>OV884028.1:26035000-26635000 GCA_930367265.1 Catocala fraxini | reverse complement strand
GCAGTAAATAACACTTGTCATGCCAGTCAATGCCAAAGAAATATAGAAATAGTTTCCTCAATGAATTATATTTGTATTGTTTGCATGCAAACGGCGGCCGTGAAGATCATAGTGTACGAGACCTCGGAACTGAAGAAGTGGACGTGTCACGAAAACATCTCGATCTTACTGGAGGAAAGGACACAAGAAAAAATAATGGAAGTAAATTCTTTAACGATTGCGATTACGTACTTAAGTTTGACCTTGAGAAGGACCTTAGAATAAGTATACTTAGCATCGTAAAAAGCTGAACACTTGCAAAGCCTTTTGTAAAACCAAACATGAGCACATAAAACCAGAAGTTCTTTATTAAACATTTTTATTATTTGTTTATGTAGCATGCTGTCAATCTGACAATTAACATATAGGTATACCTTATTAAAACGATCAAAATATTAAGAGTATACGGCTATTTATATCTGTTAAATAAGCGCCGGCTGCGACAGCCGGCAAGTCATAATATACGACAAAGCATAAATATGGTAAAAGAGAAAATTATAAAAGTTATTTTGGAGTTACTACAAAATTTATAAATACATCTGAAAAAGGAAAACCACGACAGACCATGTGGACAGGTTGATAAGATTATGGTATTCTGCAAACCAACTACTTACGCCCAGATCTAGAATTTAATTTATAAAGAAACTGTAAACAAAATTCGTTATTGACTACGGCTTTATCCCAGGAGAAAACAAAACAGGATATAGAAGCAATAACAGTCTTAGATTTTCTCAATCGGTACGGCAGCTTTGAGAAAATCTTCTGAAACCAGATACAATGTCACGATGTCTTATGAAAACATATCCAATAAACGATACAAAATCTCTTTCAATCGGATTACGGCCAGTATTGTGAATCCCTAGTAACGTTCCGTGTGACTGGGTCAAAGGCATCGGATTTAGTCTCTACAATCCTAACATCACGTGTTCACTATTCGATGCTTATATCCTGGAGCTAGATAGAACACTGACCAAGGACTAGGTATTTAGGAATCTAAATCTAATGTAATTAAAGTAAACAGGTTTCAAAACGAGCTATGTATCAACTGAAAATTAGATTACGTGACTCCCCAACTAGCACAATTTCATCGCTGTACTCGTAAAATATATTTTAGTGTATTTGAAATATTTATTAAAATGGATTAGTCCTTGTCCGTCCTAACAGATTTGCCCGTTTTGACCCAAAGAAAGGACACAGACTTTCATATTTATTTTCTGCGAAATACAAATCAAAATGGAGCCGTTGGAGCCAATAAACGTTATATCGACCTCTGCTTGAAATCTTAGGAGAGGTCTATGTTCAATAATAACTGCCATATATCACTAGCAAAGTTAAAATATGTAAGCATTTAGAAAAAGATAATGAATGAAGCTATCCAACCAACATTACCTTAATAATCATGCAGAATGATAGTAAATAACACCAGTCACAAGCGCATTTTGGCCTCCTTTCACAGGAGCTGTTTTTCATACGGTCTAAGTGTTATGATACAAAGCTAAAAGTCATGTGATAGTACAAACGGCACGCCATTTCATTTCCTCGTAAACTTTGTAGGCTAACATTTCTAATTGGCATTGCAAAATCCATTGCCAATTGGCTGACGGTCATGAAAAAATAAGTTTTTAACATTTATGCCTTCGCTTAATATGCATAATAAATCGGTAATAAGTTTATACGAGAGGTTTTTGGTACAATCGATTTAATTTATTGACCGTCAAGTTGTCTGACATGTTAGATTTGGCGATGGATGAAGACTTATCTAACACTATATGTAATGTTATAAATCAAAACATTTGTATATCCAAATAGGATTGATATCTCCAGAAAATAATTTTATTTGTTAGGGCCTTGCTTTGTGGTTGAAAGTTATGACTCATTTCAGATAATAATAAAGGTATAAGTGCATCATCATCATCTGCATGGTTTTTAATACATTCATTTAATCCACGAACCTTACTACTAGAAACTTTATCAAATCAAATTTGTTGAAGTGCGTGCTATGAAATCTCACGGTACACTCTCTGAGAAGCAATGTTTCCGCTGCCGTTTTCGATTTTCATCGCAATAAACCACAAGTTAGAACAGCATAGGTAACCGCCTGTCTACTGCTTACGGCTCCACATTCGTTAAACTACTACGCACTCATATAATTGTTACCAAAACGTGTATTTCTATAATTGTATGTTATAATATTACGGTGCGCATCACTTAAGTACTACTGGACGCATTTTGATGGGACTTTCACTCTTCAAATTGTGAACCATCGTGATCAAAGAGAGAGAAATAATTGTGTTGTAAAATTTTGACGTTGTACTGTAATATAAATATCTATTATGTACTGAACTGGTTGTCGTATGTTCATACTTTTAGTATGTTCTTTATAGGGTAGGCAGAGGTGTTTACACACAAACATATTTTTACTATAGTTTTAGGTCCCACATAATAGGAGGCTAGCATATTGACTTCTTGGGAACACATATCACACTCAGTGCTGTTAATATACCTAAATATCCTGATAGATAAACGCAATACACGTTCGTCCGTTATTTCGGCTGTCGTGACAAATATACAATTATCGTTAGTGCGATAGATAAATATTTATTTAAAAAATGACTTGCATATTATAAACAGAACTTTCTTGATTCATTAGAACATCACAGTAATATTTATATTATGATAACAACAAGATGAATGAAAGTCAACCGTCCAAGTACATCTTTAAATAGCGCATATCTACACGACTTAATACAAAAACAAAACTATAATTAATAACAATGATACGTCTTTAGGGTCAGTTGAACGGTAAAGACACTCGTCAATTAACTCTGTTGTGAATAATTCGACTCATCATCGGTTATAAACATACGTCTTGTTGGCGCCGCGTGACGTCACTGTGATTGTGCCACATTTGAACAGAACGTTGTTGGGTTGTTCCAGTGTTGATGAAACACATGATTGTTTATATTTAATATGGATTTATATTTGAATTGCTGGAGGTATAGAAAGGTAGGCAACAGCGGGCAGAACCTGCGTCTTACAGAGGCTCGCAACCAAAATTTCTCGTATTGAACGAGATCCTTTGGTTGCGAGCCAGAGAATGCTTGCAATGAAACTGGTTCCCATGTTTTCGATGAGCTGTGATGTACCCAGATAATTAAACTTTGCCATTTACTCTGACGTTTTTGAGGACTACTGTTGCAAGCATTAGGTAACCGCTTACTATCAGGCGAAATGCATTCTTATATGCCAGTAAAATAGTATTAAAACTCATTGCGCGATTCATTCTCCGCGAGATTTATTGGATTTCTTGGAGGATACTTATATAATAAAATAAATAAAGAGATCAGCATTTATTCACTCACACGCTTTAATTGTAAAAAGGTTGTCACAACTTGGCTGAAATCCCTTGGTTACGAAGAGACAGAAAATCTTTTACACATTATTTCCTGAATTGACACACACACATCACACGCACACACACACACACTCACACACACACACACACACACACACACACACACACACATACACACACACACACACACACACACACACACACACACACACACACACACACACACACACACACACACACACACACTCTCTCTCTCTCTCTTTCATAACTTACACAGTATACATACTGCCAATTGCAATTGGTAGTAATGCTTAGGTATACACGCCCACCGGAACACTTACCTGACATGCCAGTACTGCACGAGTCCAGTGCCTGGAAAGGGTGGTAATCTGTCATACAGGTCGAGCCTAGTACAGATACCAGTCTCTCACATAGTTGCGTTTATGTATATGTCTAGATTAAGTTTATTTTGTGTAATTTCTCATTATTATTATTATTATATTATTATGTATCTATGTGAGAGAGAAACAATAAACTATTATTATTATTATTATTATTATTATTGCAATTACTGATATAAAGTATGCCCATATTATTCAATAGAAAATCGGCTCACATGATATAATTTCTATATCCTGGGACCCGTTTGAGGCGATTATATTCAAATGTTACTTGTAGTTAAACATGCAATTCCCTCTATATATCGTACTAGACAAAATTTATCAATGGACGATATGGGTGACCTCAAATTATTAACAGCATGGTGCTCTGAATTACAGATGCGTACTGGCCATACGTCCTAGCTGTTACGGTTCCACGTTAGATAAACATTCGAAGCCTCCACTTGTTTGTCCAAGCTGGCAATGTGTATGTTAGGAATATACAGTGAATTGTAGCCTCAAGCTACAAGTGTAAAGCAAATACATACATGAATCGCTGCCAAAACATTGCGCTGTGTTTTTGTGCTGTTTCCAGAACTCCTAGCTAGTCAGCAGCAGTTTTGAGCTATGACTTCTAATTTGCTAGGTTGTTGACAGTTCTTGTGTTACAAATATTAATAGTCTACGGCAATACTAGTAATCCAAACTAATATTATAAATGCGAATATGAGTTTGTTTGTTACGCTTTCAAGCCTTCACTACTCGAACGATTATCCTAAAATTTCGTATACACGTTGCCAGGCATATAGAGTATCTTTCATCTATGATAAAACGTTGCTAGCCTAATCTACATTTGCGTGAGCGAAGACGCGAGCAAACACTAGCATTAAATAAACTCATAAGCTACACTGCGATGTGCTAGTGTCATAAAATTTTCAAATTAAACGTATCATTCGTTTAATTTCGTGATTTGCTTGTCATTATTAATAATCGTGTGCTCTGGATATATTGAGTACCTACTTTTCTTAGTTGTTTGTTGGGTAAATATAAGGAAATCTTAGTAAACACGTAGCTAGGAAAACAATAACACGTCAATGAATATATTATTCATAATGAGGAATTTCTCTATGATGAGTTGTTTACGTACCTATTATTTATACTACTACTCATCTTAGACAATTCCAAAGAGCCTTGGCGGTTTACTTTATATTGTTACTCTTCATTAAGAATGTTAAGCGCGAATAATGATTTAACTCGTGCTGTATTACTACTTACTCTAAGCGTATTCGAAGGTCGTCTCAATACGGAATTCCTAAAAGATAGCAAAATATATTGTCTTATCACATCCATATTTGACGTGCAAGAGCAAAAACTACACATACCCGTTGAGTCTGGACGGTTTGAATCCTTGTTAAAATCTTTCCATGAGATCACCTCTAAGTTTCTTTAAGAAGTCGCCTACAGCAAGTCAGGAGTCAACTGATTTAAGAAATAAAATTACACTCTTAAAGAGGAATTATTTTATTTGTAACTCTGTATCTATGTTTATACTTCCTACATATTATAAGACAATCCAAAGGCCAGTGTTGTCGATATATAGTCAGTAGGCAGTTTAGGCTCAAAGTCACGCTCGGTAGCACCCGATCAATGTCAAGTCTCCGCGGCGCTGTCGCCTGAGTCATCTATCACAATTGATCATACATCAGCTGATAAGTGATAGGTGAATGAGATCATTTCGCGTTGTCAATTCAAGTGGCTTCTATATTTATATCTGTCATCTTTAGAGTGTATTGAGGTTATAGTCTGAAGACTTCGAAGCGATTCATAAGAATTCATTACCAGGAATAACTGTAGTTTGCTTTAGGCACGACGATGTTTATACATTATCAAGTACTTAATTATTAAGGTCAATGCCTAAGCAAAGTTGTGATGAAACATGTTTTCATGTAAACTTTACTTACGTTAGACCTTGTTTTGAGATATAGCTTCACTCCGATTTATAATAATCCCGAAATTGTTGCTGATTTTATCTGGATCCGATAGCGGATTTCTGATTTTGACATCAAATACTAGCTGTATTAGCAGCGGTTCCAAATTTGATCGTAAGTTCTGAAATTAGTCGAATATAGTTGTTCTATAGCCTTCAGGCTACATATACAAGACAGCTGATGATTTGCACTGTATCATTATAGACAGTGGATGGATATAGAAGGTTATAAGATTTTTACTTGGATCAATTACAAACAAAAACATTGCAACTATATTCGACTAATTTCAGCGCTTAGGATCAAACTTGGGTTAAATGGCGCACTATGGCAGTTTTTGCCCAACATTCCAAGATTTATATATTAAATAACTCTGATTCATGTACACAATAGAAGCAGATTAGAACTATTGTATACAAAATATAATTTCATAATATAGTAGCAACAGTAGCACTCGAAGACACATTGTTATGCATGATGTTTTACAATATGAGTCTATGTAAACATATCTTTTGATTACAGACTAGCATCTAGCGATGTGGCTATGCTATAGTTAAAATGTTACTACATTGTTATGTAATGGATACAATCAAGAATATTGGGCTAGGCGGGCGCTGTGGCATCAAAGAAGATATAGCGAGTAGAATTGAGAAAGAAGAATATGCTGGAGAAAGTATGTTTGTAAGAAAAATGCATAATCAATAAAAATGGAACAAAGCTAGAGAGAAATACCAGGAATACCAGGATTGTAGCAATTAGAAATTTGTATTCTTCGCCTATACTCTAACATTTAAGAATGCATGTACTATTTTCTTACACATTATTGCTCGACCAAATACACATTTACACTTAAAACACTTACAAACAGCCAAATATACACCAAACCATCCAAACTCTAATAACATTTGATGCGCTGATTTCACGAAACTGTAAACCTAAGCACGTTGTAAGGACAGTACAGAATATGGTCACCGTTCCCAGGCATAATACCATTCAAAATGAATACCACCTATAACTTGCTTGCAAAATCTATAGGCATAAAATTGACACCGAACAGGCCAACGACTTCGCTTACAAAACCTCTTTACACTGTACACTGTAATCTGTATCTAATTCCATGGAATGATCAATATTCATGAGAGTCTTTTGGTCGAAATAAGCCATAACAGCTTAAACTGTTAACTGTTAAACGTCTGTCCATCATATTGAGTCATGTAGCTTATTGCTTTACAAACTGATGTTTGTAAAGGCAAACTCATACTGTAGATGATTTTTTGTGAATCCTGTGAAATCTGCAATGTACTATCGACTTGAGGGACGGATGACCACTCCTAAGGTTAAAATCGCATAGCAGGCCAACACTTGGTCGGGCGGAGGCGGAGTCACTTAAAGTCAACATGTGCAAGCGAAAATTTTTCTGAAATGATCAACCGTCGCTCAAGTCGATAGTACATACATATATAGACTTTCCGATCCTGCGAAACTTTTATGTACATTTTAAACGACGTGGGGTTTTCTATACCCCAGCAGTCAAATTTGAAAATGCTCTTCGTAAAGTAGTAAACAAATAAGTTTAAATTGCTGCTGTGAGTAAGGTTACTAGAAGTCCTCCAGAGGACGTTGTACTATCAGCAGAGAAATTAGTGGTATTTGTTAATTGCGGAGCTTGCAAAGCGATGCCTTGTATGAAAGATTCTGATATGCCAATCATCATCAGGTTACAATAACTGCTTACTATTAATAGGCAGGCTGTATATTTATTTGGCACATTAGGTACTTAGTTTTGAAAACTATACTATCCAGTATTCAAATATGTATCCAGGGTTAAGTGTACCATATTACGTATTTAAGATTGGCGAGATGAGAGAGCGATATGAATGCGAACGTAAATATTCAGACAGTGTATAGATTTAATTTTACCTGTCATAATCGCACGATGTGGAAATTACATGTCAAATGAGTCTACGTGTAAGCTAGCTCGACTGGCGGACATGTCTTCACAACACTGTTCCGTCTTTCATATTAAATTCACCATCTTTGGAAGATTGATTGTCTATCAGCGTACACGTAAAATATAAAATTTTATTGAAACCACTGTCACTTAAAATAATTAGATTATTATTGTTTAGATTTTCACAGAAATTTAAATGCATAAAGAAGAAACATAATATATACGTCCATCTCCAGAAACTTCATAAAATGTTCAACAAACAATGATCTTCAAACGCCAAAAAAGTGCGAATAAAAGTCTCATCAGTATGTAGTTTGGTGAGCGTGATCGTTACCTTACGCCAGTCCGTTCGGCGTGCAAATATTTTGATGGATTGGTATGACGTGTAGCCACTAAAATTTGTTATCTATAATACATAACACCCAATATAGTGCTTCCAAACACGTAACACAGATATTTTAAGATTTATATACTTTGTCCATTTCAGCAATGTACCTTTGTATTCATGAAATCTATGTATACCTTTATATGTTTGCACTAAAACATTAGCTTCGACAAATAACTAAGTAGCCATTACAAATCTGTAATCTCTGCCTACCCTCTAGTAAATAGGCGTGAGTATCTGTATACAGTAAAGTTTCCACCGTACGAGTATCACAGTAACCTACTTTCTTCACTAACATTAGCCAACAAACATCTGATAACTAATATCATTATTTCGTCGAGATCACTTCGCCAACTTTTTGGTTTGTCTTTAAATAATTCGTATAATAAAGCCAGCCGTGCGGATCTTCCAGCACTTAATGGGCTACATCGCATAGTAATTGATATACGCCAAGTATAAAAATTCAATTTTGTATCCCATTATGAAGCTCTGAACGCGGTAGTCGATTGCTAGCCGAAAGAAATTTTCTTTGCAATCGTTTCCGCTTTGATGGTTTGGGTTTTCTTTTTACTTTTAAATGAATACGGATTAGAATGTGATTAGTATTTTTTTTGTATTCCATTTTAATTTATTCTGCTTTTGTACAGTACGCTGGTCTTGACGAAATCTGAATAGGTGTATTACAAAATTGTATTGTCTCATATTAGGGGCACGCTTTTGAAAAGAAAAGAAAAATGACTGGATTTTATTGGAACTATCAACAAATTCCATTAATTCTAATCGCTTATGCAAACCTCTTATAATACAGATTTGGGGCACAATATCCTTAAGCCTATTATTTGTGGCAACTGGAATTCGTAAAGAACATTAAGCATCTAACAGATATAAACGATTCGCGTCAAATCAATTTGTAAATCGAGGTCACGAGATATCGGACAAGTTGCAGCATTGTGCGATACCATCGGCGGTCTCACATTCGCAGACAGTAACGCGTGTCCGTCTCTAGTTAACTGCGTACGAATATTGCCAAACACAGACTTCTTCAAAGTCAAGTCTTCTTCAAAACAGGCTGGTTATCAAATATATTCAGGGCAAAAACTGTCTTGTCTTTACTCTTAGACGTCGACTATCCAGTTGGTGCTAATGCCCGGTTATTTGTCGTACGAAATCTGTGTTACGGTTGACCTATGGAAAAATTTGACTACGTCGTTACTCATCGCTGGGTATATATTTTTTCTCAGCTGATTAAAAACAATGGACGATCTTCACGCGGTAGTACCAGCAGCGATCGTCCCATCATATCTAGAGCACTATCTACTTTCTATTAAATTGTTGGGAGTTACCAAACAACGGTGAGGAAATCTGCTGAGAATACACGAACACGTATATTTACTTGTAGCAATGATATAACATTGATAAGAGAGGTAAACAAGTGCATAGCTTTAGAGTTATCTGGTTATGATAACATTCCTCTTGTCTGTTGCGAAATTGTAGAACGCACTCGTATAGAAATGGATTGTGCTACGCTTAAGGCGTATACGTTGAGTATGATCTATTGTAAGACAATGGTCAGTGTTCTTAATGCGACAGGCAATTACAAATTACTACGTTTTGTAATACGTATTGGCAATTCGGTATTACCCGATTAGTTACAAAGTTATTTTAAAACCAATCGGCAATCCCTAATCGCCATGAGAGGCTAGTTTTGATTTACTATAAATACTTAAGAGTTATAAGATCTAACTAATAACATGCACATGTATTTTCGAATCTATTCACAAAGTTTAACACAAGTGATGCTCTGCGGCCTTGACCATGCATAGTAGGTATCTAGTATCATGCTGTGAACAATTCTATTCGAATGTCAATTGCATGCAATTATTTGCATTTTCAGCCCTTACTGGCAGTTTTGAATTTTAGGCTAGATAGACGGTTTATAAGCTTATTCTAATAAGTAGTGTAAGTAATGTTCAGTCACGTTGCTAATATTAGCTTTTATGTGAGTAGTGCGATCACTGATTTTATCAACAAGGAAGACAAAGTAGAAACCATATTCGTGCATATCAGTTTTCAATCTCATGGCTCAAATCCCTTTTTAGAACTAATGAAGTTAAGGCCACAGTCCACCATACTGGTCAAGGACGGATTAGTACAGATTAAGATTGAATACTTATAGAAGCAAACTAGGTACCTAGTTACGAGTAGTGTGTGAAGTAAATGGATTATTGTGGTGCTTCTAAGTATCTTGTCACATTTTAAAACTATGATTGGCGACGATTAAAATATATTAGCATAGTTGGCTATGAGACTGTAGGCTGTTTAAAAGACCCTAATGACTGAAGCCTGAGACATCCAGTTGGACGGTCACAGTGCACTATTAATGAAAAAAATGTAGTACTGATATTGCATATATTCATTCTTACTAACTTGGAGGGTGAATTTGGGATAAGAATTCCAGGGATGTGCAAAACGGATTTTAGTAATCTTTTAAATCTTGAAAGTGCCGTGACAGCGACAATAATTACGTTTCCTACACATAGTCTTTTAGCTAATGGATAAAAAGCTTCGGGTTTAAAAGGTTCTTTTATTCTTTTACCGAGTAGATGATAATCTATTTTCTCGGAACCTTACTAAGTCTCCTATAGACCTTAAATAGATCCATCTAATTGAGTTACGAAAATTGTTAGATATAAAAGCTTATTGTTTTTGTCTTCTGAAGCGAACCTGGCATTACTCCAATGAACACTTTCTAGTTTAATTTATTCAATTAACTCCAACAATGGAGATGGTTAAATCAATTTTAAGGCACACTGTTAATTTGTTGTCTATTCAAGTTATTTCATACTGAGTATTCTTGGTTTGAGACTTTGCACCTGTTAAAAAGGATAGTACGGTTCGTGGTTCAGCTTTAGGGATTTATTCGACATATTGAATTTCTAGTAAGGGGATAAGTATTTAAATATTTTGACCTTCTGAGAGGATTTGCTGTTGTGCCAACGTCTTTGTATGAAACACATTACGGCAACGTTTTAAACAGATGCTTAAATCTCGTTTTATGTTGAGTGAGCTAGGTAAGTTTATGATTTAGATAACAAAAGCGTCATCATAAAGCGTCGAAAACATGCTCTTCTAAACAGATTACTAAGGACCTAAAATTAACCCTAAATAATAGGTTTTGAGGAATTAAGATTTAGAAATGTCGGTGGAAATAGCATTGATACTTAAACCAGGAGGATAGTCAGACTGGGGAAGTCTGCAACATTCACGCTTTAGGCGTTTCTAGAGTGCTCAGGACAACGCCTTCCTTATGAGTAAATAAGACACTGTCCATCAGCTAGCTGTCATATGTTTTTAATACTAATAAAGTATGCAGCCATCATAGTAGGAATAGCAATCCCATAGTCGTGGTAGCACTGCTATACAGCACACAAGAATAAGGCCAAGCGGTTATCGCAGCCAATAGACGCTTGAAGACACCAGGACATCATCAGTCTTCGTCAGTGTTTGCAGGTTCGACGAGCTCAGCATGTCGTAATTAGAAGTAAGTGTAAACGCAAACTTATGTTCTCTCAGGATGTATGTATCCTTATATAGATCAAATCACGTAGGTGGCTTCCGAACAAAGACCACACGCGTCGCCATACTAAATTATAACGAACGATTCTCTAATAGCTATTGTCGTAAAAGTGCCATTATCGACACCCTTGCTTGGATTACTGTTCGCAGGAAGACGTCATTTCCAACCAGGTGGATGTTTCTACCTACCGTTTAACTCTAAATATATTCAGCATTTATATAAGAAGACATAATATGGTCGCATAATTAACCAGTAGTAGTAAATAACGTAACATATGGCGATGTCGAGGCGAATATGCATATCGATCGAGGTTAAGTTATTTTGCCGCGGTTAATTTTCTGATGGGTATTTTAGAGAAGGGGCGAATCCTAATATTTATTTAAAATATGCATTAGACATACATTAAATTAATGAAAAAACACTACACGCACACAATCATGCATTTGACACACACAGTCGAAGCGCGTAACTATAGTTACATACATCAATATATAATGACATATATCAGCAATATCTTACAGGCAAACTTTGGTCGAATTTCGAGCACTCGGCGACCGCTAGTATTTATAAAACAACGCCATCTAGTTCATTCATATTCATTCTAATTCAAGTATTCAGGATTTTGGACCTTAAGGTATCCATGCAATATTAGAGGTGATTGTACCAACAGATTTTTAGGTTAATAAGATAAATAAATATATGGTTCCACGCCTATATTTCCAAAGGCAGATTACACACCCACACTTCGCCGACTACGGTCCCACAAACCTATTGCCGTTTTTCGTGTGAGGTTTTAGACTCCGTACTGTTACTGCCAATTTCTTGACAGGGTAATATTGTCTTCTGTTTACGCGAATATTATTCATTGAAATTAAACTACTATATACGGATTTTATCGCGTTATTTATTTGACACTTTATTACATAATTTTTAATTTTTCAGCAGCCATGGTCACGGAATGTCTCCCCGTGACCATTGCTGCTGAAAAATTAAAAATTATGTAATAAAGTGTCAAATAAATAACGCGACAAAATTCTTGACAGGGTCTTTACAAATATAGAAAAATATACATATACTATGTATCGTATACTAGACCGTACGTTACCAAAACAGTCGGCTACGAACGGGACATCCACAGCTCTCATGCCGGTCGACGCACGTAATCCGCAAACAGGTTATCATAAAGGCCTATGAATATCTATTAAGTGTCAGATTAAGTAATCGTATATGTGCTCTCGGTGTCGTTGCACACGATCAAAGATGTTTCACGTAGCTACGGACGTAAACAGCCTACACGCGTGAAACCGACACTCGTTGTAAAAACTCGGCCTCGATCGTGCACTTGCGGTGTGTTGAAACTGACAGCGTTTTAATAAGTTTAATTTTGACTCTCTGTATAAATAGTAGTTATTTTAATGTTGTAGTTATGGGCTTGATGTCACACGTAAAGTTTTGTGCAGTCCATAAATATTTGTTCCGAGGCAGTGTTCTTTGTGTACGTTGTTTCAATGCTTGTTAAGTTCCAAACGACACAGGGCTTTGTCCTTTCAAAAATAAATTGTGTCTGTTGAATCAGTCACTTGGGAGCCAAGTCGTAAACGTTAACTTTGCTTACAGTTATGGCAGCAATTACAGAAATATTACAAAGTGATTCTTCTTACCTTTGATTATAATAACATTTAAATTCCAGCTACCATGATAGATTTCACATAAAATCATGGTATCCTATTTCATGAAACTTAAAGATTTTGTCTGTAAGATTCATGGGGATTGCAATAGGTTCCGTATTCAATTGGTAGAAACGACTGTGTACGTTTATGTTGTACGTTTTCTTTCGGTCTGTCAGTCATAGCTGCGTGTCTCTGCAACTACGTCAAAATGACAGACCTCTTACTAATGCCGAATGCCTATTTTCTAGCCAATTTTTTAACAAATCAGCAAGTATCGATCACATGCAAACTCAGTTATGCCGTTAATACACAAGCGATGTGCATTGGTAAAAATCTTTGTAGGTACTCATTATCTTCATAGGTACGGCATCTCAGTTAGCGAAAACTGAATTACACTTGACCGGTATTTTATACTTACATCATTAGCATAAAGAAAACTGTCTGTTGCTAACTTATCGTCGAGGACAAATATAAACTGATATATTAAGATTTTGTTTATAATCACGTTGTTTTAAGAATCGACGATGACATCGAAATCGCTTATCAGTAGACGCGTATCATTTATTTAATATTGTATTATAAAGGTATAATATATTTTATTAGGGTATACGGCTAATGACGTTTCGCCTCATTTATTTCGCATGCGATAACGCAAATAGCAGATAAAATAGTAGATATGTAATATGAGTGAAGTTTTGAGAGGTAGAACACGGCGGGCTTCTCACAAATATATTATTGTCCCAAAGTGGAACAGCCCGGCTGGGAAGTACCTCCGTTTCACATAAGATACGGTGAATAGGATTCCTAGACTTCTTAGAGAGTTATGCTGTCAGTTCCGTGGCAGTCTATGTCAGGTCAGTCGGGTTTATTTTATTTGAAGTTAAATTGCCACGCAGGTCTAAAGTTTGGTTTCCAGGCTTAGGACAATTAATCTAGCAAACAAAGCTACTCTTGTACCGCAGTCTGATTCTCCCGGTTTATTTTATTTAAAGTTGGCCTGCCAGCCGTTCTTGAGTTGGATTGCCAGGCACACACCTCTGAATTTTCGAACCGTTCACTTTAACTGTGAAGGAAAACATCGTAAGGAAATCTGCATGAATGAGAGTTCTCCATAATGTCCTAGAAGTCACGTGACGTCCACAAACCCCGTTTGGGCTAGCATAGTGAACTATGGACTAACCCTGAGAAGACATAGTTCATATACCGGCCTGAATTTATTACAATATGTAGGATAATTTTTTTTTTTCGTTTGTCGGCCTCGATGGCGTTTTGATTAGTGTAACCGACTGCCAACCCTGAAGTCGCGGGTTCAATTACCGCACAAGTCAAACATTTGTGTGCATGAACATGGCTCTTTGTCTTGGTCTGGGTGTTTCTATGCACAATATGTATGTATTTATTGAAATTAAACTGCTATATACGGATTTTATCGCGTTGTTTATTTGACACTTTCATTACAAAATTTTGAAAATTGTTACTCTACTACTACTATTAAACTTTACTAATTTTTAAGCTAATTAAATTATTATTAAACTATTTAGATTTAATTTATTTTTACACTTTCCCCGACGTTTCGGTTGCTTTTCAGCAGCCATGGTCACGGGGAGTCAAGTGTCAAATAAACAACGCGATAAAATCCGTATATAGCAGTTTAATTTCAATGAATAATATTCGCGTAAATAGAAGACAATATTATGTATGTATTTACAAAAAAAAGTTTAAATTTATGTTTATCCATTGTCTAGTACCCATACTACAAGCTCTGCTTAGTTTGGGCTAGATGGTGTTGTCAAAGTCAAAGTCAAAGTCAAAGTATTTATTTGTAAACATAGGTAACATTACAAGATTGACAAAGGTTATATTATATTACGTTCTGCTATGTTTTGCTTATAAAGCATACAAATTCGATGAATTAAACAATCATTAAAAAAATAAAACACACACACATAAATTAAGTCATAAATTATAAATAATAAAAAAGGAAATAAGTCATCAACAAAATTATTAAATTCAATTATACAGTTATAAATCACATACATTACTTATTTAAATATTCATTAATCGAGTAATACGCTTCTTTAATTAAAATGTCATACAATTCTTTTTTAAAAATGTCAATATTCCGTATTTCCAATAGCGTTTTTGGTAGACTATTATAAATTTTAGGAGCCATCCCTAAGAAATTTGCATTAAATATGGCTTTTTTGTGAGGTTTGACTCGTATTTTATTTTGATGTCGAGAGTTTTTTAGCGTTTCAAATAAATGAAAATTTTTCTTTACAAATGTTGCCACTTCGTAGATGTAGAGAGATGGCAAAGTTATAATTTGGTAATTAATAAAATATGGTTTAGAACTGTCTCTATTTCTTAACCCATGCATAGCCCTTATACATTTCTTTTGGGCTTTGAAAACTAGTTCCCGGTCAGTTGTGTATAATATGTGATAAAATATTATTATTAATACCAGAATATTGTCTAATAGAGGCAAATAAAAGCAAATAAAATAAAAGCAAATAAAAGCAGCGATAGCTCAGTGGGGAGACCAACAGACTGCAATGCAGAGGGTCTCGGGTTCGAACCCACGTCGCGCACCTCTGACTTTCGGAAGTTATATGACTTTTCGAAATTATGTGAGAGCACGTTAAGCCGTCGGTCCCGGCTGCCATGAACATCTATGGCAGTCGTTATTGGGAAAGTCAGTACCCTCTAATATTCTGACACTGGTCTAGCCTTAGGATATCGTTAGCATTCGGGTTGCGGAGGTCAGGTGGCAGCCGCTCCGTGTAAAAACTGATATCCAGTCAAATCCGGTTAGACCAGAAAAGCCGACCCCAAGTGACTTGGGAATAATAAAGGCTAAGAGAGAAGAAGAGAGGCAAATATGACACTCGCTTGGTCGCTCATCGCTCGCAGTGCGTCCACACGCAATATGTTCTTATAATAAGTACACGCGAGTCGTTGGCGCCGTGTGGGTGCGCGTGCCATCTGTCGCGTTGAGAAACTGCCGCTGCTTACCTGTGCATGCGCTAAACTACATCAACTAAACATGATTACTACCTTTGTATAACACTTACAGTGTGTATGTTTTAAATTTTTAAAGCGTAGTTATTTTTTTTGTGACTACCTTCAAATTAAACTGACTCTTAGTTAAGTCACAGTTCGTTTATTTTTTATGATAACGACTAAAATCGTTGACAGGGTCTGTACCCTGTGATGTACAAGCTAATCAAAGGATTGTACCCACCAATCAAGGGATATCCTTCAGCCGATCTCACAATAAAGATGTACTAATTATATTCATAAGTATTGACATGCTATACATAAGTACATGCGGTACGTGCTTGACCATGTTTAGGTTATATCGCGATTATTGCATTTGAATATCTTTTCGAATTGAGTTAAACGCACTACTAAACCGTCTTTTCGCACGATTACTTTAGAGCGATGCAATTATATGTTACTACAGTGTATGTGACATTAAGATTCAATGTGATTAGACCCTGTTCCACAATATCCTAATATAATTTATCCAAAAGATAAGTCGTCATGTATCTTATTTAAATAATATAAAAATTAACTGGGACGGGATGCAGTTTATATTTCGAACAACTTTTACTCGATTTTTGTGAAACTGGTCAATAGTATTTGAAATATTTCGTCCGCATAATCTCATTTACAGTAGCAGTGGTGTTTGTTCCAAACACAGAATCTGGCCATGTGTAAGTTAGAAGGCATTAGTCTCTCTTTTATACTGTACCTACACAATTTAATATGGATTGTGTATACCTTTGTTTAAGCTATTGTGGAAATCTAGACAAAGCCATGATACACCTATTTCTCTTAACTTATGTACATGAGAAACGATACCTAATGTTATACTAGGTAGGTATCTTTAACATTGGAACATTTTGAAAGCCGTAGAAACAGTAGTCAAATCTCAAAGTGATTCTAAACTCAAATACGAAATTCTTATAACTCAAACATAAATTCGTAACTCTACAGACGAAAGTAAATATCCCTTTAATAGAAAAGAACGAAGACATTTGGAATGTTACAGGAATGAAACAGAAGTTCAGTTTGTAGGTCAACACGCGGGAATAGACAGAAATCTAAATACAACTACATGTGTTCTAGAAATAAATACTCGTTAACTAACTACGTTTAAAATAGTACATTTGTATTTTCATTTAGACTGCTCTTGTTACATTTTACGTTCAATAGGTTACTGTGGCAGAAACCGTCTTTCAGCGTTCATAAACGTGAATGGAAAGATTTTGTAGCATATTATTTATGTACTTATACAATTTTAGACATTAAATAAGTAGATTTGAATTCAATACGTTCTTCGCGTGACTTGTAAACTTCGTCATTCGACATTGACAACTACAAACACGATATGAAGTCTCATTTCACGCTCGCTATTAAGAAAGCCGAACTAAGAAATGGCGCATTTAGAAATAGGTAAAGGATAAGATAATATATTCTCTAATTGTATTATACAGGCGGCGGCGGGAGAAATGTCATACTCTACCTATAGAATTTGTTTAAATTGCATTAATTCAGCATTTTACGATATCACAAGTAATAAAAGCTTCGGCGAAAAATATCACCGGAAAATACACGAAAAATAACGATGGCGCTGCGCTACATAACGCATTCCTTTTAGTCATATTTACGGTATAAACGAAGACTGGGAGCAACAGCCAGTAGGTAAATATTGTAATGTATTTCTATACGCTACACTTCACCAGTACAATACAATCACAAAATGAACCATGACCATGGAAAACACAGTCATTTCCTTCGCTACCGGTGACCTTGACGCCATGGGTTAGACATAAGGGCAAGGCAGCTCGACGGCATTGAGAATGCGGTCGCTTCATACCCCAAAACCTAGAAAGTCGTTAAACAGCTACAGACTATAAACCAGTTTGTTTGATTAAGAAAAAACTTTTAGTTGATTGAGTATAGCTTATGGTTTTTTTTGTATCCAATTTTAATTTGTGTAATTGGTGGCACAGTTTGTATCTTAATAAAAACACTAATTATGCGTATTTTTATAAAATGTTCTTTCACTTAAATAAATGTTTATGTTACAAGTGGATTTACGTCAATACTAAACGATAAAAGTATGCTATAAGTGTCACACTTTGTCATGTGAGTGTGCAGCTCTCACGTAATTGCGCATCGTGTTACAGTAACCGCTCACGGTCACCTCAATATTTTTGGTTGCACTTTGGTATAAGCGTCATTATGCCTTCTTGTTATATAGAGTATACAAGCAGTGTAAGAGGGCTGCTAATAGATCTGTCATTTTTACAGCATTGGGACAATTTTTCATATAATTATTGAGTTTCTGTATATTTCAGTAATCATAACTTAGTGGCCTTTGACACGCATTCTAATATCGAGTGATATGTTTTTATACATACAAAATTAATTCATAACCAATAAAACAGGAGATATTTCAGAAATATCTACTTGCTTGTTATTAGCAAAATTACAGTGGCAATATGAGTAGTAGAACCTTGCTGATTTCAGCATAAATGGGCCGGCTCGACCGGGGAAGTACTACCCTCTCACAGAATATCAACGTGAAATAACAGTATTCCTACTGTTGTGTTTCGTTCGGTGAGTGAGAGTGCCGGAGGCCCAATAATCCTCTGTCCCCCTTCCCGCTCCTTCTCCTTCCTACTTCGTTTCCTAAAGGGTCGGCAACGCGCAAGTGATGCCTCTGGTGTTGCAGACGTCATAGGCTACGGTGACCACTCACCATCAGGAGGGGTATATCACCATAACGTATAAAACAAATAAAAAAAATACGTAATAGCGACACTTTGAATCTCGCACTGTTCAAATACTTTTATTCGTTTTTCTTTCTCTGCATCTATTCATACGACGCAATCTGCTTACATAAGATAATCATATTACATTTTGTATCCAATAATACAATTAGGCAGGCAGCCCTGCACTGTAATGCGACAGCACGCCTCGCTGTGACAGGGCGTATTGTACACCCTAAAGTAGAAGGCTATCAATGTGACCTTGAACGAATTGATCCTATCTATTCATATCATTTTCTAGTCTTATGTTAGTGGAGCATGGTCTACTAGCATGACTTGGTCACCCTATAATTGATACTCGACCGTATTTCTTAAATTATTATAAATTTTATCTTTATGCATTACTCCTCCACATATACTTAACTAGCGCCCCACCCCGGCTCCGCACGGGTAGTACAATACTTAAAATAATACACCTAAACCTTCCTCATGAATCGTCTATTGGTGAAAACTGCATGAAAAGCCGTTCAGTATTTGTTTTTGAGTTTATTGCGAAATAACAGACAGATGTGGCGGCGACTTTGTTTTAAAATATATAGTGACTATGCCGAATGTATCAAAACCTCCGTGCACAATATGCTTAAAAAGATCTATCTTCAGGTAAATAGATTTTAGCTCGCCTACCTGTGCTGGCAGTGTACTTTGACCCATATATTAGTCCCTATGAGCGTCAGATGGGGCCATCTAACGATCATAGGGACTAATATATGGGTTCTGCACTATCAATCTTTTGTAATACAAATAAGATCAGTAATCCTTCATTTATAACAAATATTACAACACAGGCTTGTTATAAACAGCAGCTAACATAATCGTATCGACACTTAGCGGAATGAAATCGACACTGCTGATATGTCATACGGCCAGTATTGAATGTCTAAAGGCTTCTAACGACTTCTATATGTGTGGCCGCCATGGGTGGCGCCTTTTCAACTGGAAATTGGAATTTACCGTGCGTAAGAAAGGGAGCAGTAATTTGGAATGGTGCTTTTAGAAGCGATGTTTTATAAATCTTTGCTGTTTCATCATTACCGGGCCTTCTAATTTTGAGGATTGTGGCGATGATTTTTGCTAATTTATATTAATCAATCTGTCTTTCGTTGTGCACTGCTGGTCGTAAAGATTCTCCCTGATTGCAAATTTCAAACTCGGTTGAATAAGCAAATGTATGGATAAATTTTCTTTATACTCTGAACCCAGGTGAAAAACATTTATTTTTTTACAAAATATTAGAATCTCTAAATCTGGCAAAAGTGTTAGTTCAAGTGAATATCAGTGCTTCTGCCACTATCAGTCTCTGACAATTTCAGCATTCATGATTACTTAAGTTGAGAGATTTAGCAGGTATTCTAATAAGATCTAATACTTAAATTTCGAGACAAAGCGTCTTTTACGATAGCACTTAAAATTAAGTTAAAACCAGGCTTCCTTTACGAGCAGTGTTCATTAAAACTTTAAAACGACTGAGAAAAGTAAAAAGTTAAATACACAGGAAGTAATTCGGCACAAATCTCTCTTAAGTTCTTATAATTAATTAATGGAGTCGTTACTTAGCCCGTGTTAAAACGTAAAGAATTTTGAAAAATTATTTAATTTGTTTAATTTATCCACCTCACTCCATCGATTCTAAATATCTATCCAATAAGAAATCGTGCAATTTTTCGAGAATTCGGAAGCAATACTTCATGTTTTAGCATACGATTTCGCACACCTTTGAGAAAATATTTACATCTCTCAAGCTTGCAGTTCGTCTCACGATTTGACCTTGAAAATCATAATTGATTAATCGAATTGTATACTAAGAAATATAATTTAGAATGCCTCGTGGGGCACAGTTGCCTGAGGTATGGGAATGAGGATGGGAGAGTAATTAAACTACTGGTTAGTACCTAACTTCACATTTTGACGGAAGGATGCCTGACTCACTGGCAGTAAACCGTATTTGCCGAGTTCGATCTACAGAAGAAATAAAATATTATATGATTGACACAATACCTGGCCAATCTCAGTCTCGTTATACGAAATATATTGTCAATTCAAACCAAACACCATAGCGACAAATTTTCTTAGTACGCAAAACTATATCCGTAGCCAAGAAAAATAATAACATAACCAGTTCCATGTCAACAAATATAACATTATACATCAAACAAAGTAAATTACTCGAATCCTGTAAAATAAACGGTATCTAAACGCTCCTTAGTGTGTCGTCTAAACGAGGCTCAGCCACGCGATGGGTGGCGCCGCGCCTCACACACCTGCCTCAACATATGATGTCCACGCTCCGCTGGCGACCGCCTTCGACTGTGCCGTGACCTCGAAACATTTTTAATATATTCACTCTTTAGGTAGGAAGTTTCATGTTAAGAACGTATTTTAGTTTTCGAATTTGGAATTATGGAGTTTAGTTTCGAATGAATTTTATTCGACGGAGTCAGGCAGCTGGTATTATCGAATAACCGATTGACCTAATTTGCTAGTACTCATTGCTATTAGCACTTAAGTGTCCGATAGTTTGTTTTTTATAAACGTTGAAAAGGAATGTTGAGATGACGTTTTCAGTTGAGTGCGAAAGAGTGTTTTTTTTCCACTTTTTAAGATATTAGTTGAAGAAGTCGACAGTAACGAGAGCAAAGACTAATTTATAAATTATTATATATTTGTTTATGGCAGATAGACCACTTAAAAGCAGGCGCTTAAGTTCAGTTGCAGTTTATTCGTGCTCTGACTAAAGCAAAACGCCTCCTTAAGGAATCTGGAAACATATTGACCATAGGAACCTAACACGAAGTTGTTTGGCTGGAATTTTCTGTAGTGCGAAGATAGTGTCCCGACGGCACCGTTGTATTCAGAGCGAAATCCTTCATTATAAGTAAGGTTGTATCTGATATACAATTCGTAAAAGAACATGCTCTCAAACAAAAATCCTTAAAAATCAAGAAAATGTAGATTTTTATTCGTCGACAATATCACAGACTAAACCGCGCACGGAAGATAGTTCCTATAAAAGCTACAATTAACTCTGACATTTAACCAAAATATCCGGTCAACACGATCGTTTAACTCGTCCAAACGTTTAGTCCAAAAGTTGATCGCATAATTCACATAATTCCGTAACACAGTCTTGATTACATTGTGCAATCATAATTAATATAATAGTTTTTTTTATCACGTAATTTTTTGAATATGGAATACGAAACTGTGTTAGTGTGCAATTCAGGGAAATAAAAACGTAATTGGGCGTCGCATGCGCATATTAAATAATACTTGTTAATAAATTTGTCATTCGCTCTTCCGAATTGAAATGAGATATACATATGTAAAGTGATATAATTGGGACAACGAACTGAACGATGTCGGTGTGTTTAGAATGTTTTATGTTCTATAGATAATAATTCATGTGATTATTGATATGTCTTTCATACTTGTTTCTATGGAGTACGATATATGAAAGAAATAATTTTAAAACATCTTTTAGTTTTTTCGGGGTTGCTTCTTTTTGAATATATTAATTAGTGATTAATTTTTTATATAGAGTAAGACTTATGATTCTGTCGTAAGATTAAAAATATTTTATTACTTTTAGGGCTCGCTTTCACTTGAAATTTATAACGGCCGTTTTTTTTAATTACCGTTCGCATGTCTATAATCTTCCCTAATGTGACGATTACTTTATGACATAATCTTTAAAGTTGTGCGTGTGTGACTATATGAATAAGTGTCTGCATTTTTATTAATGGTGTGCGTGTAAGATGAACGTCTACTTACGAACACGTGCGTGTGTGTGTATACATGTGTGCATGCATGTATATTTATGCGAAAATAATTGTTTCCTAAAACCACACGCACATGTGTAATACATGACAAGTCAGACACGTTCATATATCACAGTGAGTTCATACTATCAACCGTATCGTATGACATAACATATTATAAAGTATTTCGTTTGACGGAAGCTGGTTCATCGCGTGTTGACACAGAGCTAGGAAAACGTTGACCTCGCATACTTGCACACACACACAAATTGCTAACAATTTAGTAACAAACGCTGTAATTGAGTAATGTTGTTAAATATTATGATATTAATGTGCTAAAATGTTTATTAAAATAACACTAAAGTGGTTTAGTAGAGCTACGTAGAAATCATCGTTTAATTTTTTGAGGCTTAACGTTGTAGTTTAGCGGCGCGGGTTCGTGTATTACGACATGTGGAAGATCGTTAAGATCATAATAGTTTGTTTCAGAGTTAATTATTCGCATATTTAATGATTAACTTATTTCGTATATTTATGGTTGAGACGGTTTAAGATCGTTTGCTTTATTATTGTTGCGAAAGGGCTGACACTCGTCTAATTTCATCTTAGTTGCGTGCATCTGAGAACTTTTTCTTTAATTTTAATATTTACCTAAGGCACAATGGCTCAATTGTAGGGCTAAGTGCGGATAACACACGTCCAACTAACTAAGGCCTTAACATGGCTGGCGGAACGTCGGTGCGGAACACCACCGCTTAAATGGTTCTTTTTCTAACCTTACTATTACGTCTCTATTTTATTAGATCTAGGTTACTACGAGTCACAAGAGATGTTGTTGGTACAGAGCGACTGCCGTAGTCAAACGATAGTCGCTCTGAGAGTCATCTCAAAACCCAAACAGAAAACGATATTCAGCTGCCAATATATACCTCCGCCTACTTTTTATTATGAAAATAATTCTAGTAGGCTATTTTCCAATAAAGAAAATTTCCTTAAGAGTGGTCTGCTTTAAAATCTTTATTGAACTGGCGTAAAGATTACTAATTTTTCAGGCATATACAGATGTGAATTATATATTATACGATTATATGCGTATGTAAAAGTCAGGTCTATAACAAATTACAAATCATAATAATTACGTTCCTAATGTCCATTAGCCGGCCATCTAAAATAATACATCGTGATCAAAGAGACTATTATTAGAAAACTTTCACATTACAAATAAGTGTTTAAATTATTGTTTTATAAAACTTTTTTCACCGCCATTAGAAAAACATTACGTATAACATTTACATCAGTAAAGTGAATGCAAAACGATATGGCAACTATTTCTTTGGACATCTCCGTTGGATGGATTCCAATGATAACAAAATAAAAGATGAATGATTGTGGGAAGTTATCTTAATGGCAATAAATATTGTAGATTGAATAACCAAGATATATATTCAAATATACACGGACATACGACAGTATTGAGTAGGTATTTTAAAGAGGTACTGGAAGAATGGAAGCCTTATTTCAAGGTAGTTTGTGCTTCTACTACTGGATAACTAGATCGTCTATGCTACAGAAAATCTAATGATTTTTAGGCTTATGTTCTAACAGCGCAGCGACTTATTAAATGGTAGGATCGTATTTTTGAATTGTTAGAAGGAAAATAAAGGAATAAAATCATGATCTTGTATCAAACTGATGAATAACGACCTATCTATTAATTTATCGGTGTTAACATTTATATGGATAACATATATTACTTTAAGATATTAATTGTTTACGGTAGATGTAAAAGTCTGATTATATTATTATATTATTTTGTAATTCCAAACGTAACCAATTATAACCTTTTATTCAAATAATTTTAACATTCGATCGTGATTCCGTAACTAATAAGAATAATATTTAATTAAGTAAAAATAACTTATAACATGTGGATGCTTAACAAGTACGTTAAAACGCAATTGAAAATATGAAATTAATCGAGGCGGGTATACTGGATAAAAACCGCTAGATGTCGTACGACAAAGAAGTACGCGAAAACAGATGTAAAAAAGATACACATAACAAATGAGCTATTGACCTGTGGTCAAGTCAAAAATTATAATAAGCATAGTAACAACCGCATCCACAATATGCGAGCTCCGTGTGCGGCCGGACGGCAGCGACGATCTATTTTAGCTTCATGTTAACCCACATTCACGCACCAACACTACGAATTAACCAACTTCACAGAGCTGATTAGTCGTTGAAAATTTAACAAGCGACCGATCTGGCACACTCCATGTGTTTTTTTGCAAATAATTTTAAGCGTTGATTGGTAAGTGTGACCGATTTCTCTCGATGCAACAATGTTCGATGACATACTGTCTGTCAACATTTTCGAGAGTTTCCATAATGTTCTCGAAGTAGTGATGCTCCTATAGTAATATTCCGCTCGGTAGGGACTAAGCCGATTTTGAAATTGAACGGATACCATTAAACTATTGTATTGCTACATTATGTCAGTACTATCTTTTCTTCTAAATTGATCTGGATTATTTTTATTGCCTAACCAAATTTGTTTATATGTGGGTAGAATAGTATTGAAAGAGGACTACTCTATATACCTGCATGTGTGTGCGTAAATGGACAATCTTATAGATATATTTAAAATTAGAACAACGTGATATTCCAGTCCTTGCAACTCACTAATACAATAGGACACACATAATTAGATCAGTTGCTGTATTATTAAATTTAACAATATTGATAGTTTGAAGAAAGTAGTTACGAGAAAATTTTCGAAGCGACTTTCATATATTTTCCACGGGTTCATTGCACTCATCAATCTTAAGTATTAATATAACTAATCACAATGATTAGCTATTTGCCTCGAGCGTTACAAAGCCTCCCATTTCTCCTACGCTTGAAAAGCACGAGAGATTAGATGACGTTGCGTATTTCCAAAGTATGATAGATACGTATACTTTCTTTTGGGTAATGCTGCAGTAACCACCTGTCCAATAAATTATTCGTATATTACTGTTTATTACGACACAATTGTTGACTTTTTTATACATAAATCTTACGATGTCTTTAACGATGATAATTATGTATTGCAAAGACAGTTATTTTGGTTAAATGTATTCATTACTCATCGTGAAACTTAAGCTTCCGCATTGACAGTTTCGCGAAATATCGCATTGCCCCATCGCAAAATATGGGTGATTAACATAAAAAATCGGCAAATTATAGAGTAGAGTCAGGTGATGCGGTCGCTAGGAGGGAACCGAGACCCGTCTGCCATTACTGCGACTGTGAGGAGGACACGGCGCAGCACACGCTCGAGCAACGTCCTGCCTGGGCGATGCAGCGCCGTGAACTCATTGAGGTTGTGGGTGAAGATCTCTCGCTGCCGGCCGTGATCAAAGCCATGGTCGACAGCGACAGGGAGTGGGCAGCGGTCATTCTGCGAGGACGTCATCTCGTAGGAGGCGGCGGAGCGGATCCGTGAAGAAAGTATGCTTGCGGATCCGAGCCGTCACCGGCGAATCGAGCGGCGCAGGCGTGCAAAGCACGCCTAATGCCGCCATAATGAAGGCCGCTGGCAGGAGCACGGGGATCTCTCGCCTGCCAGCCATTGAGTCGGTCTGACGGCCTATGTAGTGCTGGGGCGTCGCCGAGGAGTTGTAGACTGCTGGGTGGGTCGCTGAGGTAGTAACTTTTGCCAGCGGCCCATCCACTATACAAGGCAGCGAGCGTGCACACCGTGAGGTTTTAGTCCGTAGGCCCGAAGTACGGGAGAGCCGGACATAACCCTCTCACCTCCCCTTGGGGCGAGAGGGTATGCATCAGGCGCATGACACCAAGTAAATAAAAAAAATGTTGATTTAGCACGAGCTGTCAGAGGTCACGCACTTGGGATGATAAAAGGCGTAGCAAAATAAGGTGGGTAAAATATTTAGACAGGTGGCAACTCCCTTTATGTGTTAGGTTGGGGTTGGCAACATCAGGGGGAACAATCGCGCGCTGTCAATCGCAGGTGCATGCAACATCACATTGGAATAACAACACTTTAAGACCACCATCACCTTATCTCCCCTTGACCATGGTTGATCCGAGCCGGGCAAGGTGTTATTGCAATTATTTGTCAAATAATTTTTAGTAGCAGCACGCGGTCTAGAGCTACGTCTGGTAGACGGCAAAAGACTCATCACCCATTACCAAATACCCTACATGGCGAAATGCGGGTGTAATACACGACCCCTTCGTAAACAGGGACGAGCGACTATGTAAATATATAACAAGTGAGAAACGGCAATGAATTGCCGTAAATCTTAGAAAAAATGGTTCGAGTAATCTGCAAAGGTCACGTGATACTACGTGACCTTGAGGTCAAAGGTCATAGCAATTTCAGGGTTATATCGACTATGCTGAGTCGAATGGCGTTGACCGCGAGTCTCTAGCTCTTACGGTTCTTGAGTTGAAAGTTGCATAATAGACAGACGGACGGACAAAGCTGTTGTATAAGAGATTCTTCGAACTCTAAAATAGATTGAAATTTTTTTAATAAAATCCCTTTAAGCGACAATAGCACATTTGCGTTTGATAGGGACAGAAATCGATTGTCAAAAATATTAAAGTGCAGGTGCTCTGCTGGCGTTATTATTGCGTGGATCAGAGATAAACGACGACGTAAATAAACAGATTTAAGTATTCGAATATAACCAATATCTCAAATGGTCAGCTTATGTAAATATGAGGAAACGGGATTGATAAGTCGATCATTTATTGTGGCGTATTCCGTTTCGGAAATGAAAGTGTACACACAAGGGGATATTTGTTGCGCAATAGTACACGGAATTAAAAGTGAAAATTGGGTAAAGACGATTAAGTTTAAAATGTTGGAATTAAAACCATTTATTAATGAACAAAATGTAATTATATAATTTATTATTTTGCTTTCAGTGATGCAATTTAAGAAAGAGGTCCTTTGTTCTATTTGATATGTACCTGGTACACCTCTCTTGCTTTATTGTCTTTCATCACATTCTTCAGAAACTTTTTATTATGGAGATACGGCCCAGAAGGACATTACATATTTATAGCATGGGATTCAAAGTAAAGTTTTGACAGAGCTTACAAGATTGGAGGAAGGTGGAAAATTCCCAACGTCAAGTGCAGCTATTAGACTTGATTTAAAAACTGTCGTGTTTTTAATTAAAGCTTTTACACGTATCAATCTGTAGATAAAAATTGAGATTAATATCGTTATAGTACAGTACAGAATTGTGGTCGTAGTCTTCGTTCATAGTCTTTAATGGCAGACAGACAACACACATAATTATAGAACCACTTTGTGGCATTTCAGTTCATATATTTACTGGTGAACAAGTACTTACTTTAAATACTCAACTGTGCTACATACTTCAAGGATAATGCTTGTGAAACGTAGATAGCAAGTGTCAATATTAAAACTATAGCTACAACATTGATATAAATGATGAAAATTAAAAATGCAATGAATTAAGAAATAGGTATTTGTATCTAGCTTGATTTTACGATACTAATAATTAATACTATCTTAATGTAAATGTGGTATTTACATTATTGAAAGTATTATTATAATAATCATAATAAATAAACATTAGTTAATAGGTCAAATTTAAGAAACACTTCGCATATCAAGATGCTTTAACAACTAATATGCAATTCTTGCAAATATTTGACCTTTCGGAAATTGCAAAATAGCTTAAAATAAACATAGTAACAAGAAAAAATAATCATCGGAAACAATGGTTGCATGCAAGCAGCTATTGTAATGTTTATGATAAAGACAGTTACATTACATCCAGTTCCCGTCTTGCGGTGTGTTTCCGAACGAGTTGCGCAAGAGCAAAGTCCCATCTGCGCGCGCGCACTGCGCACGCGACTACAACCGGAAATTCTTTTTTTATATAACTCTTTGACCGTTAAATTGGTAGCATCGGTCGTGTCGTGATTCCGGACAGTTTTCTATAAGATTTTATGAATAAGTGAGATGCCGAGTAATTCGATTGATCTGGTTTTTTTGTGTGAGCTCTCGTTGATTTTTGTTGTCAGAAGAAAGTGTTCACTTTGTAATAGTCTTTGGCTATTAATAGCTACGCTTTTCTCCTTTTTACCATGATGCACTGAATCTTTTGTGTAGAATTTGAAATACTTTTGGTAGCTAGAAACCACAGTTTCAAAAAAGGATGTCTAATAAAAAACGGTACCCAAACTTTACATCTGATGATTATACATTGGAACCTATTGCTGTCTTACTGGTCTTATCATTTCTAACGCTGTGGCTGAGAACAGCAGTTACAGTACTTGGCAGAAAAACCTAACAAACGTCTTTGCGCTTCAGGACCTTACGTTTAGTGCGTGAGAGTTGTGCATGCTCTCATGTATTCGGCATTGCAGTCTACGAAAGAGTACAATACATGATGTAACCAAAAAGATATTTACGCAAGCTGTATTTGATTATTTTATTTTTAGAAGACCTTTTAAGTACTACAAAGTGACGGAGTCAGACACATATACAAAGACATATCTATCAAAATAATATAGAAAATAGAAACCAATTTCAGCCAACTGTTTCCTCATTAATCTTATCAGGTCCTGTGTTCACAAGTGGGTCGGACGCAGCCGACTCGAACGCTACGTACGTTCACACTAGCCCAGTTAATATTTTGCTCTTACGCCACCCGATACGTTGCGAATACTTATATTAAGTATCCGTTCATTTAGGTTTTGGAACTGGTCTTCACACTTAGTTTCGTATTTGGAACACCAATTATTTTTTTAATTTGTTTGTTTTTATGGCCAGAGTTATGTTGGCAGAGATCGTAAACTGTTATGTTGTTACATTGTTTCTAAGATAATAAAAGACTTTGTTTTGAAAAACGGAGGACTACAAAGTATCTTCGCGTTTGAAAAATGCTCGTGACCTAGTTTTAACGGATAGAAAAGTCAACACACACAATGTGTTGCAAAAAATCCAACTCTATCCAATCTAACATGTATCAAATCCAGAGAAAATTAGAGCCGACGTGTCAGCAGTTAGTACAACTTATGTTATACTAGTACCCGCGTGCATACAGTTCCACTAGTTAAGCTACAAATGGATCACTTCAACTTGTGTGCGGCTAATGTGATTGATATGCTAAATACAATAATAGTCAGATGAAATGATACTAATATTAAATTTACGTTGCTTCTATTATTATCGTAACATTTTCGACGATATGATAATCAGTTGACTGCTTCAAGTGTGTAGCTTTAATCCGATGGCCGGTTTGTCCAATATCATTGGATTTTTCTGCTAATAATTTCTTAGGAGCAGCACGTAGTCTGGAGCTGACTTGTAAACGACAATAGACTCGTCTCCTATTACGTGGGTCCGCTTGTGTTATACATTTCTGCCTACCCTTCCGGGTATAGGCGTGGAGTTTAGGACTTTAGTTATAGTTTTAACCGGAACATACACGTCCGTATAGAACTTTGTATTCACGCACTATTTTACTTCACAACAAACATTGCGTCCGTCAATGGCGTGTTCATTTTTTGTGTTCGACATGGCTTGTAATTTTTGCGACGGAATGAGTGAACGACGAGGAAATCACCGGTAATTGTTACTACGATACCGAATTATCAGGTATTCAGCGATACCTCTTCACGCGTAAATGTATTTGCATAGTGCAGTTCCGAGTTTTTGTGGTGTATTTATTGTAATTGGTTCTTTTTTGTTCATATCGTCGGATCAAACGCTCGTTTTTTTGTTCAATGTGGTAGTAAAGTGCATATGATACATATTAGTGATGTTTAGAGTTCCTTACCCTGAAAGCGACGATAGGATATTATGTATATCTAAGTTTACACCGGTGTTTATCTTTCTGTTTCATTTTGAGGCGTATTGTGTAAACGGCAATAATTTTCATAATTTTTTGTTGACAGATGAATAACAAACTAATGTAATGTATATATAATTTCTAATGATTTTTGCTCTACAAGTTTCAAAATAGAGAATAGTATAAAGTCTAAAGTCACGTTCGAACTATCGTGTAGGTGCTGCGAAACCCCAAGTTTGAGTCCAACATCATCATCCATTTGTCCCTTTTGTTTATCTTACTGCGAATATTAATAAGTAAGGCTAATTCCGTATTCTTGGAAAAGAAGATATCGTGTTTGTAATGCAAAGCTGCTTAGCGAAAAGATTACTGTATACTCAAACACGACTATGGCCTTCAGTGTGATGTAAAAGAGAAAGAGGCGACGAAAATATTAATTATATTTTTTTTTTGTTTTTATACACCTAATGTGGCAAACAGGCATACGGCCCACCTGATGGTAAGTGGTCACCGTAGCCTATGGAAGCCTGCAATACCAGAGGCATTACTTGCGCGTTGCCGACCCTTTGATTAGCTGTAATGTTTGCATCAGATACCCGATACAGTAGTTGATCCCAGGTTCTCAATAAATTGAGTTTTTGAGAATATGTTTTAGTGACAATACCGCGTTCAGATATGTATTCGGAATGAAAATAGTCTCGCTAGCATAGTGGGAGCAAACCCGTGTCTGTTGCTGCAGGGAAATACAAAAAATACATAAAAATGTATTAGATGGTAGTGGAATGCCGTAATATAGTCATAAATGCATACAAAAGTATTTGGTGGTAGTTGAATGCCATATAATATAATGCTATCTACTACGAAATAATAGAAAACAAGCATCAGGAAAAATAACAATAAGAATCGCCAGTTTTTCTAGAATCTACAAAATACGGCATAACAAAAAAAATTATATTTAAAAATAACAAAATCCAAAAAGGCATCACCAATTTAAACATCTTATAATGTTATGATAAATACCAGAAACTTGTCTAAGAACGAGGTTTCATCAATTTGACATTAAGATAATTAAATACGTAAATCAATTAATACTCGAACGCTTCCTCGTTTATAAATCATCAAAAACTTAGAACGCATTAACCTTCAAAATACCAAGCGATGTACACACGGCTACACAACAAGTTAGACACCCTATATACGCATAACTATGCTACATACAAAATAGAGAATTGTCGGAAAGGGACTCTGCATTGTGGTGTCGATGTAATGATAAGGGTAGGGCGTAACAAAAATATAACGCACGCTCTCGCACGATTCGCAACGTTCAACTTCTAATAGTTCAAAGTCCAAACAGTCTAGGTTGATGTGTTGCTGTGTGTACCTACATATCTAATAGCTGAACCGCGCAACTTCGTCTGCTTCACATAAGAGAATTTGTCGCGATTTTGCAACATTTTTCACTGATGCTCCGCTTCTATTGCTCGTAGCGTGATGTTTTATAGCTTACAGCCTTTCTAGATAAATGCGCTATCCAACATTATAATTCGAACCAATAGTTCCCGAGATTAGCGCGTTCAACCTATTAAACAAACTCTTCAGCTTCATAATATTAGTATATATAATAAATTCATTTAATCATTAAGTTAATAGTTTAGTACGTACCCCTATTAATCCTAATCGGTGGGCTCATTGAGAGCTATATACGATGTCTATTTGTTAGAAGCGATTCCATCGTTTAAAACCCATTGGGGCACATTGACGTAGACGAACGACGTAAACATTAATTGATGCTTTAATTTGATATCTATTTTAGTAATATTTTAATTAAAAGTCATCTTAAGATGACACGGGAAGGTCCGTCTTCCCGTGTATTCTTTGTTTCAACATCTGTTAAGATGTTACCACCGCGATATAGAAATAATTCCTTGTGCGGGTGCTATCTTATTTACGACAAAAAAGAATAGAAAAGACTACTGTTTATGGTGATACTCTTAGTTGACAATAAAATCAGGGATCTTTTGATCCGTCATCGCACTTACTAAAGAGAAAAAACAGGCTTACCACGAAACAGGAATTGAATCTAGATCAGCAGATGTGTGGTCTAACGTCCATACTATTTCAATGCACCACATATACAACCTGAACTGTTATAGAAGTGCTAGAAATTTAGATAATGGTTTATGGAACCATTGAAGCTATTAGATCTGCCCATTTTTTATTATCATCTCTTTCAGAAATTCTTTGAATTAGTGTTATAAATCCAAGGTAAAAGATAAACACTATTCTTTATTTTTTTCTAAAACAGAGGCCATGATCTAATTCCATTATTGATATCGATTCTATTATTGAACAATTCCATTCTTGGTTAAGAATTTAATTGTCTAGTAAACAGCGTCAACAGTTCACCATTATATTCAATATAATATAGAATATCCGTTATGTGCTTACGGATCAACTATGTAAAAGGATAATTAAAACCGACTTGAACTTGCCAACAACTAAATGAGAACATCATCAATGTAGTCGAAGTCAACCAAATACGCGTTATTAAGGATAACTCAAAAATGACTCGTCAGATCTTGATCAATTAAATGGGACCACGTGGGAATCAGCTATCAAATAAAAAAATAATAATCTAAATCTGTTCATCTAGAAAAAAGTTCAGAGGTAACGCTCAAAAAAAATCTACAGCCAAATTGAGAACCGCCTCCTTTTTTTGAAGTCGGTTAAAATTGTCTACAGCCATTTACCTGAGTCGTCAATTTTAGGATCCTATATGAGAATTTACTATTTATTTACTGCAGGATTCACAACCGACCTAAAGATTACACGGATGGCCTAAGCTTAAGTGGTGTCGGTTTGAGAATACCTTACGGGAAGAAAATTTGTGTACTTCACATATGTATAGTTTATCACATCTAGGTGTTCTTTATTTGAATTTTTGTAAAGTCACTTCTAATATAAAGATAATGCCTAGCGCAGGAGTGGTATTTTTTTAAAAGGAAATTGTTAAGACAACTTTATTTGATTATACCTGCTCAAAGTCGGCAATGAAATCTAGGATCTTGCGATTCGCAATCGTACTTGCAAAAACTAAGCCAAAATAGTTTTTTTCATTCAGTAGTCATCATAAATATTTCATAATTCATTAAGGACTACTACTAATCCAAAAAAAACTTACACTTCAAGCAACTTCAAACAAAATCGAACCTACCGAATTTAGCAGTCACACATACAATTATTGTACCGAGGCGACCTCCAATCTATTTCTAACAATTTTCTTTAGACACGCCAATCTCAACGTAACGACATAGCGTGTCTCTAACATATAACCACTATATGGGGATTCTATAGTAGAAAGCTGGGTAATTACCGCCAATGGGTGATTTCAATTAACATACAGTGTATGGCCCGTAAATTTTACTTACACTTTCTACACGCAACTTCCGACTTAAGTCGGTCATTTTAAATTCACAGCAGTGTACGACCTTGGTACAGACTTACGTGCATGGTTACGACAGATGACATTACCGTGGTCCTTTTTGCGTGGTGCGAATTGTAAATGTGTGATTCATTTAAGATTTGTATGGTGAGTCATTAAAACTATATGCTCTAGTGAATATTTTAACATGCCCAGCCTTAGGCGTTGTTTTGTTAAAGATGTTATGACTGGCTTCGGCCTGATTCATTTGTTTTGTCTTTATAAACTCGATGGAGTAAAGTTCTTTAGCATTTCTGTACTCCTGGTATGCATTTCTATTTTTATGATAATATATTTTTATCTATCCTTACAATTAATCTGGAAATGTGTTTGTTGATTAGGTAGGTAGGACCTCTTCGTCGCCCCGCGGAGAGGTATGCGTCAAAGCAATGCCCCACGTAAATAAAAATAAAACACTTATTATATCATTATTTTCATTATTCAGTAATTATTCATTTAAAATTATTGTTAAAAGCTTTTGATTTATATAGTCGTAAAATACTGTTGTAAAATACTGAAATTATATTTAATTGGCGATTTAAAAGAGAGGCCATGAGTTTCTTGCGTGTTTCTTCTCATAGGCTCAACCCTTTGGTTGAACCTAGCAACTAACCTAAATGTAGCTTCAGTAACTTAGTAAACTTACTAACCTATATATTTTGACGTTCATAAGTGTTACTTTGTGACCTAAATGAATAAATGACTTTGACTTTGACTTTATTGGTCAATACGCATAGTTCTACGGGGCACATCATAAGAACTAACGTATCATTGTTACTAATATTAAGCGTATGTGTTTATTTAAACGCGTCAATCTCAGGAACTGCCTGTCCGATTTGCAAAACTTTTTTGCGCAGAGATCCAACTTATTGAGGATCGCTGTATAACATAACGCTAATACTTACAGTAGTAAGTTGTAATGCGAACAAAACCATAGTGCACAGCTAGTTAATCAATGTATTTTGATTGAACTAAAGTATCTATCACGATCTATAAACACTATATTATAGTTATCAAAACATTTGTATCGTCTTAGACTAGGATCCTAATCGATATTTGTAATCATATTCAATCGACCGACAAATGTCTGATCGATAAAACTAAATCGATCTTATCGCTAAAACATCATAAGCGATACCTCATTTTATTCGATTAGAATTACACATCATTAACCCGAAAGTTATTTTTGTAGGCAACGCGCGCACTAGGAATAATTCCTGTGTCGCGGGGGACTTTACAAACATTCAAACAACGGACACAAAGAACACCCAGACTCGGAACAACCATTTGTGGATCACACCATTTTTTTGTCCCGATTCGAACCCATAATACTCGGAGCAGTGACAGTGCCGAGTCGACTACTCAACCACTAAGCCATCCGTGCAGTCAAAACGTCTTTCTCAACAGTGTGTTCAACGAACACTCGATGCTCCAACTACAGTTAACATAATTACCATTAGGTCACCATTACGAGGCGTATTCGATTCTGATTAACTATCGTAATTATCGCGTCACACGCGTGAACTGTTCGTGACTATTTAACAACTAGTGTATCAGCGATTTCGAACAATTAAAGTAATATTTGTTGGCTAAACTATGTTGGGCAATTCACGTGCTGATTTTATAGGCATAGTTTCACGGCTATAACCCCGAAGGGGTGGGTAGAGTTATATTATCCCGATCCGTTCGATAGTTGGCGAGAATAGTGACGTGTACCAGGCAGTTCTAGCCTTCGTGTTGCTACTCAGAATCTTCATGCATGTATGCATGTGTAATCTGATCATCCGACGTATATACATAATTATGTAGGTATACGCGTAATATGGCTATATTTTTTTTTATACAACTATGTTGGCAATCAAGCATACGGCCCACTTGATGGTAAGTAGTCACCGTAGCCTATGGACGCCTGCAACACCAGAGGCATCACTTGCGCGTTGCCGACCCTTTAGGAAACGAAGTGGGAAGTAGAAGGAGCGGTAATGGGGGAAAGGATATGATTGGGCCTCCGGCCCTCTCACTCACACACAACAGTAGGAATACTGGTATTTCACGTTGATATTCTGTGAGAGGGTAGTTTATCCCCGGTCGAGCCGGCCCATTCATGCTGAAATAAGCGAGGCTCTACTACTCAAACCATTTATGCCAACTTCCACTGGGCTATCACCGAAGCGAGGGCTAACCTACTGCCGTCTGGCAGGCAGAGTGCCAGACTCGATAGAACCGCTGAGAATTTTCGCAGAAAAGCCCAAGCACCCTTTGCTCGACCCGGGCATCTAACTCGAGGCTGCATAACAGTCGCATTACCACTGCTGCTCCATCGAGACAGTAATATATTAAACATTAATCGAATAATATTAATGTATACTATTGACAAATAATAATGAGTTTTTACATGATTAACTGTATACGATTATACAAAATCGAATTTACATTCAAGATGGCGCATGATATATAACATATAATTAAAATGATAATTTTGTCATATTTCCGTCGCATATATACATGTAATGGTTGTTAAAAGGGTTAATGACGGTTAAGAATTAACTTGGTGTAAATTAACCACGCTGATAATCAATTACTACGGATGTTATATAACGAATATAACATATTGAGCAATACGTCTTGTATTCTTTTATTTATGCCGTGAAAGAAGATACATTAAGAATAACTAAGAAAAATGTACTAAAATGTTTTGAGTAATAGGGCTGTGAGATGGCCTAGTTGTATCTCGATTCGCCTGACTGAAATATAGAGATCAGATAAATAATATTTTGAGAAGATCAAACTGTGTAAAATGTTGATCAGATTCATCGAATCCCACTCATTTTACTACCAACGTGAACCCGCTCTTAACACAAGCATATCACTTAGCTGGAGTGATTTGCAACCTAATTGCTCGTAATAATTTAAAAAATCGTGCGTGTCGAAAAGAATCGTGTTGACTTGCAAATATGGAACACATATTTGAAAAATTTACTAGTTATTGTATATTAACGGTTATCTAACCAGTGCTGTTTTGGAGAAATATCAGGTTAAAAGTACCTTAAACTGACAAGATTGCATGAAGTTCAAGGCGTACGATTACTCCGGGAAAGCAGGCATTAGTTAATGTCGTCCATGATAGTAAAATGATGTTAGATAATAGATACCAGCTAAATACCCCGGCAAAATACTCCTGAGAACGTATTGGCATGTGTCTATATATGCGCATAACCAGTTATATATATACTTACTTAGAACAAAGTTCGTAAAGAACACGCACTCTTTACGAACTTTCCCCTAAATACAATAATTAAAAACCCCTCCATAGATCATCAATGTATGTGCGCGGGCGCCGGTGAAGGGTCCGGTGATGTAAGTTACCTATGTACATACCCGCATATTCAGAATTCTTACATTATGAATTATTAATATTAACCGTACGAATTACGAAAGTCTATTAAGTTATTCTTAATTATTAATTTATTCTGTGTTCATTTATTTCAAGTCTGTTTTGTGAGCCAGTCTTCCTGCTATTTCTTTAATATTACAATATATTAATATATATATAGCAGCGATAGCTCAGTGGGGAGACCAACAGACTGCAATGCAGAGGGTCTTGGGTTCGAACCCACGTCGCGCACCTCTGACTTTCGGACGTTATATGACTTTTCGAAATTATGTGCGTATTGATTAACAATTATCGCCTGCTCCGTGCCTCGGAGAGCACGTTAAGCCGCCGGTCCCGGCTGCCATGAACATCTATGGCAGTCGTTATTGGAAAAGTCAGTACCCTCTATCTCTATCCTGACACTGGTCTAGCCTTAGGGTATCGTTAGCCTTCGGGTTGCGGAGGTCAGGTGGCAGCCGCTCCGTGTAAAAACTGATATCCAGTCAAATCCGGTTAGACTAGAAAAGCCGACCCCAAGTGACTTGAGAGTAATAAAGGCAAGGGAGAAGATTAATATATGTAAGGCGATATAGTATTAAGTATATACATAGTAATTAGTCAGTTAGGCTTTAAGTCTCGCGTATAAGTGGGCGAGTATTTGCCGTCTACGGAACATAAAATTATAGTACACAATACCATGTAAGCTTGTGTATCCAGGATTTACAGCTATACAGAACGCCTCATTTCGACATAATATAGATCCCGAATACCACCTGTATTCGAGATATAGTAAATGAATAAAGTATTCTAAGTGTTAATCCAGGAAATGGTTTATATGTATATGTGCCAAGTTTCATATGAATCGATTTAATGGTTTAGGCGTGATTGAGTTACAAACATCAAAACATATTCACAAATGTAGTACAATTTCTTAGTAAATTAGTAGAAAGTAGGATAGGTAAAATAGCTACCAGACAAAGTTCGCCACAGAATTTTCCAGACAGGGGCGTAATTTATATTCTGATTTCCTCTGGACTCCAGATAAAACCAGCCCTGGAGGTATAACTTAAGTCTGCACAACAAGCTTATCTAAGCATCGTTAAGGATACGGCTATTAGCGTCAAACGTCGCTGACAATAGGTCTGTGCGCAACTCGAACACTTTGTTGTATCTACGGGGGTGGTCGTCTCGACGGTGTAATCGACGATTTCCGCCAGCTAATCATTGCGATCTTTGCTACACAAGAGGCTGGTCGTTTACTACATACTTTATATGAGAAGCAACAATGTACTGATAGATTATTACAAGTACCACGTGTAACGGGGAAATGTCATCATATTAAGAGACGTATAAAGCATCGCCACAGATGCTAAGCACAGAGGCAAATTTGCATCCATGAATAGCCTAGCTAGGAATGTGACGGCATGTTTTGTCGAAGTTGCAGATTCAAGTCCTGTTTCATAGTTTGTCTTTTTCGCTTTTATAATTTACGTCCTAAAAACATGCACAAAGTGCTTAGATGATTCATAATAGTAGAGTTTAACTTATTGTCTTTTCATCGCAGTATCAGTCAACTGCTGTCATTAAGAAATTCCTAGTAGAAAAACTCAATTAACTTTGCCTTACTCAACATTTTAATTATATCTTATGTGATACCATACTAGGATCCCTGTAGTCACTAAAGGCATCTAGTTGAAAACTAGCGCCAGGCTTCCTTAGCTTGGCATATATGCTGAACTAGGTCCCATTTGGAAAATACTAACCTAGGCGAACGTTTCTTGATCAGATCGGAGGCGTTCTGGACAAAGGCCAGGTTAAGAGCACCTTGAACCGACGGGCGTGTATGAGGAATGTGATGAAAGTGAATGAAGCCAGAGAAGTGTGTCATAGCAAATGGAAATCCGTAGTCTCTGAATACCCCTCTGGGAAACAGGCGTGAATCTATGTATGTATGTATTTAACCTGTAAATGTTGTTTTTGGTTGCTAAATTTCTGTCGTTATTTCAGAAGGTAAAATATAAAGCAATAAAAAGATAACAAGCACTAATCCATTTCTGTCAATTTATTGGCTTTATAGTACTCACTATAATCTTATTAGTCACGTGAACCTCTACTTAACTTGTAATAAACTTAATTAAATTGTTTACAGCCAAACACGTGATAGCCTAGTAAAGCCTCACGAAAATAGGACGATATAACTCTCTAAGAAGTTGTTATACGTCTGGTCTGAATATAATAATAATAATAAGAATAATAATATTCTATCACATACACACAACACTATCTAGCCCAAACTAAGCAGAGCTTGTACTATGGGTACTAGACAATGGATAAACATACATATATACTTTTTTTTTGTAAATACATACATATTATACATAGAAACACCCAGACCAAGACAAACATCCATGTTTATGCACACAAATGTTTGACTTGTGCGGGAATCGAACCCGCGACCTCAGGCGTGGCAGTCGGTTACTCTAACCACTACGCCATCGAGTCGTCATAAATTAATACATAGTTTCCCTCCTATACCACAAGGGTAGGCAAAAGGGTAGAATATTACACGCTAATATTGCTAGCTATGATTTTAGATGCCAGTCATAGTTCTGGACTTTGAGCTAGTTCTAAAAGTTTTAAGACATTCCCGGTATTTTATGAAGTGTATAATGATTAGGTAATATTTTAACCTACCTCCAGTCTAAACTATTTTGCGTCTCACCCTACAATTCCTAATATCTTCTTTAAACTTTAACAAACTATGCGTTTAATAAACATTGATAACTATCCTTGGAACAGAATTCTTTAGAATGATTTAACGTAAACCACATTTAAATGAACAACAATGACGTGTCTTCTTCTTTAAATTATTCACTTTTATATCCAGGGTGGGTCAGGATTTCAGGGTGGGTCGGGCTCGCTTACCCGCCCTTCCTTGCCTCACCTTTGTTTACATTTTAAAACATACTCTTTGAAATTGGAATCGTAAATCGTATTAGATTATTTATTTTCTTCTATCTTGAGATATACATTTCATTTGTAATCGTGCAAATCAATGACGTAGGCGATAAAAGCAAGCAATTTTATCGTTGAAACGTCCCAAATATATCATGCAATCTAAACGTGGAAAACAGAGGAGGCCAGAAGAGATTAAAAAATATGAAAGCAATACAAAGCTTACACATAGAATCATCACGTTATTAAAAAAACGGTTAATTAGAGCTTAAAATAGAATCTTTTTACATTTATATTTATTTATGACGACTCGATGGCGTAGTGGTTAGTGTAACTGACTGCCACGCCTGAGGTCGCGGGTTCGATTCCCGCACAAGTCATACATTTGTGTGCATGAACATGGATGTTTGTCTTGGTCTGGGTGTTTCTATGTATAATATGTATGTACTTACTAAAAAAAAAAAAAAAAATTATATATGTATGTTTATCCATTGTCTAGAACCCATAGTACAAGCTCTGCTTAGTTTGGGCTAGACGGTGTTGTGTGTATGTGATAGAATATTATTATTATTATTATTTAATACGTGGATTACTGGTGGTCTTATTGCTTGTTAATAAAAACATTATAACTACTATACTATACTATAAATGCAGAACTGTATTTGTTGGATTGTCCGTTTTTCACGAAACAGGTTCAGCGGTTCAACAAAGGTGTCCTGTCAGCAAAGGTTTTCTGTCAAGAAGTTCTCAGTACCAGCACTGACTCGGGTACCTACTGTACCTGATATCCACCTACTGAGACTATTTTATGGTATATATACTATACTACTCTACACTCATCTGTGCAAATTATAATGCAGGTACTAGGAGCACAGCGAACCAAAGAGTTTATAAACTGATGGCCCAATGTACGTGGTTTATAGACAGCCTACATTAGTAGTCTTTTAATCGCGTATATAAATAAATATAGAAAACCACAACTAGAAATGATGCTGAAGAAAGCGCACATCGATACTGGTCTAACAAGACGTAATAAATTCATGGAAAATGATTTATATCACACTTGTATTACTTTTTACGTCGCATTCTCTGAAGCACTATTACTTCAACATCGTAACGAATATTTCATAATTAAGGTGTCGTATAAAAAGACATGTTATCGACGGAATCGGCAATATAATCAATATGGTCTCCTACCTTTTACTTACAAATCGTTAATGGACATTTTATAGCTCAGGAAATTTTACAAACACATGCTCAATTTCGATTTTATACTTATTTTAATGCGTTACATATGTAACGTTCATTCAATTATAATATATAGCTGCATAAAACACTAGTCACTTTTGTGTTTTATGTGTTTTCTTGGAATAAGGATAAAAAGCATGTTAAAATTATAATTTGTTTGTCATAGATAACTTTATGTACCTATTTTTAAAAGAATTTTTTGAAATTTTAGCTGGCTACCTGAGAGACATATAGGTATCCATAAGTGTGGACTATATAATGATTTATTGATATCTGTCTATCTTCTTACTAACTATCGTGGCTCACCATATATAAGAAAGATGCTACAAATTACCATATTCTTATATCGTTCACAATCCTTTCTAGATCATAAAACAGAAAGTACCAGGACGACAGAAATGTCAAAAGTTCAATCTACATTACACACATAAAAAATACCGTTCATAACAAAACTCTTTCACCGACACTCTTGTGTAAATTACAATATAATTGTTCTGTGTAAGAATACCTACACTTTAATGTACCGCTACGTACAGAAGTGAAAATCAGCAGCATTAAATTTGACATGAAAGTAACCTCTTGCATAAGTCATACGTGTGTGCTATCATAAGGCTCTCGTAGTAATGATTGCGCTTACGTCTAACACGGTAATATATGGCGAGTCAGGAAATGTCAAGAAATTAGAATTGAAATATCATCGTGCTTGTAATGTTGCAACTGTTGTGTGGAAGTGGAATTCAGTCAGTCATCGTGCCTAATTTATACGGAAGTACGCCTTGTAATATGGTGTAAGCAGATCATTTTGAAAGTATTCAATAGCCTAATAATCTATTTATTATGTAGGATTCAATTTATTAATCATCAATATAAATATATCATACGCGCTAACGGCCACAGAACAAACAATTACTCATTGTAAATAGTAAAATATTGAAAATTTTCGCTTCGTGCATGATACGTACAGCGGTGAGTTTAAGTGAAACTACTGCATGATTCGAGCAATCGAATATTTTAATCTGTTAAAATGTGAAAAATATCCATAAAATAAAAAAATAAAACAATTTAAATACAAATATGTACTAAAGTAATTCTAGATCCGACATTAACACTGAAATTTCTTTAAAATTTCTTTAAAAAGAAGAGACTTTTTTTAACAGCCTGCAAACTTGTAAAACATTCTCATGTTCCTACGAAAGTCTCTAGTAGTTCTAAAGACAGCAAATTTCATCTACGTTACGTATTTCTTCACCAATTACTATAAGTATAATTCTCAGTTCTCAACGCAAAATAGGAACGAACCTACTTCCTGCAGACCGAACTAAAAAAACATGCAGTAACTGAGATGCCAACAAGAGCGCAAACTTTTCGTAACAAGCATATCTATTACACTATTACATATTATTGAGAACGCACTAAAGCCTTTCATCCATTAGGCCTTATACACATTGGCTAGTTTTTGTAACTTCAACGCGCGACCAAGCGGTAACAATATCGCGTTTTTCTCTTTGGCTTGTAACTTTCGGAATTGCACTTACCGGGAGGGGTGTTTGGAAGTATTACTTGTGATCTGTCAACCTTTTATCTAAATCCGTTCAAGTCAATGTGAGTGATTGAGAAGAAGACAATAATCTATGTTACTGTTTTGGTTGGAAGTGGGCACTGCTACTGTTGAAAAATTATATCTGAATTTTGCATTTGTTGCATTGTGTTAGGGTGTATACTTAGATATATAGCGGGGCAGTAAGATTGCTGACTTATTATTCTATCTCAAAGCAATATTTATTAGCAAATGTGTATATAAAACATAACAGGTTTTGTCGAAACTCAATTAACATAAAATACTCAAAACTGTACTATGTTTAAAATTGCCTGTACCTATCAACTGAGGCATGCTGTCTATTTTTAAAAACCCTTTATACAAAATGTATCAAAATAAATACAATTGCAGCGAATACTTGTGTAGTTGAAATCGTGCCACCGCGCGTTGTACCAGTAAAAGCGGCTAATATGTCGGTGGCTTTATACATACGACACGAACTCATTTACCAACACTCGGAAACAGTTTATTAACACCGGCGAGTGTGTGAAAACTTAAACCTCATTTCGTCTTACAAAATTAAACAGCTCATTCATGACTTTGTTGTTAACATTTACGTAATTAACCGCCATTGTATTAATTGTATAAGATGTGTAACAAATTATACAATCGGACTGTTCATTTTTAAAATGTATGTTTTGTTTAATCAAACATTCGATGTATTGACAAGCGGTGGCGTAAATAGCGCATGACTTTGTAACTACCGATTGTGATTCATGTTTGATACTCGGCCTAGGCAATTTTTTTATTAGGTATATCTAGTTATTAGTAGCACGGAATCGTGTTTAGTAGATGACAATACACTCGCTGTAGCGTGGGACTTAATATAATTTAGTATTGTCATATGTTTACGCGAATATTATACATTGACATTACATTACAAGTAGGTAGTTTAATTTTAACTTAAATATAACTCACAATATTGTCTTCTGTTTACGCGAATGTTATTCATTGAAATTAAACTACTATATACGGATTTTATCGCGTTGTTTATTTGACACTTTTTAACATAATTTAGAAACTACTATTATTAAACTTTACTAATTTTTAAAGTAATTAAATTATGGACTATTAAAACTATTTATATTTAAGTTTACACTTTCCCCGACGTTTCGGTCGCTTTTCAGCAGCCATGGTGACGGGGAGAATAAGATGGTAGTTGTCTCAATGTTCCAGTGTAGTTATTTCAAAGTAAAAAAGTGTCTTTCAAAATAATAAACAACGCGATAAAATCCGTATATAGTAGTTTAATTTCAATTAAATATAACTCCAAAATTATAAGTGTAAAAGTTTAGATATAAAGGTTATGTGTGCTGTTATGTGAATGTATGAGAATATCGATATAGTAATATATACAGTACTTACGCATGCATGTATACATAACGCTAATTTTGACTTGTGAATGTAACTTCGTCATTTTAATTAATTACTTAAATAATTCAGTAATCATAGCACGCAAGTAAAATAAGTTTAAATCAAGCGAAGAAAAAAAAACAATCAGTAAATAAGCATGGCACAGACAAAAAGAAAGAACTCGTACATTTGAATAAAGAAAACATTTTATTTCAAGATTTCACTCGATGAGTCTTCAGAAAAATAAAACTCATTCGTCATAGTCCGACGTGCAACAGGAGGAATGAATTTATTACAACAGTCATCCATCAGATTATGTCATATGGAGCGAAAGACATCACTGCTAGAATACGCAATACTAGTATTACCTGTTGTAACTATACGTAAGAATTTAGCGAATTACATTTCAGGTCATAAGACCATACTTGGTATCGTTTAGACTTAATATACCCAAATTTTAGCATAAATCTTGACGTATATGGTAAAAGCTTAAAAAACTTCTTGAAGAATGTGGCAGTGTCTTGAAAACTTTAAACGTTGATTTAATGGACGGTTAAGCTATAAGGTTTAGTAACTTTAACACATAGGTACTCATTTTCAGCACGTATGAAACAAATATTTCTGATTGTTTTGACTTTAGGCATATTTTACTATTTGTATGTGTATGTTTAGTCTTTTTTATAAAGCGTAGGTGGCAACTATGTAATGTATACGGCCCCACTGATGGTAAGCATTTACCGTAGCGTATGATCGTTTGCAATTCTAAAGGTATCACTGTCATGGCGTTTCTACGGAAAAGCAATCAAAGATGGGATGAAAAGAGAAAAATGGGTCTTCCATTTACTTAAGATCAATTAGTAGTTAAATATAAAAATATGTCAATATCGCATTCACTTAGCCACTTATGTAAATTAAACTCAAAGATTCTTTCCCCTATAAATAACATTAGCCATTAAAAATAGACAATTTCTCACTTTGGCAATAACGTCCAGCAATGCAGACGCGTAGCCTAACGGGATTTCCCCCATTCCAATGTCTATGGTTTAGTCGTCATAAAACCTAAACCATAACTCACTTGGAAAAGTTCCGATGTCAACAGTTACCTTATGACAAGTTAATAATGTTAGTTACGACATTTCAAGTTATGCATTATATTATGAATATTGTGTGGTTATAAAATACCAGGTGTAGGTATGACACTTGTCGCGTTATGTGCAGATGGTAAAGCATTTGCGATTCTACTTCTAGTTTTTAATATACTTCATTGGTAAGTCTCTTTAATATTATAAGCAGGAATAAAGGCTTTTTTAAACATAAATAATAAAGATTGGTATAAATAATAAAGATCGTATTGGTTTAAGTGTATCTATACCTTGCCATTATGCCGATACGACACGAAGCAAAAATTTGAGGATACCATAAATTGTCTTTCTCTTAGACCGAGTCCTTTTGTCAATTGTTTGATTGTTTGTAAATTCCTCTGTAATTTCTGAATGTATAAAAACTAGAAGGCAAATACAGGAAGAGCGGTAGTTTTAGCTCCTGCTCAGAAATACTAAGACGTTAATTACTTCAAAAGATTTACTGGTTAGTTAATGCAATGGTAGTATAAACTTCGTTAAGTCGAAATTGATACTGTACCGTTTTACGCGAATTGCAGGTTCTCGCACTGAACAATAGTATAATTTATGCGATCCATAGCTTTTCCGAGTCGAAATATAATTTCAGTCTTTCATTTTAGTGTTTAATAAATCTTTGCGATATAATAAGGCTTTTCACTAAGACCGGCTTTATGTTAAGGGACTTCAAAACGTGCCTTCTTCACTGCAGTGTGACTGCAATATAATGGCCGGTAACCTTATAAACCATAACACCTATACTATGTAATACACGGCAATAATCTTGCATAAAGCCCAGTTTATACTACATAATAGTTAGCCTAGCTTAAAATAAATGGCCCGACAATTGTTTGGCAGGTCCGACTCATTAATCTATACTAATATTATAAAGCTGAAGAGTTTGTTTGTTTGCTTGAACGCGCTAATCTCAGAAACTACTGGTCCGAATTGAAAAATCTTTTTAGTCAAATGAAGTCTCTTTATTAAGTCTCAATACTAGAAGCGAACTGCTGAGTAAATGCGGTTTCTAATATCAGATTAGCTCCAATCTCATGTGAGACAAATTGGGTTTCGAAGTTAGCATATATACTGCTTGAAGTTCGACTATATGTCGTTTAAACAGAGTACAGTGTAATTAAATACGACGTTTTGAGTTCAAAACTTGCTTATCATACAATTATTTTTAACTAGCTGTGCCTACGGTCTCACCCGCGTAAGTGGTATTTATGATTGCTGCGCCGCTCCCGTGAGCCGTAGCGTGATGTTATATAGCCTATGTCCTTCCCAGGGTCTCAGGCTACCTCCATTCCAAATTTAATCTAAATCGGTTCAGCGGCTTGAGCGTGAAAAGGTAACAGACAGACAGAGTTACTTTCGCATTTATAATATTAGTAAGGATAACTGTAGGTTTACACCTCAAAAGGATTAGTTAAAGATGTATCATGCATCCTTTTCTGAATCTATATATTAATATCCTAAACGCAAGCGGAGCGCAGGGCAGGGGGCTATTATATACAATGGGAATTGTTTATATTATTTTAGCGTAAATAACATTAATAATCCCCATTGTATATAATAGTGTGTTCTCTTTAACTGGTGAACGACCTATTATATACAATGGGGATTGTTTAAATTATTTTAGCGTAAATAAAATTAACAATCCCCATTATATATGTATAATAATGTGTTCCCTTTAACTGGTGAACCACCTATTATATACAATGGGGATTGTTTATATTATTTTAGCGTAAATAAAATTAACAATCCCCATTGTATATAATAGTGTGTTCCCTTTAACTGGTGAACCACCTATTCTATACAATAGGGATTGTTTATATTATTTTAGCGTAAATAATATTAACAATCCCCATTGCATATAATAGTATGTTCATTTAATTTGTGAATCACCTATATGCGAAATAGAGTCCATCGCATTCAGTAAAATGTTCACTAAAATAAGTGCTTTTTTAAACCTACTGACCTAAAACTGTCACAACATTTAACACAAGAAGTATACTTGCAAGGAAGTAGCAACAACCATAAAAATCCCCCTTTCGACAACCAGGAAACCAAATACAGTCAGCGGAGGGCGCGCTTCGCCAACGCGGTAGATTCCGGTAATCCCACTCGGTAACGATTGCGTACGAGGCGACTCTCGATTTCGTCTCAAAGGAATGTCGCCAGCCGACTCGACCCGTGTTACCTGCCTGATGACGCGATCCAAGTATAAGGAGAGCGCGAGTCTTTGTAATAACCAATACTTGCTTTAGTTTATTCTGAAGTACGAGATTTCGTTCGATTTCCGCTTTAACGGTGAAGGAAACCACCGTGAGGAAACCTGCATGTCTGAGAGTTCTCCATAATGTTCTCAAATATGGGTAATCTGCTAACACGCACTAAGCCAGCGTGGTGGTCTCACACTTCTCACACTGAGAAGAGGCTCGTGCCCAGCAGTGGTACAGTGTAATACAGGACTGATACTATTATATTATTATTAGGATTTTTTGTAGATCTCAAACGTTATAAACCTCGAGTTTATCATTTTTTAATATCAGCTATACAAAACTCTGATGAAGTATTTATATTAGATAGACACGCAGGGGGTTTAATCTAAGGCTTTGAAATGAACTGTGCTAGGTTAAAATAAGGCTTGTCTGCATTTACGTATAATCTCAATATATGACTGATTTATTAGTTTAGGTTCGTTTATATAATATATTATGATAACCAGATTAGGCAGTTTTATTGGGTTTTACAGGTAGTTATCCTCAGTGGCAGTACAAATTGGATAATTTGTGTAGAAGGCTGCTATACGCTCGATCTCCTATCTACTTCTGACTGCTAATTAGCTGAAGGAATGTGGTTCTAATGGTTTACTTTCTTTTCTACCTTTACCTCTTCAATCTTTTCTTCTAATTCATCTGCTAATATAAATGCATGTAAGATTCACCTCTCACCTCTTTACCAATCAAGAAGATGTAAATGTGTGCGTGCTAATTTGTAATTTAACCGATAATTCTAGAATACATTAAAGACAACAATACCTATACATATCGCACGAACATTTAAATAAAATTTCAACGAAAGCCGCCTTATCGAACTGTTATTCTGGCACAAGGCCAGTCAAGGCAGAAGAAAGTTTCTCAACACACGATATGGAAATACAGGAGGCAACTAATGCAAATTAATGTATCGGTAAACGCATATGTCCACGTTACATGCATTAGTGCAAGTAGTGGAATAACAAGTAGGTATTTTTATTTATTAATTAACTATATCTATTGAGTTAAAGATAATGCTTCGTTCTTGCGGTTGTGTAAACTTGTTTACCGCTAATGATATTTTCTGTCAGGAAAATAGAAATTATAGATGTAGTGATTATTTTTGTTGATCACTTGGAAGTGATGATAGGTGATTTTATAACATAGATATAAAATAATTGATACGATGCAATGTTATACGATACGATTCTACTACGTCCCTTCTGTGAAGTCCCTTAATTAGGTTGTTGTTGACTATAATAAAATAGTAATGTTATAGTATATAATATAGAATTAGTATAAATTACCGATTATGTAATTACTGAAACTTTTGTACAAAAATCTCACGTCTATTGCATGGCAAAGGACAAAGAATGCAAACCATATAACTACCGAAAATATTTATTAATATTTATTTATTATAATCTTCTCTCATAACCCTTATTATTCCCAAGCCACTTGGGGTCGGCTTTTCTGGTCTAACCGGATTTGACTGGATATCAGTTTTTACACGGAGCGGCTGCCACCTGACCGCCGCAACCCGAAGGCTAACGATACCCTAAGGCTAGACCAGTGTCAGGATATTAGAGGGTACTGACTTTCCCAATAACGACTGCCATAGATGTTCATGGCAGCCGGGACCGACGGCTTAACGTGCTCTCCGAGGCACGGAGCAGGCGATAATTGTCAATCAATACGCACATACTTTCGAAAACTCATATAACTTCCGAAAGTCAGAGGTGCGCGACGTGGGTTCGAACCCGAGACCCTCTGCATTGCAGTCTGTTGGTCTCCCCACTGAGCTATCGCTGCTAATAAAAGCAATATTTATTTATTATAATATACCTTGTATTTTCAAGAAATTCGAAATAGCTGGATATAACCACTAGAAACAGCTAGTCTATCATAAAATCCTCTGGAAAAAGGTACGAGTCTCAATAAGAGTAACGACGTAGACCCACACCTTAATTTTCGGAGACACATGTTTTGACTGAATAAGAAGAATCAGACTAGTCATTGACGGAGATTATTTTTATTGTTCGCTAGAATTAATTTGTTCTTTAATATTGGAGACTTTACTGTCATTAAACAACGGATACAAAGCACACCCAGGGTCAGAGTAACTAACTACGAATCACACATTTATTATCCCGTGTGGCATAGAACCTAGAACACTCGCCCAAACCACATGTCACTCAAAATAAGTCAAGATTTGCAAAACTCCCGTCCAACCTTCACAAGTTGCAAAGCGACGTTAAGAACAAAAACATTGGCACATATCGCCGGTGTCTTACGCCGCGTGCAAAACAACAAATTACATCGAACCAGTAATGGGTTAACCTTGTTACAACAAAATAAATAAAACACAATAATTGGCCGCGTTAAACTCTGTAATATATGTGTTATATAACTTTACCGCAATAGTGTACTTTTAAATACAGTATACAAGATAAAAATCGCACATTGCGTAGTATTGCGTTAGACTAAGTAGGTAATATGTAATTAAGCACTTGAATATTCTTCTCGGTCTTGTATATTCTTATACACCTCTTTAGGTATGTATCTTACTGATATCATAATTGTAAAAGTTTATGAAGATGTCTGTCACTCAATCACACATAAACCATTGAACGGATTCGGATGAAACTTCGCACACAGATAGAAGAGATGTCTTGATTTAACACATAGGTACACTTTTTGTTTTGATGTGCGTTCATTCGGGATTTATGCAGGCAGAAACTAGTTATGAACGTACTCCATCAATTACCAATCAGACAATTCAAAACATTTAGTACCCGTATACTGCATATAACGAATCACTCTATTCTTCTACGGAAACCGAAACACGCTCCTCAATTCTACTTAAACTAATAGAGTGGCGAGGTTCAGAACAGGGAACACCGTCCCCTGCCGACGTCCCCTTAAAACGAAACAACTGGGGGCAACCGCAAATCTCTGGAAGGGGCGAATCAACAATAGGGGCGACAACTCGAGAAGCGATTAACAACAGATTTCACTAAGCCGCAGTTGTTTTTGTTTTTCTTTTTATGATTTTCACTAGGAATAACGTTTGTGCCAGTCTTCACAGCCCAAAAGCCCTGCTTTAAATGATCCAGAAAATATAATTGCTATAAGAAGCCTTCGGAGTGCTCTGGTTCGCCCACGATATGAAAGTTCAATTGCTGAATAAAAAAGGGAAAAAATGGTTTTTACTTCAGTTGCTGTTAAGAAACCAATGGGGCTGGCATGTCTTGTATTGAAATTCTTGTTTTTCCACTAGAAAACATCGGTACAAAAAGGATTTTACGTGTTAAGCTAGCACATGGTGGAAGACCAAGTACTGGATAAATACATAAGATAATGATGTGCTAGTACGTTTGAACGGACTTGTATAAAACAACTGTGTTCAAATGTACTACGTATGATGGAGTAACAAATACCCAAACAGATTTTGAATCGCATAGTTTGACGTTCGTGCGCTGTTTTCATAGATCAGTCCATTAAGGATGACTTATAAACACGTTAAAGGATGGTATCATCTACTTTTCTTTATAAATCGTCAGTCTTTCAGTCTAGATTCACCAAACGTGGTCAAATCGTCAATCTGTCCCTTTCAACCTTATTACGTATACAAAGTTTTCTATTTAATAAGCCTGTAATGATTAAAACATGACCGTATAGTTGCAAGTCATGAATGCGCATAGAACTCACGTCTTGCAATTTCGCGCTTCGTACGCTGCGTGCGCGGCTGCGTAATCTCTCTTTACGCAGTAAAGGAATATTCGAGATACGGCTTCGATTATCGCTACCTAGTAAAAACTGTAACTTTCGAGATATGCTGTTGATAATAACTTGTTAGATTTATAACGCCATGTCATATTTACAATTATCTACCATTAAAACAGTGATTATAAACTATTTGTGTAATTACTTTCTGTCTGAATTAGTACACCTGTTTTCGTGTGTAGCAATGAATTAAACTATATAAAGCTAAACTTCCGAACTATGGCTATGAGGCATTATACGCCTATTATGAACTTTTTTCGGATTTCTTTCATTTGAAGTGGTATTACTCCGTTGTACGGACTATTTCATGGTAGAGTTCAGAACGGTGAAAACCTTACTTACGTATTTCACGAATAATTGGTTCGAAATTTCTACATGTAGGTACGTTTCATAAAAGGTCTACTGTTTGTTTTACTAGGCTGAGATTCAGAAAACTATTTCTATTCCAGAAGGCTGTTTAGTCGTCAGAACATAACAAACACACCGATTTCTTTTGGTATTCATAAATGGTAAGAGTACTCTTAGTTATATCAGCGAATGGCGTTATACCGCTGTTATAATAATAATAATAATAATAATAATAATATGTATAGTTTTATATTTATATTTAAAAATGTAATTATTAGAAAAAAAGTAATATAGAGAATAATAATATTTTACCACATACACACAACACCATCTAGCCCAAACTAAGCAGAGCTTGTACTATGAGTACTAGACAATGGATAAACATATATAAATCCTTTTTTTTTGTAAATACATACATATTATACATAGAAACACCCAGACCAAGACAAACATTCATGTTCATGCACACAAATGTTTGACTTGTGCGGGAATCGAACCCGCGACCTCAGGCGTGGCAGTCGGTTACACTAACCACTACGCCACCGAAGCCGACTGTTGGTTATTACATAACAATTTCAAATAACATAAACACAATATTTAGCTTCTGTACAAAGAAATTAATACAAGTTCAGGGCTACATTTGATTAACAACATAAATCTATTTAACCCCCAACGCCAACGTATTAATTTAAGCCGCGGGTTAATTCCGGGACCTGTTCGGACGCACTCCGTTTAACCTGCCGACTCAAAGACGGAGCCTATTGTTCGTATGTCACTACATTGTTTAGAAGTAGTCGCCGGTACATTTTGTTGTAATGTTATAACGGTAAATAAATACTCTAGTGAAGAATGTTTATTGGCGGTTCGGCGACAATAGTGGTACTACTGGGGAGAATATTAGAAATTATTTTGGTAGCCGTTACACGTATTCCCACTTCGGCCGTGCGGAACTGCACGAACCTACCCTTGAGCACTTTTTGTTGTAACATATAATGTAGTGTATCCTTTCATTCGACTCTTCGTGATAAGAAATACAGATTTATTTTTGTGATATGTTATTACAGCTTCGACGATTTTACGCTAACGTATACCAAATAAGTTTGCGTGCGATCGCAAAGTGTCCGTTTTGATTCTCAGACCGAACTAATTATTACTGGATTAACATCCAGTAATACTTAGTTCGGTCTGAGAATCAGGCTGCTATTGAAAATTTTCTAACAATAACTTGTTAGAAAATTTTCAGTAGCAGCCTGGAGTTTCCTTGTGGATTAAGATAGGCTCAATCTCTATCACGTGGGGCCTAAGACAGTTGGCAAAATGTGGGTGCAGTACCTCTGCCTACCCTTTCAGAGATAAACAAGCATCAGATTATGAATATTATTACTAGATAAAATACTCTTCACTGCGCAAAAATTACATAAGGCATATTTATTAATATGGACAATGGCCACTTTTATCGACAAAAGCAATTTCTCAGAGCTGAACTAAGGATCGACACAAAAGATAGTTAAAAAAACAATAATGGGTAGTTACTATTTGTAATAGGAATGCATATCAAAGAAATAATGAAATATAAATGATATTATGTATTAGGTACATTCTACCACATGCACACAACACCATCTAGCCCAAACTAAGCAGAGCTTGTACTATGGGTATTGTAAATACCCATTAATATTGTATTGTATATAACATTGTAAGATATGTATAAGTAATAACATACATAGCTACATATATGAGTTTTATAATTATTAAAACGATTAAGGCTCGTTGACTGTTAACATTATATTAATTACTAGCGGACCCGACAGACGTTGTCTTGTACAAACGAAGAAGAGAGAGAGAGAAAAAAAAAATACAAAATCTAAACCATCCTCGAATCCACATAAACACACATAAAATATTTTATCAAAATCGGTACACCCGTTTAGGAGGAGTTCAGTGACATACACACATACAGTAGAATTATATATATAAAAATGTGTAAAATTGCAAAAGTCAAAAAACTTTTTAATTTAACTTAGTTGATAATATAATAAATATGACAGAGTTTATGTTTGTTTGTCACATCAAAGTGTTAAATGATTACGTTTATATAAAACTTGAATCGTCTAATCGCAAAGAAAAGTAGTAATTATTTTTAACTTTGTCATATCAACATAGGCTAAGCTTGCCCTAGTATGAAATGAATACGAATAATAATGTATTTTATAATATAATATAATCAGTTTTGTATAATTTTAATCATGTCTCAGTGTTGACCAAAACTGTCATCCAGTTTAATAATATAATTAGTTATCTGTCTTACACTTCGCGTCATAAAACATCTCGCTTTTTAGCCTATTAGAACTTAAATATTCTACAAAACGTTCTATTTAACCCAATAGAATAATATGATTAAATCTCTTCATCATAAGGCATAACTAACATTTATTATCACCGCACACGCCCCAACAGCGGGGTGTCGCAATGGAAAATATGTATATCTAATAAATATTCATGTTCTCAGTAATGTCCATGTGCTAAGTACTAGCGCAATAAATTATCAACAATGAGGTGCAAGGAATCTGCTGAGTTCAGAGACCTCTACATCTGGATTAGGGACAATAGGCACGAGGAGGGAGCGTGGAGAAACACCATGACATTGATTATGGAACATTTGCTGCTCCATGGTTTTCATTTACGGCTTGTCTATGTGCCCCACTTTCCGTGTATGTACTTGTTATATTGTTTCTGTGACATTGAAAACGGATTCTACTAATTTAGTTTCATTTATTGGGCTCCATGTTAATATCAATGATTAAATACATATTTGTTTATAATGACAAATATTGATCTTTCGTATTGTATGTGTAATGCTAAACCTCCCTACAATTAAGGACTAGACACCAGTCCCTAGCATTTCATTTTAGCAACGGATACATGATACCCAATACATATTAAGTTGCATAAGCGAGAATTGCGGTTGCAAACGAGGGTTCCAAATTTAAAGCAAACGAAACCACCAAAACTATGCATTAAACATTGTACAAATCACAGTTTCATATTACCATCACCCCATATAACGTCGATAGCATCGAATAAGAAAGATTATGGAGTTCATTGACACAAATAGACCGTTTCGAAGTTGCTCTTGAAAATAATTCGACCTTTAAATGTTCGTTACGTGATTTAATTTAGTTCTGAGTTATGATAGCCTTTTTGTTGTAGATGATTGGACACGAATAACGCGAACACTTCAGGGTTACCGATAACCCGTGTTGCTGAGGTCCGGGGTTACGGCGGCTAGATAGCTCTGAGCTATTTCTGTATTCCTGGTACATGATATCAAGAGTTCACATTACAAAGAATGCTTTTAAAATAAACAATACTGATTGATATGTTATATCCGATTGGACTGGTTGGTACATCACGTAGGTGATAGTAAAAATAAAATGAGGGTATTTAAAAATAATTTTATAATATAGACTCACTTAGTACTGCGTTTTTGATAGGTAACCCAAAATACTTCCAAATAAAATGACCCTTTGCTTAGCATTTCTGTATTTCTGAAAGATCAATTACTGGTTACCTCGCCTCTAAGTTATTTAACCGGAACAAAGTCAAGTAGTAATAGAATAGTTAGGTAATATATTTAATTTAATATTGAAACTACTGAGTTACAACACGGACCTGTAGAACGATAACACTGCACCACATACCGCACGTCCATTGACATCAAATTCTACTATATTTTTCATAACAACATTCTTGAATGAACTTCTACATTCATAATAATTACATACCTACGCATATATTATATATATGGTATATATATATATAAAGTCGTGATCGTAGAGGTGGTTGTGGGTGCAACAGAATGTATAATAGTTGGATCGGTTTAAGAAAACTCGCGGTTCGACCCGTGTACGGGTCAACGAACTCAGGCTTAGCGCCGGCGCAGCCATTGTCTATACAGCATGCTATAAGCTGATGTTTTATTTCAAGGCCAAATACAAATGACTAACCTAGTACAGCGTAACTTATATAACAGTTAAGTGTTATAAAATCCTTTAGGTTTAGTCAGTGTATGTAGTATAAAAAGTTGATTTAAAAAGACCTAGCTTTATGGTTAGATACGGCTTTTAATCTAGTTTATAACAAAACTTCAGACTTAGCGAGACCACGAATGCTTAAGTATCCGAACATCCGGATGAGTATGATACTATAAATAAAAAAAGAGCTTAGCCTACATTATCCGTATTAGCTATTCGCATTCAAAAAACATAAATTCACTACCTTTTTAAGATAAAAAAAAACAAATAGACACTCTTGCGCAAGTATAACATCAGATATTTTTAGCTATCATAAATTTCCTTTGAAATATTTCACTGTCCATTCAATCAGTGTTGCCAGCAAGAAAATGAAAATCGTTATTAGCTTATGAAAAGGTTAAACAAGATTGATGTAACCATAGGCTGAATACAAATAAACAACAAGTACATTTAATTATATAAAATCAGGTGCTTTCAGACCGGTTGTCCGGACAAAGAGCGCTCGTATTCTTCAATACAGGAATAGAAAGTAACTATACTTATTATGACATTACATTTTGTTCGGTATAAGTCTTGGAATAATCATTGAACGCATAATTTGAATATGTGTGTGGTATTCTAAAACTTGCTTTAGAGTTGGACAGGCTAGCACATTTTATGATAGATCAGAGAATACTATCGGAGTGCCATGCAGAGGTCATTAGTCCATCCTAAACACGCATGTCTAATTTTTTAATCATATTAGTCTATTGAGCGGCAGGTCTGGTATTCTAACAATCGAGAGATTAAATTGTTTATTATTGCTTATAAACCCTAAATAAATCTACATGTCTAAGAGTACTTCATAATGTTCTTGAAGATGTACCTACATATGATTGAAGTCTGTCAACCCGCATTGGGACAGCGTTTAGGACTATGACCCTTTCGTACTGGGTGTAAACCACAACAGTGGGATAAAGAATTTATCAGTGGCGATATTATTACACAGTGCCAAAAAGATGCACAATATTACCTACAGTTGCTAGTATCGCAACACTGCATAAGGACAACAACTTTTTATGTATGTTTGGTGATTTGACGAACGCTTCTATTCTTCAATTTCGTTCAAATTTATTTAAGGCATATATTTGTAATGTTAACTTAACCAAAATAACTTTAAGTCACTCAAAAAGGATATAAAACAGTAAATATACCACAAACAATAGTTGGCATTCGTGTTATACGATCTCAAAACAAAATCGCATCATCTTGTTTGATACTTAGAAGACAACAACAGTGCCAATGCTGTCTATTCTAACAAAGGAATTTGAAACATTTCATTTCATGTTAGTGACAACGATTTGGCTATCATATTATTTTTAATAAGCAAAGTTCTGTGCAAAATAAAATACGAAATAAATGCATTATAAACAGAACAGTCGACTATAGGGTTATCTTTCCGTATCAATTTACAATGATTCAAATGTGCTATGTTTTCATTGTGTCTTACGCGTACGTTGCCTATATCTGTAGTATCCTAGGTCAAGTGACTGGTCAATGCATTCTGGACATGCATTTCTAAATCTGTGTCTGTGTGCATGAATGTATGAGCGGTGCGTGTGTGGGTACGTGTGTCTATTTCGGGATATTTTGTAACAATACTACGCTGACGTAGTCACGTACACACTGGCATTTACACTAATCTAATAAACATATTTTAGTAGCGTAATATAATTTACAAGTGCCTCATAATTCAATACATTGCGAGTCTATGATATATCTATCGGAAGACAGACGCGCGGTTCTATTTACCATAAAACACACGATTAAATTATTTAAGTGAGTTCCAAATATAAATAAGAATAAAACAGAACTTGCATTGTTTATGATTCCAGATTTTTCTTTCGCGTGTTAATACTCTTCTTGCTTGGCAACAAAAACGTTTTAACAAGAAAATTAAAAACAGATTGCCGGTGCATTGACAGGCGTGAGTGCCTTTCCCCTTAGTTTTTACTGCGTGCGGAAGACGGAACATTTTATATTTTCCTCATTTAATTTTCAAGACGCCTTGCTGTGGCTTCGGTAGCCACATGTTAATATGAAGTATGTTACGTACTTTTCTAGAATGCGAAGCACCTCTCTGGCCGGGTCTATTTAAAATTGATAGAGTAAATGTATCGCAGTAATCACTAATCTATGGATGCTTCACAGGATTATCCGTGAACTATCGAATTATCATATAGATTATTTCAAATTACAATATCTGATCAATACAATATAAAATAAAATATAAGATATTATAATAATATGCACTTCCAAATGATCGTATTGTAATCGCGGTTTTAAATAACAGCGATTATAAATAAAATATCGACATCAGGTTCAATATGATTAACTATCGTTATCGAATTATTCTTTAGATCTATATCTGCATAGATTGACTCTACAATATCAGTAGCCATTTCGTCGTAGATAACGTTTTAATTACATTAATCAGTAATGAATATATTAATGTTCAGATTAAGCGTCAAAACAAGAAAGCATAATATGTCGGTTCAAAGTAATACAAACAAGAACAAGTTGCTAAATTACAACATTTATTACATGGAAATGGACAATTTTAAATACTTTCATTACTGGACGGAAACGACACGTGAGAAAGTCTGTCAAAATTTGTTTTTGGATTTATAAACAGCATTCGATACAGTTGCCCATTATCATAATACTAATTTTATGTACAATATTCGCTGCTAAGTTTTTGAAATAATCGCTGCTAAATTTTATATGGACTTTATAATATACGTATGTGGCTATAACATTTGCAGAAAGAATGATACCTTTAGTGTATATGTTCATTCGTCGAAATGATTACAAAATAGATAATATCTCTTGAATTATAGATTTAAATTCTAAATCATTGTGATGTGGCTGGATGCGGGCTGCCCATGAATGGTGCGTAAATAACCTTAGGAAAGGCCTATGTCTAGCAGTGGACGTCTTTCGGCTGAGATGATGATGTAATGCACTAACTTGCAGTTCTTTTATCTAGCATGCAGTATTCAATTCAAGAAGGTCATACGCTAATATCGTATATTATTGTAATAGATACTATCTTTCTTATCACACGTGACTTATTGATTTCGCGAAGACTACAAGCTCAAGTAGTGTAAAAATAACGGAGAACCGCAAATGTCTTACAGTAAACACTCTTAGTCTGTTACGGAACTTTGAATGGAACACTAATAGTAAGCGAACATAAGATGTAATGAATGAACAAACCAACGTCATCGCGTTTAACGAAGGGACAGTAAAATGACAGTGAGGAATCCAATTGTCTTGTAACAAGCAAACCGCAATTACTGGCTGTAAACGGAATATTGTAATAACGTGGTGGCTGTTTGCACTTGTGCATAATTTTCCCGCTCATTTGTGCAAACATACCCTCTTGATACTAACTGTTATGAAACAGTGTATTCGCCTCAGGTACTTGGACACGGGACAATTAAATAATTTTAACACCAGGTTTAGGTATGAAAAGTTGTAGAAAATTCAATGAAGAAATTTCTTTCTCATTGATAGATAGCATTGGGATAAAAATATCGAATATTTTGGCCGGCATACCACATAAAGTGCTTTTGTCATGCTATCTAAATGCGTGGTGTCTAAATGAATTGTGATCTTCTGAGGATAGCACTCCAAGCTGAAATGCTAAGTAATAAGAAATTTTAAGCTTAAAGTCATAGCCAGTTGCACTCACTGATCGGTAAACGATTAGCGAGTGAGTCTATAGATGGGTGACCGCTTACCGCGTGGTATTTCACCTGAGCGTCTCCGTGCTTCGGAGGGCACGTAAAAAGTCGGTCCCGGTTGTTGTCAAATTGACAGCAGTCGTTAAGCCATGTCAGGCCTACGGGCGACTTGAACAACTCTTGACAACAGATTGGCCACTAACCACACGAAAAGAAAGGAAAAGAAGCTTAAAGTCAATAAAAATAATGTCCAAAATGTTAAAGCAAGCAGTGGTATATCTCATCTACATTTCGGCAACTATGCATCTAGGTTTCTGTTATGTAGCAGACGGCCAGCTATTGCCGTCAACCTATCCAGTTCTAGACTCTGTGCTGATACTAAGACGTTCTTGAAAATAGATCTTTGTCTGAATTAAACCCCAGACTTCATGCATAGCAACCGCATTCATTAATGCTGCGTCACCGAGGCAGTTAATAGAGATTTATAGAGATACTAGCTTTTGCCCGCGGATTGGCTCGGCAACAGTTCTATTTTTCTAGATTGATGGTATATCATGTCTTTTTGCAGCGATAGCCTAGCGGGAAACCGTTGGATTGGAACGCAGAGGTCTCGAGTTCGATCCCAAGGCGCGAATCTCTGACTTTTCGAAGTTATGTGCGTATTAAATAGTTAATTATCGCTCGCTTTAACGGTGAAGGAAAACATCGTGAGGAAACTTGCATTTCTGAGAGTTGTCCATAATGTTCTCCAAGATATGTGAAGTCTGCCAATCCGCACTGGGCTAGCGTGTTGACTATGGCCTAACCCTTCTCACACTGAGAAGAGGCCCGTGCCCAGCAGTGGGACAGTTTAATACAGGGCTGATATTATATGTCCTTTTCTGTACTGTGACACACAGTACAGAAAAGGTGGTACAGTAATATCAGTCTGATGAACCCGGATATATAATGTTTCCTGAGAACATGTATGCGATATTTCATGATGATCGTTCAAGTAAAAAAGGCGTAAAAGCGTAATAAACAAACAAACTCACATTCGCATTTACAAAATAAATTAGGATTTACCATATTGACAATGCAGTATTTGTTATTTCTAGTATCAGATAGAAGAAGAAAGAAAGAAAGAAAGAAAATAGTTTATTTTAATCTCTACACTGGCATAAAACAAAAAGAAAAGAACAAAAAAAAAAATTTTTGAGATACAAAAATAAAAACAAAGAAAACATAAAATTAAGCTGTTTACATAATTACATCATACCGCCAGTGCGAGACCAAAAATGGCACTTATCTCAGCATAATGCTGCAGCACCATGGTAGGTAGTGCAGCGCTGATTTCCTGATAAGTCCAGTGAGGCCACGGACAGCTACAACCTCTATGATATATAAGAGACATGATATATAAGATACGACCTCTATGATATAGAAACGTCTGTTTATCAAATGCGGGAAACGAGTACACATTGTGACAATGTACATTCAAGTTGCTTTAATCACGTTCTAGTGTTGATTAGATATATTCATTGTAAGTAGGGACTGATAAGACTTATTGTATTCAGGAAACATGTATTGTTTTCTAATATCTATTATGTCTATACTTCTAATTTCAGTTCTAGAATGTTTTTACAAGTACCAGAGCTTCGATTTACAGCCACAGCGGTGGCCAAAACCGCTTCGCTGAAATTGGCATTCGGACACACAATAAAATTCATTGAAAAACACAATTCACCGGCTAAATTGGCCATTGTTATCAAACGAGATGCCATAAACTTTAATCTTTAAGCCGTACAAACACTTTCTACCGACGAACCTTGGGCAAAAACTATACCCATTGTTACATGCGTGCACGATGTTCATTCACTTAATTTCTTACACCTGCAGTGGTACCATCGTCTGCCGTCGATTTCGTCTCGCGACTTGGTACTGTCGAGTGTTAGTTTGTACAGCGACAACATAGTGAGTTTACGTACATGGTACAGTGTTAGAAAGCGTGGGCAATTCTATAGACAATTAATAGCAACATCGGCTGTACGTTAGAGATCTACTTCTTATAGTTGCTATTGTTCTACTGCCAGTTTTAATTACTGGCGAAAGTCTAACGAGAGTGTCGCGTGAAAGTTTCGTACACATGGCGGGTCCCACGTGCATTGTGAATATATATATTTTTTATATAACTTTTGTAGGATGTCGTAACTTTTGTTTATATGGAATTGTTGTGTGCAAGTGTTAATGTTATGCAACGATTATTTAATGATGCTGCGCCTGCGCACAAAAAGGCGAAATTGTATTGTTTGCGCATTTTTGTTGTGCAGTCACATGCTTATATTTTATGCTTCCTTAATATTGATTTATAATACTTTCCCGTTCGTCGGTTGCTTTTACATTAACAGTTTTAATTATATATGCTGTACCATTATTTATTTTACATAATATGCTTAAATATTTTGTCGCGTTTATCTCCGATACATGTTTCAAGAGATAAGAGGATTACAATAAAAAAATTTAAATGTTAAATTTTAGTTGATATTCGGTTTCTACAATACTTAAGCATTTAGGATTTCTTTTGAGACGTTAAGTATAATCAGGAAATGAAAACGAAATTTTATGGACATTTTTGAAGATATGGAGATGACTTTTTTTTACAACAGTAGGTAGTTATTTAAAAAGTTTCAACCGCAAACTTTTTATCAAATTACTGTTCTAAAATTAATAAAACACCTAAAAAGTTCTCTACGCCTAACGTTTGGCATCCTTTTAAGTTAATTATTCTATTGACCATGAGAAAAGTTTAAATTACATAGTAATATCTTCTTCTTTTCGTGTGGTTAGTGGCCAACCTGTTGTCAAGAGTTATTCAAACCGCCCGTAGGCCTCTGACAACAACCGGGACCGACTTTTTACGTGCCCTCCGAAGCACAGAGACGCTCAGATGAAATACCACTAAGCGGTCACCCATCTATAGACTGACCGCACCCAACGTTGCTTAACCTCGCTAATCGTTTACCGATCAGTGAGTGCAACTGGCTATGAGCGCCTCATTATAGTAATATGATGATTAAAGATAAAATTCTCATTTAAAACATTCTCGCGTAGTGAAATTCGATTTGTGTGCGATTAAGATATCAGGTCAAGAAAAGTTTTACTGAGAGGACACGCAGTTTCGTTAATATGTTCGTCCCCTATTATGAGGCAACTTGAGTAGCGATAGCTCAGTGGGGAGACCAACAGACTGCAATGCAGAGGGTCTCGGGTTCGAACCCACGTCGCGCACCACCGACTTTCGGAAGTTATATGACTTTTCGAAATTATGTGCGTATTCTTTTACAACATACACACAACACCATCTAGCCCAAACTAAGCAGAGCTGGTACTATGGGTACTAGACAATGGATAAACATACATATATACTTCTTTTTGTGAATACATACGTATTATACATAGAAACACCCAGACCAAGACAAACATCCATGTTCATGCACACAAATGTTTGACTTGTGCGGGAATCGAACCCGCGACCTAAGGCGTGGCAGTCGGTTACACTAACCACTACGCCATCGAGGCCGACAAGTATTGATTGACAATTATCGCCTGCTCCGTGCCTCGGAGAGCACGTTAAGCCGTCGGTCCCGGCTGCCATGAACATCTATGGCAGTCGTTATAGGGAGAGTGTCGACACAAAAGATCCCACTGGGTCGAAGTGTCGCCGGTCTGCACTGACTGGCCCGAGACTAAGATAAGATAAGATGAGGCGACTTAAAAATGTACTTGGCGTGGGTATAATATGCCTCTGGTTACCTTTTCGGAAATATACGCTTGAGTCTAGATATGTATTGTATTGTAATTACATTACTGATGTGTTTTAGTAAGCATTGCTGATGTCACAGTGTGGAATCCCCTTAACCACGCTTATTTAAACGTATTATTGCGGTTGAGGGACATGACGTGCCTACCTACAACAGATCACAGTAACACTCACACTCCTTTTGGTAAGTATAATATAATATATAATATAATATTCTACCACATACACACAACACCATCTAGCTCAAACTAAGCAGAGCTTGTACTATAGGTACTAGACAATGGATAAACATACATACTTATTAGTTATACAAAGAAACACCCAGACCAGGGATTGGCATATCCGAACCCTGAAGACTATAGGCTTCTTCCCCTGAAGTGTACGCTTCGACTGATGCAGTACATTCATAGGGAGATAGCTCAGGGATAGATCTCGGGGCCGACATAAAAGATCCCACTGGGTCGAAGTGTCGCCGGTCTACACTGATTGGCCCCCAAAACAAGATAAGATAAGAACACCCAGACCAAGATAAACATCCATGTTCATGCACACAAATGTTTGACTTGTGCGGGAATCGAACTCGCGACCTCAGGCGTGGCAGTCGGTTACACCAACCTCTACGCCAATGAGGCCGACAAAGTGGTTACCGAGTCCTAGCAACACTAGGAAAACACTCGTAATTTCGACTGAAAATGTGATACAGTCCAACAAAATTGGCCTTTGTTGGAACTGCAAATCGTTTCGAAAATGTAATTAATTTATACACCAAACTACATAGTAAGCCTACGGCCTACTACTAGTCTATAATATTATAATAATATCCTCCAGACCGAATTTCGGCCACGGCGGCCAGTCTTAACAGAGACTGGCCATCTGCGCAGAAGATATTATAGTGCACAAGTTTGTGCGCAAACACAAGTACACTCTCTGTTCCCCAACTCTCATGATCCGATGGGACGGTAATCCGACACGAGTGGAGAGAGATCAGGCGCAGGACCAACGGCTTTACGTGCTTTCCGAGGCACGGGCAGTTACACCAACCAACTTCCAAACTCCAGGCTGCTATTGAGATTTCTTAACTGAAAAACCTAATAAGTTTTTGTTGGCCCAGCCCGGGATTCGAACCGCTAAACCACGGAGGCAGTTAGTCTGTACTAATATTACAAAGGGAAAAGATTTGATTTTTTGTTTGTTGGTTTAACTCAAAATAACACAAGCGATTTTAAAAATATTTGCACAATTTGTAACCTTATTTTAATAAAAAAGTACTTTTACTAACATAACCTAACCTACTATTACGCGAGCAAAGCCGCGAGCTAAAGCTAGTATTAGATAAATACAGAATTCCAATATGTACCATTAAACTTAGTACGTAAAGAAAGAACTTCATTACTTAGAATAGGTACGTCTTGGAAATGCTGGATACGGGTATAAATTTTTCTTGCTACTCCAATATTCGATGAAAGATCGTCAGAAAATCTGAAGTTATGAATTGAAAAATCATAGAGTAAGCAAGAACTAGTGACTGGTCATGGTCATGCTGGACATGGTCGATAGCCTTGTGATAAAAGTTTAAGTTTGATTACAGTTCAGTCCAGTCTCACGGGTTTCGTTAGGTCCTGGGTTAAGCATCTTTGTTAAGCTTTCTATCAAAATTCTTTGTAGCAACAGAAAGTAGCAATGTGCACAAGTGCATTCGAATGTATTGACAACTTTATGCATGAGTTCGCGTTGTATTGAAATATAATTATGGAATAGATTGTAATTAAGCGCATCACTCGCATAATCGAATCTACCCCATACTACCGTCGCGTCGTCCTAAGAAAACTGCGCCATATCCCCGCAGGTGTAGAGAACGGTCATGTTTTGTCAGTTATGTTATTTAGGTCGCACGTAATAGGGGCTGAACGTATTGCCATTCATCCAATAGTTTCAGGCTTCAGTCTCCGCACTGCTAGTGACAATTTCTTACAGATAATGCCAATAACTGTTTGACCGGCTCGGCAACCGAGCCTGACATTTATGCACAGTAATCGCATTGACTATCGCTGCTCCACCGAGGCAGTAGTTTAACAATATTATTTCTGGACAAACAGTTACCTGTGTTTTTCTTCGCTACTTCGATTTTTCTATTAATTTTCTAATATTTACGACTCGATGGCGTAGTGGTTAGTGTAACCGACTGCCACGTCTGAGGTCGCGGGTTCGATTCCCGCACAAGCCAAACATTTGTGTGCATGAACATGGGTGTTTGTCTTGATCTGGGTGTTACTATGTTACATATTATACATTTTAAAAATATTTACAAAAAAAAAAGTATATATGTATGTTTATCCATTGTCTAGTACCCATAGTACAAGCTCTGCTTAGTTGAGCTAGATGGTGTTGTGTGTATGTGATGGAATATTATTATTATTATTATTAGTATACGACAGTTTCATAGAAGTTTTATATCAGGGTAATATCAGTAATAACACAGTGCCTGAAAACGCATTTGAGAGATTCTAATAGACTTGCCTCTTAGAATTTTTTATCGGTCTATTACTGAAAATCATTAGCCAGTTTCAGTTGCTTTTTATTTCGAAAGTTAGTTTGGGTTGAACTTAACCTTCGACAAGACGCATTTGGGATTCACAACTAAAATTATACTGAAGGCAATAAATAATAGTATTATTCAATCTTCCTATTGGCATAAATACAAGATACGTATTAAATAATCGACTAATCACAGTGACATGCCAAACTTTAGGTGTCAGCAACAACAGATTTGTTCCGGCAGTTATCAGACACAAACGACACAGGTATGTTGCCAATGTCACCTAGATATTAAACTTAGATCATGATCATGCACTAGGTTAATACAGCAATTTCTTTACTTCTTCAGTCACAAGAACGAAATGATATGGGTCTGTTTACATGTTTAGTATTGCCGAACTAGTGATGGCGCAGCAATCTAAGTGATGGACTCGTCAGTGCGCCGAGGTCAGTGGGTGAGATTCCTACACCGGATAAAAAATTGTGTGGTCATCATATAATTGTTCCTAATCTGTGGATGTTTTCTGTTTAAATTGTTTTTATGTTTGTAATGTACAGTAATATTATTGATAGAGGGGCAGTTGCCCTTTTAAGAAAAAAAAGAGGATTAAGAACAACGATATTAATCTGTATAGAATAACATAAAAAATACTTGATTTTAAAGAGAATTAGTACTTTTAAAGCGCTGGTTGTATTTCATTGCAGATTTTATTATTGTATTCAGAAGTTTAGTAGGAATGTTTTTGTTTACAACACATCCATATTTAACGTAAAAATAGCAGAGAAATGTCAATGTTTTGAACATAGATTCCGGTGGCTAAAGTGTTTGTAAGCAGTTATAAAAAACATGTCACACTCCAATGAACATTCGACGGGTCGTCAGTTTGAAATAAGACTAGCTTTTTCCGCGGCTTCGCTTGCATGAATGAAGATTTTGTCAATAAATTTGTATCTCTTTTATACAATGCTTTTATTCTGGATGAAAGTTGACCCTATGTCCTCTTCTGTACCCCTGACAACGTGTATGCGAAATTTGCATTGCAATTCACAGCCGAATTGTATCTCAAGGGACTTAAACTTGTAGCAGTTAGCTGAGGAAGTAGTTCCTTACAGAAGCCGCAGAATCTGATGTTGTGTTTCAGCGGTAAGTGGGTTGTCAAACCTACCTTCCTTAACTAAGCGCCGCGTTGCGCTGTTAGGAGGGGCGGCGTGCGGTTTGTCCCGGCTAGCGCTGTCGATTCAGCGACAATTATCTGCTAAGTCTACATTGTGCGCAAGAGACTGACAAATTATAATTCAGAAGTTCGATTTTCGCAATAATGAAAATTAAAAATTTGCCTTAAAACAGTTACATGGATTATAAAACATCCCCAGTAAGTAATTGATAATATTTGTGTTGGGACTATCGGGCTCTTTCCTAATAATGAGTTATTTTATTGTATTACAGGGAAGAAGTAAGGTCTTTGTAACGCTTAAAAGTTAGTTACTTAATGTTAGACCTGAAACAGATTGCTTAAGCACATAATTACGAACAATATTTGGATGGGTGACCATTTAAAAAACAAAAGATGTTTTTTAAAATGGTCACCCATCCTAAATTTTACCTTAATAAGATCGGTAAACCTAGACGTTACTTAAGCAAATATAAGCTATATTTTTGAAATATTTTTGAATGGTCATCCAAAGCTTAATCGAGACAACGTTGCTTATCCCAATTGAGTTCGGTCAATCAGCAGTCACGCGCTTCATTCTCATATGATTTATGTTGTAATAATTATTCGATAATTGCAAGATTGTTATTCGTGTAAGCATTATATGCCAAGATCATATTCTAGATATGAAATGATTCGCTTTCGCTCAGCGCTGGCGCAGTGATTCATTTAATAATAGCATAGTATCACGCTTGTAATCCCCAAAGGATTAAGTAATTAAGTAGAGGCATATCTTGTCTTAACATCACTAGGATGACAACAAATATAAGACCTGCTTCATGGTAAACAGTTCTTCCTCTTCTGTTCGTGTAGTTAGTGGCCAACCTGTTGTCAAGAGTTGTTCAAGCCGCCCGTAGGCCTCTTACATGGCTTAACGACTGCTTTCAATTTGACAACAACCGGGACCGACTTTTTACGTGAACAGTTACTGTGGCCTAAAGACTTTTAACATCAGGGTTTCCTGTAACCCTTCAGAAAGAAATCCTTGTAAAGGCAGCGTGATGAATAACATATAACTGGTCTCCCGACAATATAGACCCTTATCAAAGAGGCTGCAAAGACGCTTATAGTAAATAGTAATAAGTTACTTCTAAAAAGTCTTAGTAGACTATTAAGACGTGTTTTAAACTAATTGTACCCACGTGGAAGTAGCACCGCTTAAAAGTATCTTAATAAATTTGGTTAAGAAGTAGGTGTCAAATAAAAATTTTACGTCACGCCCAAAATTCAGTATAATTTAATATAGTTCTCTGTTTTAGGTGGTCAATCGTTCGGTCATATTATAATATCGATGGTGAGGCTCCGTGAGACCCAGGGATATAAAACCTGGAGCAGACCAGATGTATCTTTGCTCCTGGAGTCCCTACTCACTGCAGGTATACAGTACAAAGTTGTTTGACTGCCATCTTCTGTACGGCAAAGATACTTCCTCAACCGGTCTGCTGTACATCCTAACCAAGATCTAACTTGGCCCATACCACCAAATTATAGTATAAGCGCACGCTTACTCCACTAAACTAAACTAAAGAACAATATTAAATAATAATGAATTTGAATTTCGAACAGCACACAGGTGTAAACGTGTGTTGCCATATGCAACTGAAGGTTACCAGTTAACAAATATTGCACATGGACACGTTATGTTAAGTGAACCTCATTGGTAAAATGTATTTTCAAGCTGTCATTAAATGAATGCTCTTAGATTATTAACATTGTATTTGTTGCTGTTCTAGACTTATTGTGTTATCTTCTATCCCTTCGAATATAATATCACGACTCCGTCTCTATGTAGTATGCAGAGGTGCGTTATAATTACAGTTTATCAGTTATGTTTGGGTCAAATTAAGTAGGAAGCAGACTTGTAACCGTCTATTACCTCTTCAGCTTTAGGCCCTATTGTTTGACAGGCGACAGAAAAGGCTATTTTAGCATGAACTTAACCTTTACTTACTGGTAATAGACAAGATTAATTTTTTGGCCAGGGAAAATTATAAGAAACTTTAATTTTGTACCTATCATAGATAATGAATAATTAATGCATTCGTTACGTACAATTTGTTTCAAATGATTTAGTGCTAACCTTTACAACTTTAGTACACGTTTTAAAGTAACACCAATTACTTTTAATAAATTCAGATTGTTTAAAAGCATATGTTATTCAAAATGGACATACAGACTTATTATCTCAATATGTTAAAACTGGGTCACACATAATCGTTACCTTAAACAGTTTAAAAAAGATTGATACATGAAGGTCGTATGTATCACTACCATACGACAAACTTATTTACGCAGTGGAGAAAAACAAAAACGTTACAAAACGTGAACACCTATTGACTGACAGCGAAGAAAGTGGCGCCAATCCCAACCGCAAATATAAATTGGTCGCACTAAAATGTGACAGTTACGAAATTGCAAGTCGAATTGACAACTTGTCACTAACCGTTACGAGATTAAACGTATGATAATAATTAACATACATTATTATACTCATTAATAATGTAAAGGAAAGTAATTTGGAGTTTATTTTAAATCGAAAATAATTCCTTAATCCGACTACTCGTTCAATTTTATAAAGCTAATCTGACAGCTTAGATCTCCGTAATTATGGGACACAGATTATTTGTGTGACCCACAGACTGTTATTCCAAGGCTGGGTATGCTTGTTTCATTTGCTTGAATATTTTTATTAGTTTACTAATCCGAATTATGGTTTAAACAATATTTGGCTTGAATTAGGAACTGCCTCCTTTCTTCTTTTGTTAAAAGTAAGTTATTTTCCAAGTTTATTAGATATGCACAATTATTGGCCACTAACAAAAATCTTGCCTATATGGTAATATAATTTCGGTTCGGTTGACCGAATTATCTTATCCGTTTATATCCATTGATACGGCATTAGTCATGAAAAGCTGTAACATTGTTGCTGCCAAGGTAAGGATTAGCATCGGCCATCCTGCTATCACTTTGCTTCTGTAAAACATTAAAGTTTGCCATACCACTCGAACTATCCTCATTTTTAAATGCTGTTGTTGAGTCTAGAGTCGTTTCCTTTTTTATGTAAATATGGACTGTCCTGGAAATGAATGTTTCTCCTTTGCCGATAGTTGATTACGCAGAGCTGCTTTTTCCTCCGATATCTCATGCAGCTTTGTTTGAAGGTCCTCAACATCAACGCCATCAACGAGCTCCACCTTTTCTAAACCTTGCCGTATTTCTTCGGGTTTGTTTGTTTTATTTATAAGGTAAAACATGGCTATGACGTAAGCTTGTTATACGACTACGGCTTATTAGTTTATAAAGATAAAACAACCAATTTAATTCAGTGTAACTCGGCGCTGTTGCCTTTTTCAACGTTCATCTAAAACACTTGACTTAATCTTCTTAGAAGTTTTTATAAGTATCTAGTAACTGTTTACTGTAGCCGTATACTAAGACACGTACAACATGCATTATCACAATAATAATAACGTGTATAAAACAATTAGCATAAAAATACACACGTACATTCTATTACGTTTTAAAAACATCTGTTACCAACCAAAAACCGAGATAGCAACGAACTAAATACATTCTTATTTAGCAGAAAATCTTTACAATGGCGCTTTAAAAACAAAGATAATTTCAAGCATCAATTTAACTAATTAGCATAGAACAATTGATTTGACAAAAACTCAGGTTTCAGACGTTGAAATTAAAAACAAAAGGAAGACGTAAGACGGAGCAAAAAGTTCCAGAAAATATTATTACAAATATAATAAAAACTAACTAAGGCTGAAAGCAGACATGCTTTTAATATCGGCGATTTAGATTTGCTGTTAGATGCAGCGACCAAACACTTCACTTGCAAACCAAAATACTATTTAGTGCGCTTAAGTTGCCTTAAGCTGCCTGCCGCAACAAAGGCAAATCAACGAGGTGTCAAATCAAACTTATTTAAAGTGATTTAAATAGCTGTCGCTAAATCAGCCAACTAATCAAAGCTGTTGGCATATTTTTATGTTTGCTTTCCTGAAACTGCAGTTAATCGCTAATAACCGCAGCATTTTTTTAACTTCGGCGTTTAGTGATATACCTCGGTATGGTCATAGCAGAGGAGCAATACTTTTGTATCACGTCTGTTCCGGCCCTAACAGAGACGACGTCGATTCAAAACACGGTTGTATGACAAAAACGGTTAATTTCAGCTTGTCATTTTAAACAGCAATTAGTCGTTAATGACGGAGGTCCATTGTTCGAACATTCTCACGGATAAGATGCCGAGATGAGAGGAACATGTTTTATGGCAACACTGCCGAGGTTTTACGACGTAATAAGGTTGTGTCTGTTCTCATTCCTACATATTTATAACTATAGATTGTTCGCCGAATTGGTATTTATGTGTAATGAAAGCGAAAATTGCGATGTAGAGAAAATTATTTTTTTCAATTATATTAGAGGTTTTACCTTTGGTACTAACCAATCAGTCTAACGACTTGTTAAATAGCATATTAAAATAGTCGTTGAAATAGGGTAGTACATTTTAATCATATCAAATACTTTCGTTCGTCGACGTTAAATTAGGTTGTCATATAAAATGAAAATTAAAAAAGCCGTAAACCAGGTCAAAAGCGTTATGTAATGGTCAATAAAGCTGTCGACAAAATGGTCTGAATTGACTTATATATAGACTGCCAATTTAGAATTGATAGACAGTCTACTTTACATAATTATTATACTGATGTTTTGATTCTATAAGAATCCGAGATTATACAATTAGATATATTATATAAGTAGATGCTTAGCCTTTTTATCATATGGTCTTTGACAGAAATATATATTCATGTCATCAGATTGCAAATATATATACCGCACTGTTTACGAACACTATTATATATTACACGCTAGATGTGCCCGCGGTTTCACCCGCGTTTATAGTTACTGCGCCGCTCCCGTGGGTCGTGTTATATAGCCGTAGCGTGATGTTATATAGCCTATAGCCTTCCTCTATAAATGGGCTATACAACACTAACATAATTTTTAAATTCGAACTCGTAGTTCCTGAGATTAGCGCGTTCAACCAAACAAACAAACTCTTCAACTTCATAATATTAGTATAGATGAACTATTTTTGTTGAAAATTATTATCCAATAGCTTTCCAATTAAAAAACTCTTCAAAAAACAATTTCCTCAAGGCATACGACCAAATAGATTGAAAACACAAGCAGGTTACTATACAATTAAAATCTTAATACACACGCGAAGTAAGGAGACAGTGGAATTGATTGAATTAAACTGACGAAGGGCCCCGGGCCCTTTGACGGGATCTGTGTGCAGTGCACACATCAATTTAGGTAATTGAATGCGCTCTCCTGGTAGGGGCCGAGATTTTTTTGGTAAACGAAAGCACAATTTGCTCGTACAAATGTTTGTTTTGGCGATGTTGTACGGGTATTATTTTAAGGAATATTTATTATACATAATATATATGTGCTGTTTGTGAAGTTGAGTATTAGATTGTTTTAGTCATTTATTCGGCTTTACGTAGAACTTGAAACAGATGGCGAAGTGAAGATGTCACAAACCTTCGTCAACCATTTCGGAGATATAAAGATACAGAGGTAAGTCTGTGTAACGAATTCAGTTTTATGTGTTATTGTATAAATATTTCTAGTATATTAGACCTAGTATAACCAATCGTTACTGAAAATCGTTTTAAACTAATTCCAGATTGCTGTTAGTTACTTGTTTTCTCTAGTATATGGTGATTAGTACTGCCAGATTACTTATTCCTTTTATGTTAACATAAAACGAATGAAACATAAAATATCATAAGATGGCGACAAGCGAGTGGAGTAAACAGAGATCGTAAAACCTTTTCCTATTAAAAATAATGATATTTGTTGCGACTAGTCTGAAATTTGTTATTATAATAAAATCTGCACTTAACACTTACACTTTGCATTTTCTACAAAGAGCCATGAAATTTTATCATGTATAATAGGACTCGATAGTAAGTCGGAATATGCATTCGTGTCCGATATGGCCATATTTCGCCAGCTATTACATAGAGCTTAAAACATATCTGCCGAAATGTTTTTGAGATACAGATCCATTGAAATTAAACTGCTATATACGGATTTTATTGCGTTGTTTATTTGACACTTTATTACAAAATTTTGAAAATTTTTACACTACTACTACTATTAAACTTTACTAATTTTTAAGCTAATTAAATTATTATTAAACTATTTAGATTTAATTTATTTTTACACTTTCCCCGACGTTTCGGTTGCTTTTCAGCAGCCATGGTCACGGGGAGACTAAGATGGCAGTTGTCTCAATGTTCCAGTGTAGTTATTTCAAAGTACCCGAACATAATTTAATCATTGGTTGACGACTCGATGGCGTAGTGGTTAGTGTAACCGACTGCCACGTCTAAGGTCGCGGGTTCGATTCCCGCACAAGTCAAACATTTGTGTGCGCGAACATGGATGTTTGTCTTGGTCTGGGTGTTCCTATGTATAATATGTATATATTTACAAAAAAAAAAAAAGTGTATATGTATGTTTATCCATTGTCTAGTACCCATAGTACAAGCTCTGCTTAGTTTGGGCTAGATGGTGTTGTGTGTATGTGGTAGAATATTATTATATTATATTATTATTATTATTATTGGTGTTTCTATTTACGCAGAATGAGCTCAAAGTATCATGAGGTCTAGCTGTGGTTTGCTTCTTCTTGGGTTTGACTATTTTTATTACTGGATCCCAAGCTGGTGGTACATTCCAACCATCTTCTCTATTAAAATTAGGATGCTTTTTGATTTCAATAGCCTCGCGAAGCATCCTTGGTAGGAATCGGTGTACTTTAGCGAGAATCTGTGGTTTGTCAAATCTCAGGTAGTGGTTGGTCCCCTGTTGCACATGTTCACACACAGCAGACTTCAACGAGCGTTGGTGTTTTACATCAGCTATGTGTTCTTTTATGCGGGTGCCTATGTTTCTCTTGGTTTGACCAATGTATGAGAGTCCGCAGTCACAATCTATTTTATAGACCCCTGCATCTTGTAAAGGTAGTTAGTTGGCACTTGACGGATGGTAAAAATTGACTTATCTTCGTTGGCGGCTTGAAGTATGTGTTGATTGAAGCTTGCTTCAAGATGTAGCCAATCTTGTCAGTGACACCCCTTACATAAGGCAGTATAGCAGGCTGGCGCTCGACTGTGGCTGGCTTTTCTCGGGATCGTATATAGCAGTTTAATTTCAATGAATAATATTCGCGTAAATAGAAGACAATATTATATAATACAGATCCATTTCGTCATTAATTTCTTTCACATCTTTACACCAATCATTCAAAAGTCAATGTATTTAAAAAAAACTTAAGAATTAGGGTACACCTTTTCTTGTGCAGCAACCACAGGGCTTATTGTTGTGTTTCTGCGGGAATTAAAATTTCTAGAACACCTTCTTAATAGAGATGTTTTACTGTCAATAAGTATAGCAACGATACCTTTTTGCGTGTATCAAATCAATGCAAATGAGTGATAGCCGTGGTGTTGCAAACTTCCAGTTAACGTTAACCATTTAAAAAGCATATTTGACTTTTGTAGGATAAATAAGCTACTAACAATTCATCAAAGATTTTCTTATTTGAAACATAAAGCAGTGTTTCATCTTAAGTTGCGATTATGGAGTTAACTCCGTCGCACAAACTTCCTCCAATATTCTCTCAGACACAGTTTGGGAGGTTCTAAATAATTTAATATAAACTTACACCCTTGCCCAAGTCAAGCTTAACAAGGTATACGTATAAGATATTAATTACGAATTACTGCACAAGAAATAGACCGAGACGACGAAAATACGAACAGAGAAAACAGCTCATTAAAATTGTGCAACATTTAATAAAATATGGAGGTTTCAACTTTTGTGTAGTTAATTAATGAGTTTTATAATTAAAATGTATTAATATAGCGCCATAAGTGCAGCACACAGCTACTTGCTATGTATGTAACAGAAGTGTATTGTTATGTAGAAAGACAGAAAGCGAAACTCTTTTTTATAAAGGAATATTTAAGACATTTACATTTTTTTTTAAATTTTCATTTAATATGCTGCTATGCCTATATAAAATCTATCAGTTCCTTATTTTTGGCGGCAATTTGCTTAAGGGTATTTGTATTTTCCAAGTCCAGTTGCTAGAGCGAAATCTCATATCAAAGTGAGGATCCAACTATACTCCATCTTTCCATCCACAGTATTACCAACCTACATATCATACATGAGTTCGATGACCAGCAATTGAAACGCTATAGTTTCTAACAATATTATTTTATTAGCCACGATATAAGCTATCAAACTCTTATCTAGCAGGCAAAGCGAGACGTAGGCAAGTCGCAACAACTTTGGTACCGTAACAGCACATGTAACTTGTGCGTAATTGCGTACGATTAAATAATGTAATCCTATTATCTATTCTGCTAATATATGTGTGGGTTAACAACCGAAGGTGTTGGAGTGTAGTTCACGAATTTAAATGAGGTCCTATTTAGTGGGCTTTGTGTTACCTATTGTAAGAGCAAGCCTTTAGGAAACGCTAATAGAAAGAGAGACTTGTAGGTGGAAGAAGGCATGTATGACGAGACTAAGGAAATGTAAGAATCGTTGTATATTTGAGCAGCTGTATTGTATCACCCCAAATAAATAGATGTTCTTCATGGCTCTTTTACAAGGGTAAAACGCGCAAATTGTAGATTACGTGGGTTGTCTGCGTCTTGTAAGCGCAAGCCACCGGCGGCATCTGCACAAGCAGCCAGTATGCTTTACACGTGCATGTGGCTTACGCCAGATTTTTTGCGTCGTTTAGAAGCAGCATTAACTTTATAACATTAATTAAGCAAGTTATTTACATTGAAAAATTGAAATTGAAGTACAAAGATAATTTTATTTAATTTAAGATTTACATATTATGCAATTTAGAGGCAAATCATTGTAAATATATTGTCTTTAAATGCAGTAGTTCTGGTAAGTATAAAGAATTTGTGATTCAGTATTTTAACGTTATATAATTCTTACAAATCACGAGTGCGCGTGACTCTGGTATGTAAGAATACTTACTCATTCTCACAATATGTACACGTACGAGAGGCGGTTATACATGTTTAAAATTCGTAAAAATATATATTTACAAACTTAATTTTAAAACCCTGCTAATGATAAACAATAACAGTATATGAATAAAAATAAGATCTCTAGTCGAATAAAACACTCGAACAAGACTTCTGAATTACAACAACATATAATAAATAAGGTTGTATAACAAACAAGTGATCAACTGCAAACGTACCAGCCACTTCAGTTTTGATTAAAAGTTAAAGCATAACTCATAAAAACAGGTATGTATGAGCGCGCAACGATCCGATACGATTTATTTGCTGAATATTTTCTACGCATCGCTAAAACGTGAACGCGAGTTGCAATCGCTTTGTAATTCTGTATATTCTTGCACTTCCAGTATTAGGCGTACTTACAAACGTGCCGTCACGGCCTACGTTTTTTATAAAACTACTGAGCTTATACGAGCTTAGTGTTGGTAAAATGGAATATGTAACAGGGGAAATGTAAAATCCGTTTGCAAACTGTGAAACAGATAGCTGAACGGCGCAATTTATTTTCACACAAAAGTAAGGTGTGAAATACAAAAGACGACCTTTTCATTGAAATCGATCTCTTCCGGACAAGCAGTGTTATAAAACGTATTCATGAACAAGCACAACCTGAATACACACAGTCGATTTTATTTGTATTCAAGAGTAAGGCCGGCGCTTCTTCCTAAATTATGATTCTCTACTAACCTTATTCAAGTATAAACTTTATAATCTATACATTAATACCTGAACAGAAAACTTTATACACCTTTTTAAGCATATTGCGCGCACCCAGGAGTGATTTGTCATTAACTATGCAATTTTATATGAAAAAGAAGTGCAGGAAGCTAACATACATAAAATAATTATATTTTTCTCGTACTCTAATGAACGATGGTCGAATTTCGACCAGTAATAGATATAATAACATCCACTTTGTGTAAAAGATTACGGTATCGTCTGCAAGGCTAGCTAAAAGCAGAGTAGAAGATTACAGATACCGTTAAGTGTATTCTGGAAAACTTTAGAGCAAGTTTATACATGGATATTTCAGTCTACGGGTGACGTAAAAGCTATCTAATGCAACGGTTAGGCGATACTTAGTAGTGTAGAAGATTCTGTGTAGGTAGTTCTATCTTATCTTATGTGGGGGCCAGTCAGTGCAGACCGGCGACACTTCGATCCAGTGGGATCTTTTGTGTCGACACTCTCCCAATAACGACTGCCATAGATGTTCATGGCAGCCGGGACCGACGGCTTAACGTGCTCTCCGAGGCACGGATCAGGTGATAATTGTCAATCAATACGCAAATAATTTCGAAAAGTCATATATCTTCCGAAAGTCAGAGGTGCGCGACGTGGGTTCGGACCCGAGACCCTCTGCATTGCAGTCTGTTGGTCTTCCACTGAGCTATCGCTGCTCTAGGTAGTTCTATACTAGATGTCTGTAATCTTTATGTATATCCCAAACCTTACCTATATTGTCTGTACCTACTTATTCAACGCGTGACTTTAGATTCGGGTTATTCATTCAGTGATAATATAGTTTTTAATATGCACATATCTTTGACATGACTAAGCTATTGGTAAGAATGAGTTACTTATTATATCATCGAGTCATCAATGCTACCAGACAGACGAATAAAAAAGCGCCTTATAAACATCAGCTCATACGGAACCTACGTCTTGCACCTCGCGGCGAACGGCTGTTGCCGCTGCCCGAATGTGTGTACACACACTGTTAATGCAAACGCAAGACCGCACTATATTATTACACAGAAGATAACACCTTATCTATCCACAACCGTTACAGCTTCCGCATATAACGTGTAAAGGAAACCAGGAAAATTAAACGATTTTAACATCCAGATGCAAGATTACTTTCACCCGCGAGAGATTTCCATCAATGCTGACAACTTTCCAATAATATGTACGTATGCGCGTATGATTCTTCTGACAAAATCGAACGGCCATGTCATGCACAATCATGGCGCGAATCTCGAAAGTTTCTTATGACTTATTTGTGTCTTTAACTTGGATGATGTATGCTGTGAGATCTTTGGCCGAGATGGTTTTGAAAGCATGCGTAATATTCTGTAAGAACGCTTTTTATCTCTAATGGGTTACATTGCGAAGTTATAAATGGCTTTGGCGATAACTCGAAAGTAAGGCGAGTATAGGCACGTTTTGCTTCTTGATGGAGTGTATGTAAGAGATGCTTCGTAAACTGATAGTCGAGTATAACTATTGTGTGTGACATACAATAGGTATAATCAATTATTAGCAGCACAAGCTGTGATATTAAACTGTGAACGTTTCGTTTCCCTTACAGCAGTAAGTTATCGCATTGTAAAATTCAATCTTCCTACAGGCGTTAAAGTGTTCAAAAGGTTCTTAATCCCTTGAAAAGTCCAATTTGTAACGCTTGGAGATTCATAGGTGTTACTTTGTTACTTAAATGAATACGGCGTAGTAGCAATTATTGATAAAGAGCAATTACTATTTACGAATAATTGCTCATGATAACTGAATATCTAAGATACACGTAAGGCAAACAGGCGAAATAAATTATATAATTTATTTATACTCGAATAAATTAAGCTTTATCAAGATTGGTTGTGAAAACATATTATTATAATTTTATAATTTCAAATATTAAATATTAATACGTATCGTATTAATATTTAATATTTTGTAAGATGCGGACCATTTGAAAACAATAGCAGTAAGTGTTTTTGCGTGTTCTTAATTCATGCGAAACTGCCAGTCATAACTTAATTAATGTACCTAACTTTATACATTCAAAACTTCGTGACTTTAATGAGTAAGTCCTTTGATCATCAATCATAATTTTATAGATTAAAAAAAATGAATGTTTCTCTTCATATCTATGACGTAAAATAAATTATATAAATTATTTTAACTGAATATATTTTGATTTATCAAGATGAGCTGTGAGAACGAATTATTAAAATATATTTTGATAATTCCACGGAGATACATACAAAATTAATGTTACGTATATCTTAAACCATTTTTGTATAATTCGTTTATGGGTCATTAAAATTTCATGCGAGAACAATTTGCTAATTGTTACGTATGATAGTAATTACGTAAAGTTTAAGATAATGAGTTGGAACATTTTCTCTTAGCCCATGGTTTGAATGGAAAGTGAAGTTTATCTATATAAGTACGTCTGTAGAGAGCATGCGCCAACGTTCTCATGCGTTTAATTGTGTTACTGATGTTCAAGCTTTATTTGTTTATGGTTTCTTACCATTCAAGGTAAAACCCGGAATTGTCTGTACGTCTTTCTTATGAATCAGAAGGCCTCAGTGACTGCTATATACCTGTACTTAAGGAGATGTGTGGTATAGTGTTATTCTCTTACGTACGGGTAGGCTCTGGAATGAATTTTCTGCCACGATTTTTCCTAATCGCAATGCTTAGTCCTTTAAAAGTGGTTTTATATGATCATGTTAGACATGTCTTGGCAATCCAGAAATTGCCAAACTCCGTTAGTGCTAGTTACCACTTCGAATCAAGAACGTACCCAAATGCCAGCCAAGTTAGAGGACGCTAGTAATTAAATACGAAATCTCACGATTAGAGATTGGATTACATACATGGCGCAAAAGTTCAATTACCTACCAGTGTCTATGACGAGTGTTATGGGTTCGAACTCCACACGTGACAATTCGTTATCTACAAATACTTTATCAAACCAGGTTGTTCTTTCAATATTTCAAATACCCAGGCAGTATGTATCCTTAGTGCGAAACTAATGCCATATTTCTAATAAAATATTTATGTGACTCACTTTACAAGTCAATCTTGAGAAGGTGGCAATTGTTAAAGAAAATCAACTCATCTTCCACGTGACGAGGTTTTAACATTATATTATTAGCATATTACCTCGCCAAGAGCCGTAATGATACCATTACATGTAATAGAATATGTTCATAAGAGCGCCATCTTGGAAAATTTTACACACATTATATGTTAATAAGGTGTGTTATAAAGAACAAGTGTTTAAACGTGACCGCGTGTAGAAACAACGTAATTAGAAAACATAATATATAATTATCTTTGTAATTATCTAGATGACTGCTAATCAAACCAGTCGCAAACAAGTGAGAATCAGCAATGAATTGCCGTAAATCCTAGAGTTCGAAAATATGGTTCAAGTATTCAAGTAATATGCACAGGTCACGTGATGCCACGTGACCTTGAGGCCAGAGGTCATAGGTCATAGTAATTTCGGGGGTACATCGACTATGCTGAGTCGAATGACGTTGACCGCGAGTCTCTAGCACTTACGTTCTTGAGTTGAAAGTTGTATATCAGACAGACGAACGGACGGACGGTCGGACAATGTTGTTGTATAAGAGTTTTTTTCGAACTATAAAAAAGTAAAATGAAATATATGATTCCTTCCGTGCATTTGAGATCCTGTTCTTCTAATTAAACTGTTCAATATAGAGTTCCGATCTAGTTTCAGTGACATCAATCTTATTAATTATGTTTTGGATTTTTTGGAAATTTAAAAAAACACATTTTGTTACTAGAATTAGTCTTCGAGCCTGCTGCACAAATACTATTTTTAGGGCATTATAAAGTGAGACACTCGTTTTTTTATTTTTTATTCATGTCTCTAGTCTTCTGCGTCCCCGAAGGGTTAGACAGAGTTGTACAGCCACGTGCAAAAGTATTAGGCACCCTATAATAATGCCAGTTTTAGGGTGATTCAGCATAGGGAATGTAAAGAAAACAACACATATGATTAATAAGATTTATTTTTATAAAATAATTAATATTTTGTCGGTCCACCTTTGGATTTAATGACAGCAGCCACTCTTTTTGCCATTGACTCTACCAACTTAAAACATTCCTCTTGGGATATCTTTTGCCACTCGTGCTTTAACGCGGCGAGCAGTGTTTCCTTGTTGCTTATCGAGTGTCTACGGATTTTTTTTTTCAAAATAGACCAAATGTGTTCAATAGGATTGAGGTCCGGTGATTGTGGCGGCCAGTCCAAAAGATCTATGCCGTTTTGAGCCATCCATGCCATAGTGTGTGCTGACTTGTGGCAAGTGGCGTTGTCCTGCTGGAATTTTACGCCGTCGGTGTTTGTATCGCCAAAAATCTGTGTAACAGACGGTGCTAGAGCTGTTTCCAGAACTTCTGTGTATTTGGTGCTATTCATTCGCCCCTCACACAACACCATTTCGCCCACTCCATCGGCAGCCATGCAACCCCAGATCATTATTGAGCCTCCACCGTGTTTAACAGTGGGCACTACACAATCTGGGTTGTACTCTTCGCCCACCCTTCGCCTGACGTAAGTAACACCGGGTGTTCCAAACACCTATGGAACAAGCAAAAAAATAACTTAATTCAAGATTGCATATTTCCCTCGCAGGACGTGATTTCAAAGACGGCTATGTGTTTTGGTGTAATACATAAATTAAATAACAATACCTCAAAGTTAGATTCGTCTGACCACAGTACGTTGGACCAATCCTCCACTGTCCAATCTCTATGTCTGAGGGCCCACTGCAACCGATTTTTCTTGTTGTGCTCCGATAGCCACGGCTTCTTTCTTGCCTTGCAACCTTTTAATCCAGCTGCAACAAGCCTTCTTCTCACAGTACACGCGCTCACTGATCTGCTTTTTGCTTCAGATAAAGCTGCAGCGAGCTCTAAAGCAGTTTTTTTACGGTCCTGTAGAGACTGCCTAATTAACAATCGGTCTTCACGATCTGTAGTTATTTTTCTTCTGCCTGTTCTTGGCCTATTCTCATGAGTACCGGTCTCTTTGAAGCGATTTAGTGCATATTGCACTGCACAACGCGAGCACTTCACTTCTCGGGCTATTTTCACTTGAGACTTGCCTCGTTCATGTAAAATTTTAATTTTTAGGCGCTGTTCTGCACTAAGTTCTGCTTTTTTAGGCATTATTAACTCGATGAATATTAGTCTTCAGGAATATGGTAACAACAATTGCGTACGATATGTGTCTGTTCACTGCAAGCACTGATAACCCCCTAAAGAGTAAACTTTAAAATTGCAAATTTGTAAAAACATCGTTTTAAACTGCACCTGGGTGTCATAAATATTTGTTATTGTTTTATTTTTGTTTCAAAATGCCGCCGATGCAATAGTAAGACCATAAAACCCTTATCCGAGCGCTCATTGTTGAGATAGAGACAAACAATAGGGGTGCCTAATACTTTTGCACGTGGCTGTATAATTACGGTTGCCTCCTTTATTTTGAACGAATGGCGTATATTTACTATCCTTGGTGAAAAATAAAATACAAGATCAGAAAATAAAGTATTATTTATTTAACCTGCCTTTTTGTTACCACTGTAGTACCATGTAGTACCATGTAGTACCATGTTGATGCTAGTGACATCGAACAAATATTTATTATCAAGGAACGTCGTAACCGGATCTTTACAATATATGTCTATATTAAGATAAATAAACAATTGTTTTTATTCAATGTAGGGGATATATATAGCTCTGCTTTAAGTAAACAATTAAATACAACCTGTAAAAGTAAAAGACATAAGTAAAATAAAGTATTCTTGCATACTTTTTAATATTATAAAGCTGAAGAGTTTGTTTGTTTGGTTGAACGCGCTAATCTCAGGAACTACTGGGTCGAATTGAAAAAATATTTTAGTGTAAGATAGCCTATTTATCGAGGAGGGCTATAGGCTATATAACATCACGCTACGACCTACGAGGGCTGTGCAGTAACTATAAACGCGGGTGAAACCGCGGGCACATCAAGTAAAGCATAAAGTTCGTTTACCCGAAATAAGGTACAATATTTTTTTATAAAGTACGGTTGGCAACCGTATGTATAATACCTAAATTTCGCCAGATAAGTTTTAGTCGGGTACAAGTCAAGACTCCGTGTTGCTACTGAGAATTGTATAACAGAAAGAACGAATAACATTGCGCGACGCGGGAGTAAAACCCGAGACATACGCAAGCTTATACCACGGAATCCACGAGGCTGTCTATTGTACCTAACAGTATTTTGTAGTAAAACTAGTAATTGTGACCACAGGGTGTATCTTATTGAGTACCTATGGCTACTTTGTCCAGCACTGGGTCAGTATATAAACAGGTAAAAGGCCTGATATATAAAAGAAGGTTTAGCGTTTCAAGTACAGTTATTATTTATCAGAAACCGTTGCCAAGGTTAAGCAAGACATAGCGAGGTCATTCCTTAGATGGATGGCCACATACTGTGTTATGTTAACGTAAGTATGCAAATGGCAGTCCATATTAACGAAATATCAAAACTAGTCTTTAATTTACAATTAATACGTGCATTATCATATCCCTAACTGCGCTTTGTATTTTCCCGTGCGATAATAATGATATCTGCTCGACTCTTTAAAGTTGTAGCGTGCTGTTATACAGCTTAAAATCTTCCGTAAAAATCAGGCTATCTGACACAAAAGGGATTCTTCAAATCGGACAAGTAGTTCCTGAGATTTGATCATGAAAACCGTGACAACAATCAACGTACGATAAAATTGTCGAACCGCGAACTTGGCTACAAACAAGGATCGATTATTTATCATAATTAGGTAATATAGGTATGTCGCTCATATCTGACATTAGGAGAATGCTTTATGAGATTCTCAACAAGCCAAGTGGAAGACCGCCAATAGTCTAGGGATATGGACTCACCTGTATGACTCAACTACTGTAGAAATATTATATGTAGGTAGGTACTATCGACTTGAGCGACGGTTGACTATTTCAGAAAAATTTTCGCCTTCACATGTTGACTTTATGTGACTCCGCCGTCCGCCCGACCAAGTGTTGGCCTGCTATGCGATTTTAACCTTAGGAGTGGTCATCCGTCCCTCAAGTCGATAGTACATATATCTATATATATAATAAGTAAAGTATAGCAATATACGAGAATATTATATGCGATTTACGATTACGATTCCAAGAAGGTTTGTGTTACAAAATAGTAAAATGCAGCGTTTTAAAAATAAACTGCTTATAATTTTGTACATGGTTTTTTTAAACAAATCTACGGGGAGGTGCATTAATAATAACGAACTAGGCAGTAAGCAACATGGCATAAAATCTGTGTCGCGGGGAACTTTCCAAACATTCAAACAACGAACACAGAACACCCAGACCCGGAACAACTGTTTGAGGATCACACAAATTTTTGTCCCATGTGATCAAGCTCACAATACTCGGCGCAATGGCAGCGGCGAAGCGATCACTTAAACCAGTACGCCACCTGTCTTTCAATCGTTGTATATGTATGCAAGCGAAAGATTCAATATTGATCGCGAAAGTGAGAGCTAATAAATGGTATGATTTCTTCATATATGAATATTAGACGAGGAAAACTGAAATTATGAGTAACAGCAAATATGAATAAGTGGCCAGTGTTATTGAGATTTATAAGCAACGATAGGTCTGACTATGAAATCCGATCAGCGATTGTAATAAGGTGTTATTTGGTACCAACTGATATTAAGAGCGAGAGGGTAAGACGTCGAAATCCGCTTCATCATTATAGGTTATTGAACCTATGGTCAAGAGATTTGAACCATAGGGTCCAAATATGATCCCATCCACAAACTTAAGGTTGGGTGAGCCTCACTTTTTGATAGTCTGGGGGCGCCAACTCGTTCGAATATCCCTTTTACTGGAATCCGACGTACGTAGTATGAATATGTTTCGCTCGTTAAGTAAGCTCTGGGTCTTGCCAAACCTATATCTACCATACCTCTCCTGTCAACCTATCTATAATTCCTTTTGGCTAGGCTTGGAAACACGCACGTGATTCCACTGGTGTTACAAGTAACCGTACGGTAACCGCTTAATATTAACCTAAGAGTTACGTCACTACGAAGTACGTCTGCTTTTTTCGAGCATATAAAAAGCTTGTACTTTATTAATTTCCAAGTGGATTCGAAATTTAATAGTAGTAGTAGTGTAACAATTTTCAAAATTATGTAATAAAGTGTCAAATAGACAACGCGATAAAATCCGTATATAGTAGTTTAATTTCAATGAATAATATTCGCGTAAACTGAAGACAATATTATGGATTCGAAATCTTAAAATAAATCAAAATCATAAAAAAATCAATCATAAACAAAAATCAAAATAAAAGAAAGATTTTGATTTATTTCCCGTGCTCTGCCGTGGAAGAGTTTATGCAATAATATGCTTATTTTGGATTTCTGATATAGTAACCTTTTGCCATACTAAAGTAATATTAGTCGAGTAGGAACCATATTATATTGAAAGAAAAACCAACAGACCTCTTCCTAGTCTGTCTCTAAAACCCTGTTGGTTGATTGTAGAACTCTAGATTACCTTTGAACTATTTATTGGACAAATGATCAACGATTAGATTTGCGCGTGATTCATTACCCTGGCCGGTACTAAATCTTACAAGTACTTAATACTGTCTTATTTTAATTCAAAAGACGCTGGCTTTATGGAATACTAGCTGCACGGATAGCATGCATAGGTCTAAGTAGCTCTTGACACTGCTCTAGCATCAAATGTTTGAAGTTCCAAATAATAGAAGTTGCAAGTCTTCATAGTTTTAGAGGACCACTGGCGGATTTGCTTGTAAAAGAAACATTTATAGGCGAGTTAGAAAGGCAGTGAATGCGACTGCTAAGCATAAAGTCTTGGGTCTAAACCCAGAGTCCGTCAAACTATTATTGAAATTCTTAGTAACATCACAGAGTCTGGATTGTGAATCAGGTAACGTAGATAGACTTGCTATTTATATATGACTTGTTTTTATATTACGTGGGTCCTAAACACACAGTTGGCGAAATGTATGCGTGAGACTTTATATATAAAGGCAAATAAATAACGACTACTGTGACAGCATTCCATTACGGCTATTTCTCTCATTTAGCAATATTCAAACGACAAGAAATTTCACTAATTCGACATTAATTTTAAAACACAAATATGTAGTCAACACAATAAACTGTCATAAAATGTTTAAATAAATAGTTATAAACAACGTTTATTAATAAAATATAACGGTGACTTGAGTAAATATATGAAATAACTGTCTATTTGATACTAGACGTGATACGAATGCAAATCGATCTCATTCAAACACAAAAACCACTTGACGCCTCGCTCAATACTGGTCTGGCCGGTTATAAAAAAGTTAGCATTTGATCAACCAGATTCGGAATTAAAAAAATATAATTTGCATTATGAATACGGCTCGTTCGAGTGGAGTGACATGGACATCTATTAGCATTTTAATCGCAGTCTGCTTCTTTGGTTGCATGTCATAAGTTTACGCTCATATTAGGCTAGCCGTGGAGGTCCTGCTTTTGATGTTCTAGTCGTTATTATTGTAATATATTTTGAAAAAAGAATTCACAGTAATGCTATTTAGAAAAAAGCTAGCCCAAATGTGGCCAGGTAAACTTCACAAATTTTTGAGACTTATAGAAAATCTCCAATATGATTTCTCCACGGTAAAGCGAGGGTTACACAACTATTGGATACGCGAAAAGTCAGAATTGCATGCCGTTGCTTCGAACTCAAGACCTCTGTGTTCAATGATCTCTCTAATCGACAATTGCTTTTCTATGTACAAAGTTTCCATGTGACATATAGTGACTTAAATACGTTGGATTAAACAGCCGCAACTCAGATCAATAGAAGCCAACAAACTGATGTACCAAGGCAACATTAAATAGGTCATTATCCTACACCAGGTTACCGTAACGTAACAGTGACACGTTGAGCAACCTTCGACGCAAGGTTGTCACCCGATATCAACCGCCGAGTCAACAACATTAACCCAATAATGTTGGAACCGGTCAAATTCGACGCGGGGCGAAAGGATTCTGACAAAAAACCTGCGTGTTGCAATCGTTTTTAAAAAAAGAATGTCTAATTCTTAATGCAATGTAATGACTAAAAAGAATACAGTCTGCCTAAATTTAAAAAAATAATGTTTTTTTATGCCATAAGTATATGAAAAGATGGTAAACGTGTATTCAGCCTGTCTGATAAGGAGCGGTTACTGCAGTCTATGATTGATAGTAATACCAGAGTTATCTTTTGTGCGTTGACATCACAAAGAAAAAGTACAGTGTAGAAAAAGTATGGGATGAAAGAATTTAACTTTGGAACTTCATAAGAATAATTCCTGTATTCTTAGAAACATTCAAGCAACGGACACAAACAACACCTAGACTCGGAACAACAATTTGTGAATCACGTTTTTCTTGTCTAGTGTCGAACCCACAACACTCGGCGCAGTGGCAAGGCCAGGAGACCACTTAAACCACTAGCCAGTCCATGTAGTCAAAAAGTAAAATAAAAATACACGTAACAAATTAAAATTTTAATGAAAATTCAAGTTCCAGCGACTGCGCTGTAACTAATTTGAAATTCGTTTCAGTCGTACTTTATATCAATTTAAACTTTTGTTAACTTCTGTATTACAGATGACGGCGCTAATTTGTCGCGGTTGTTTACATTTTGTTGTTAATTTAATAATAGTATCTGTGCATACATACATAGACTCACGCCTGTATATGCCATGTAGGGGTAAGCGGATATTACAATCACATTTTTGATGATACTGAAAATTGTCTTACACAAAATACTATAACATTTCTCTAGAACCGGGCATTGAACCCGAGACCACGTGACCGGTCGCAAACTTAAGACATGAGACCCAGGATTCATTAGAATTTTCATTATATTACATTAAAATCGGATGGGCTTGCTAACTTAAGCCATGAGATCCAGAAGGAGGACCTAAAATCGTAAATACGTTACAACATCGAGATCCGACAAGTTATCGCCTCCTTCGTACCAACGCTTCACTTTAGGTTCGACCTCCACACAGGAGACAAGTATGTGACCTACTGGTCCATTGTTCTTATGTTTGAAAACTCTTTCAAAACCAATCAATACAAATGTTCGGTCATCTAATGCGCCATTCAATTGAGTCATACAGGGTTAAGCACATCACATAAAGTCATGTAAGTAATATGATAGATAGTAATTAATAACGTCCTCATAACACTTATGATCGTACATAACCTGTTCGGTCGCTTGAAGGTGATGCCTTAGATGGAATCTCATACTTGTATAGGCACAGAAGCTGAGACAACGGCTAAGAAAGAGATTTAGAACTGGCTGGATATATTGTTGAATGAAGCGTATGACTGTTCTTAGAGTTCAAGCTATGTCAAAGTCAAATTTTTTGAAAATTAGTTTAGCGTTTTAGTTACCTTAATAAACAGATAATTGTCAGTGAAAACTTAATAATAAAACGATGTAATGTCACTTCCGCATTTATAAGGTACCATACTAATATGGTTTGTAGAAAGAAAAGTAGTAACATGTTATTTTTTTTACTGAACGTTAGAGTCATAGACCATGCTTGGCTAGTAAGTTGGAAGACATCACACCACATACCTTCGACATTATGGAGATTCAAAAATGTCTCTACCGTTACAGCGAGCGATAAATACAATATAATCGAACTAGAGACAATATAAATATACTCCATTAGTGAGTATATTAAAAGCAGCGATAGCTCAGTGGGGAGACCAATAGACTGCAATGCAGAGGGTCTCGGGTTCGAACCCACGTCGCGCACCTCTGACTTTCGGAAGTTATATGACTTTTCGAAATTATGTGCGTATTGATTGACAATTATCGCCTGCTCCGTGCCTCGGAGAACACGTTAAGCCGTTGGTCCCGGCTGCCATGAACATCTATGGCAGTCGTTATTGGGAAAGTCAGTACCCTCTAATATCCTGACACTGGTCTAGCCTTAGGGTATCGTTAGCCTTCGGGTTGCGGAGGTCAGGTGGCAGCCGCTCCGTGTAAAAACTGATATCCAGTCAAATCCGGTTAGACCAGAAAAGCCGACCCCAAGTGACTTGGGAATAATAAAGGCTAAGAGAGAAGATGTGAGTATATTAAAAAAATACTTTTTAAAATTACTCGTACCTAAAAATATACCTATTTATCGACGTACTTAATTCTAATTACTTGCAAGTACAAAAAAAACCGGCCAAGAATCACACAACAAGGGACACCGACCAGGAAATTAGCCATAATTATATTTTTTTGGTATTTCAATTACATATTGTTTGCTTTTGCAGTCACAAAAAAACAGTCAGCTCAGCAGAAAAAAATAAAACGTGCCTTAAGAATGTTTAAGTGGCATTACAAACGCTCGTAAATATTTAAAGAGTATATTACTCATATAGTAGGTAGAAGTGTATTACTACGTTTTGAATTCCCACGTGACTACCCACCCCCTACTAGGCAAATTACTAGACTGCATCTCGCTAAAGAGAATTTCAATATAATTGCTGTGGCGACTCCGCACTGACGGAGAAGTTCCGCCTACATTCCTCCACATTGCCGACTCGGTAATCAAACCATAGATGATCACTCACGAAGATTACCACAAATATATTATGGTTACCAGACCACAACATAAACATTAAAGTAATCGTAAACCTTAACATTAATGTAAGCGTTTAAGTTACACATATCGTTCACAAAATATAACCACATACATACGTTACAAGATCAACAAGAAAATTTCAAAACGAACGTAAACATTAATGTAATCGTAAACATTAACGTAAGTGTTTCAGTTACACATATCGCCCACACAAAATATAACATAACTATGTCACGAGACCAACGAGACAATTTCAAATCGGACGTAAACATCAAAGTAAACGTAAACATTAACGTTAACGTAAGCGTTTAAGTTACACATATCGTTCACAAAATATAACCACATACATATCTCACGAGACCAACAAGACAGTTTTAATTATAACGAACGTAAACATAACAAGTGAGAATCGGCAATGAATTGCCGTAAATCTTAGAGTTCGACAAAATGGTTCAAGTAATATGCAAAGGTCACGTGATACCACGTGACCTTGAGATCTTGAGATCGGAGGTCAAAGGTCATAGTCATTTCGGGGTATATCGACTATGCTGAGTCGAATGGCGTTGACCGCGAGTCTCTAGTTCTTACGGTTCTTGAGTTGAAAGTTGTATAACAGACAGACAGACAGACAGACAGACAGACAGACAGACAGACAGACGGACGGACGGACAAAGCTGTTAAGAGTTTTTTCGAACTCTAAAAGAAAACCTAAACCACCACGGAAGGTGTAGTGGTTTAAGTGGTCACCTCGCCACTGCTACTGCGCCGCGTGTTGTGGGTTCGAATCCCACAAGGAACAAAACTTTATGTGATCCGCAAAGTCCGCCGCGACACAGGATTTATTCATTGAAATTAAACTACTCTATATGGATTTTATCGCGTTGTTTATTTGACACTTTACTACATAATTTTGAAAATTGTTACACTACTACTAATATTAAACTTACTAATTTTTAAGCTAATTAAATTATTATTAAAACTATTTAGATTTAATTTAATTTTACACTTTCCCCGACGTTTCGGTTGCTTTTCAGCAGCCATGGTCACGGGGAGACTCCTAGGGCTTACTAAGTAAAAGAAAACGAATAGAAACGTAAACGTACTCGTTTAAGTTATACATATTTACTACGATAGTGGTAGATACACTTCTTTACCCGGTAATGGATAGTACGAGGCAAATTGCACATTTGCGTGTAGCTTCTAACATATGTGTTTCCGCAAATTAGCACATACGTAGATGTGCTGAATGTTTTAAAGGCTCACACACACGACTGCGTTATAATGGCTGATATTATCGCTGTACGTTAACGCGATAATACGGAGGTACTGCGTATTTGCTGTACAACTGCATTATCTTCTCTCTTAGCCTTTATTATTCCCAAGTCACTTGGGGTCGGCTTTTCTGGTCTAACCGGATTTGACTGGATATCACTTTTTACACGGAGCGGCTGCCATCTGACCTCTGCAACCCGAAGGCTAACGATACCCTAAGGCTAGACCAGTATCAGGATAATGGAGGGTACTGACTTTCCCAATAACGACTGCCATAGATGTTCATGGCAGCCGGGACCAACGGCTTAACGTGCTCTCCGAGGCACGGAGTAGGCGATAATTGTCAATCAATACGCACATAATTTCCAAAAGTCATGTAACTTCCGAAAGTCAGAGGTACACGACGTGGGTTAGAACCCGAGACCCTCTGCATTGCAGTCTGTTGGTCTCCCCACTGAGCTATTGCTGCATTATATTGACTAAAATTACAGATATACAGTAGACCTGCTATGAAACGAAAGGGCCCAAGTTTAGACTTGGGCCTATTGTTGGTATTCTTACTTATTACCACATAACACATAAAGCAAATCTACAGTGAAGTGGTCCGAACAACGGAGTAATATCACCTCGAAAGAAAGAAATCTAATGAAACTTCATGGTACGTCTATTCTTGATGTTTCGTTCGTCCGAAATTTCGGATCGTCATTTCTATGATAGATATACTGGGGTCTGAACTAATAAATATTCTAAAGATTGACGGATAAAAAGGATAAAGGATTCTAGCGCTTATACTAAGACAGTTTAACAGGTGTTTTAATGCAAAATAAGCAAAGGACAGAAAATAATGCTACGGTATGCAATGCATTTTGTTTTTATCGCGTAGCCTAAAACCTAAAACGCACATGTGCGTAAAATCGCACGTGTTGAAATACAGAATACATTTTGACCAATATAACGCTTTTGGGTTATATTAGTTTTGCATAAAATGCGATATTTTACACGACAAAAAAATGTAGCTGTATATAAAATTACACGCGATATTTTTTTTACTATACAGATAAGTTGGCAAACAAGCATGCGGCCCCGCCTTATGGTAAGCAGTTACTGTTTGCAATACCAGTGAAATCACTTGCGTATTGACGATCTATCCTACAGGAAGAGGAATTAACATTGGGACGAAAGGTAAGGGACGTGAGAGGTATAAAGCAGTTTTATACCGGGCGATATTATTGCAACTATGTGTATGAGCCTTTAATGGTACAGTCAATAAGTTATACAGGTGACCACTTAAAAATTTTAGAAGATTTTATGAATTAAAAAACCTATTTATTAATCTATATTTTGAACTGTGATTATATTAATTATATTTTTACCATCTACACTAATATTATTTATAAATAGAAAATATTTGTATTTTATAACGCATAATCTTAAAAACAACTGAACTGAATGTATATTCTTTATAATGAATAACGTCATAAACTAATAGAACGATTTAAAAAATTCCTGTACCCGTAGAAAACGACTTTATCCATAAGTAAGATAGGCTTTATAACATCACGCTACGAGCCACGAGAACGGAACAGTAATCATAATAAGCAGAAACCGAGAGGGGACAGCCAGTATTATAACTAAAATTCGTTATTATTTTGAAAGGTGAGGCAGGTGTGTAAGAGGCAATCGAAATTTCTAAGTATGTATAGTCTTATATAGCTGACTGTACCAAAATATATGCGTAAGCAGTTATGTAGATCACGATTATATAACAGAGGTACCTAATGCTCTCTTGTATTAAACTAAACATTTGGAGTGGTCGCGAGAGGCCGTTTGAATAATCTAAGTAGTAAGCGGATGTTAGGATCGTATATATTAGGAGAAATTTACTGTACAAAGAACTTTCCAATTATTTTTGAATATACATAATCATATTTTAATGGAGATAAGTTTCAGTAGTTTGCTATCGTACACACGGCTACACATCAAGTTAGACATCCTATATACGCATAACTACGCTACATACAAAATAGAGAATTGTCGGAAAGGGACTCTGCATTGTGATGTCGATGTAATGGTAAGGATAGAGCGTCGCGTCCCGTTCAGCGTGAATGAGACAAAATAACAAAAATATAACGCACTCTCTCGCACGATTCGCAGCGTTCAACTTCTAATAGTTCAAAGTCCAAACAGTCGAGGTTGATGTGTCACTGTGTGTACAACCTTTGATAATTCTAACATTTTACTCAGGCTGTAGTGATATGCGATGCATAGATTGTGATTTTTAGAATGAGATTTTTTATAACCATTACGCCATTATTAAAATACTAGATTAGCCTGTGGCTTCACTCGCGTTATATAGGTAATGTCAAAAAAATTCTATATCTCGGCAACAGTACTTTTTCCTGGATGAAAGGTACTCTATGTCTTTTTAACTGACAAACAACCTCACATTCGCATTTATAATATTAGTTAGGATTTATTTTGTTTAGCGTCATAGGCACCATTTCTAACGCGGCAGTTATTATTTACAAGTTCCCACCCGCGACATTAGATGTATTTTTTTAAGTACCCTATGTTCCGTTTCGACTAATACACATCTCCATAGCCAAGAGTTATCTTGTACTATAAGATGCATGCTTGCTAACATCGTGTTAAAAAAGTCCTTTCCAATAGTTCAAGCTATATCCTCACCATAATTCATCAAAATGCGTGCAGCTATTTGGGCATCATTAACCAATCAATTGTAGGAATGCCAAACATAATTTAAAACCTTCAGCAGCGTACATAGGCGCTATCGCAGGGCAAAGACGTTCCACAATCAGCCATAAAAACCTTTTTTACGGCAACGAACCAATAATTAACAAGCAGTAAATTACAACAAATCCACTTCCTACACGTACTTCAAGCTCTAGTTATTAGTTGCAATGTAATCGAAGAAAAACGCGAAGTAAAAGTAGTAATAATTGTACCAACTCCCGTTCTACAAAGATTTGATATGCCAAACTTGAGCGTCGACGCCTCACCACTACACGTCACACACATATATACATACATACGCACACATACATATTTAGATACATGACTGTACATCCCGAAAAGGATGGGCAGCGGTATATGACACACCCACAGCCAGCTATGTCTATCATATATCGTCATAGATCCCACGATATATTATAACGAGCGTACCGGCTTTATTACCAGAACCCGTACTGCATAAAATATACAAATATATATTAGCTAGTGGTTGCCTCTTTAGTCCAAATTAGATGGGTATTCAATTTTTCGCTCTCCGAACTCTTTCCACATATAAACTTTAACTTTTACTAAGCTAAATCTTATCCTCTTCCGTACAAAGTAAATACAAAGATTTTAATTCCACTACTATCAACCAATTTTTTAAATAAAAGTTGTCTCTCCATGTTATCCAAAAATATTAATAATTCTCTAAAAAATATATGAATTCTCCAAAAATAGAAATGACAGAATAGGAAAAAGAAAACAGTTCTTTTATTATTTTTAGCCATCAGTACGCCATCTTTGTTTTCTAAATTAAGACAAGTAAAAAAATTACTAAAATACTTTGCTGACCCAGAAATCAATTGAACAATCCGTCATTATCACAAGCGCCACGCGACCAAGGCAGATTCTATAATCAAGTGATACATAAAACTCACGCGCAAGTCGTGAACCTTGCGCACACGCACACAAGGTTATATCCTGACTTTGAATGAGTCACTCTATAACCGCTTCCTTGCGGGAGGGTCATAAGCACTATTGTTAAACCGTTTGATTATGTACTTCTAAATTATATGTTATGGTTTGTGATCATGGAACTTTTTAGGCAAGCCATTATACTATATAGATGACTACTGATCTACCGCGGGTTTGTACGCGTACCTTATCAAAAACTATTGATTGCACGGATGGCGTATTGGTGTAAGTAGTTGCCTCCCCACTATAACTAAGCCAATTGTTGTGGGTTCGATACAGTTCGACACGGGTCCAAGATTTGCATGATCTGCAAATTGATTATCCGAGTCTGGGTATGTGTGTCGGTTGTTTCAATGGTTGTGAAGTCCCCCACGATACTGGCATAATTCCGAGTGCGAGAGATATCTTCAAACAAAGTGAATAGAGCAGCAGCAGTTATTATTAAAAGAAGCTATAGAATTGGGTAAGTACATACGCACATAGATTCACGCCTGTTTCCCAGATGGGTAGGCAGAGACTACGGATTTCCATTTGCTATGATCCTGACACACTTCTCTGGCTTCATTAACTTTCATCCGATGCCTCATACACGCTCGTCGGTTTAAGGTGCTCTTAACCTGGCCTTTGTCCAGAACGCCTCCGATCTGATCGAGAAACGTTCGTCTAGTCTAGGTCTTCCTCTTGCGACTGTTCCATTCACTTCAATTGAGTAAGTATTTACAGAATTGTCTTCGATATCGCTATCCGATGGCTGAATTGGGAAAAGTGTTATTGGATTGTTCACCCAAGAAATTTTCAATAGTTACACAGAGTCTATAGCTGTGCCTAGTAGACTTCAATAGGCTATTTTACAATACCATGGCATCTCAAATCAAAGATGGCGAATTGCGGATGCGAAATGTGGGTGTAATAGATCTCTGCCTGCTCTTTCAGGAATATATGTCGGCCTCGATGACGTAATGGTTAGTGTAACCGACTGCCACGCCTGAGGTCGCGAGTTCGATTCCCGCACAAGTCAAACATTTGGGTCAATGAACATGGATGTTTGTCTTGGTCTGGGTGTTTCTATGTATATGTACGTATTTACAAAAAAAAGGTATATATTATGTATGTTTATCCATTGTCTAGTACCCATAGTACAAGCTCTGTTTAGTTTGGGCTACATGGTGTTGTGTGTATGTGATAGAATATTATTATTATAGACCTGAGGTTCTATAGTTAGTGCAGTTCCAAAATGAATTACTTAACTACATACAAACAAACAACTTTATCTTTTTTATGTTTACTGAAATAGCACCCCGAATAAATCATATACTACTATTTACAGACGCATGAGGTATCTGATATAGCAAAATATTATTGCAAAAGTTAAGTTTTAAAACTGCTTTGGGCGGTCAACAAAGACTTACCAAGCAATTACCGTAATTAACTAATATATGTGGGTAGATAATTGAATGAGGCGACGCCATTTTAGAAGTTATTTAAGCCATAAACGTTGACGCACGTGCCATTGTTGGTGTCTCTGGTTCAATTTCCGGATCGATCAGTTTTATTGGGTTTGGTAGTAAGCTGCCTCGATATAGCAGCGGCGGTGAATGCGGCTGCAGTGCGAAAGGTCTCTGGTTCGAAACCCGGGGCGCAACTTTTGTGACATGAAGGGTTCAATAACACTGCTCCTTTCGCCCTTTGTTACTTTCAGATGAGACTTTATGAATGTAAATAAATTCTCTGTAGGAACGAAATCATCCTCAGCAATATTACTTTTATACATATAGGTACTAATTATGTTTCAAATAAGCATACGGCCTGCTGGTAAGAGGTTTACCATAGAACGTAATCTATGGACGCTCACAGCACCAAAAGTAACACGCGAAGCCTTTAAAAATAGACTGTATTGCCAGCGCAGTTAACAATAAATATTATATCACTTCTGACAGCACACACTTAAAAAAACATCTGGGTACTACAACTCTATCCGTTCCTCAACTGGCATTTAAACCCTGCCCATATCTAAACACAGGCAAAATGATTAGGTGATACATCTCTGCCTACCCATTGCGAACACAAATGCATGAAGACACGGATGTTGTTTACACAAAAAAATATAAAACATATGAAAACACGTGTTTTCTCACAAATATCGTGTAAATGATTTGTTGCAAACATATTTGGTCATCAACAACATTATCCTTGGTTTTAGGTAATTAAACAAGCAAGTCTTAATGCACAGCCTTTTTAAATTAACAAATTGTAATAAACAAACGTGATCCAGTTTATTTCTGAGATTTTGTTGTAAATAAAAACATTTATTATAAGTTATAAGTTGTTTTTGGAGACATCTCTGCAATAGAAATCATTTCTGTCTCACGGGGGACCTGACAAACATTTAAACAACAGACACAAACAACATCCAGACTGGTACAACAATTCGTGGATCACACAATTTTTTATCCCGTGAAAGGATCGAACCTATAATACTTAGCTTAGAGGCAATGGCGAAACTGACTATCTAATATACCACTGAAGTTTCTTTCATCTACAAAACACAATACAGAAAAACATTCGTTGGTTTGTTCTTCCATCTCGAGCCGAGAAGAGTGGAGCAACCGACCGACGTAAATTTTCGCATAGAAATAGATTATGGATCGGATAGTGGCAGAAAAAGTGATGGCGTAAATAGGCTAATTCTTCACGATCTTTAGAATAAAAAACAAAAACTAGAATAATAGCAAAAATTAAATTTAATGAAATACGTAATTTCTATGCTGGTTCATAAGAAAATGGCATGGCGATTCAATTAACCAACTTTAAAGTATAAATTCACGAAACAGGTTGTGCAAATTGGCATAATACGATGTTGTCCTTGCTCGATTTTTGGTACAAAACTATAAAACATTATCGAAATGTTTAAATATGTTAACAACTATTCTTATCACATACATACATAGATTCACGCCTGTTTCCCAGAGGGGTAGGCAGAGACTACGGATTTCCATTTGCTACGATCCTGACACACTTCTCTGGATTCATTCTCTTTCATCACATTCCTCATACACGCCCGTCGGTTCAAGGTGCTCTTAACCTGGCCTTTGTCCAGAACGCCTCCGATCTGATCAAGAAACGTTCGCCTAGGTCTTCCTCTTGCGACTGTTCCATTCACACTAGCCTTATAAACTTTCTTAGTCAGTCTTTCCTCGTCCATTCTTTCTACACGCCCAAACCAGCTTAACATACCCTTTTCTATTCTTGTCACTATATCCACTTTCATGCCGCATCTCTCTCTAATCACACTATTCCTTATTCTATCTTTCAGAGTCACACCACATATATTTCTCAGCGCTCTCATTTCTACAGCATTTATTCTGCTCTCATGCTTCTTTTGCCATACCCAACTTTCACTTCCATACATAAGTGTGGGCACTAATAGTCCTCTATGAACAGACAAACGTGCCTTTTCGAAATTCTTATCACATTACTTTAAAATAATAATAAAAATAATGTCCACCACATCCAAAGGTCACCGCTGTCTTTCTTAACGCACACTAGAGAGACATGTAGGTACAAAAGATATTATAGTACAAAAAGCATGTATGCGAACATATAAATATACTCTCTATTTTCACTATCATGGTCTGATGGGATGGCATCGATAAGACTGAGACTGAACTGAGATCAGACGAATGACTAATCGGCAACTGATAACTTCCTAACTCCGGACAGTTCGTGCCTCGGAGAGCACGTTAAGCCGTCGGTCCCGGCTGCCACGAACATCTATGGCAGTCGTTATTGGGAGAGTGTCGACACAAAAGATCCCACTGGGTCGAAGTGTCGCCGGTCTGCACTGACTGGCCCCCACATAAGATACATAAGAACTCCGGACAGCTACTGAATATTTTTTGACAGAAATCTTCAATAACCTTTTGCTGGTCCGCTGGTTCGCTGGTCCTAAAAAGTACTAGCCTCAGACCATATTACACCGCACCAACGAGATCGCTAAATAACATTATTATTATAAGAACATCATCACTTCGCATTATTTGTACGCAAAAGCACGAATTTAAACTTTTCTATGAAAGATCACCCATCCAAAAATTTACCGCGGCGATGTTGTTTGACCTGCATGTCAATCAACGCCACATCGTATCGGTCAATTAACAAAATTAATGTTTATATTAGCATGGATCGCGTGACATGGCACACATATTTCAAACATTCACCGGCTCGCGAACATTTCAGGTAAACAGACCAAGCGATACGAAATTATCAAATGGAATGCATTAGGTTCGTTACCCGTGTATTTATACAAATATTTTTTGAGTAGTAGAGCCTTGCTGATTTTAGCATGAATGGGCCGTGAAATAGCAGTATTTCTACTGTTGTGTTTCGTTCAGTGAGTGAGAGTGCCGGAGGCCCAATCACCCTCTTCTCCCCTCCCGCTCCTTCTCACTTACTTATTCTCTTCTACTTTTCCTAAAGGGTTGGCAACGCGCAAGTGATGCCTCTGGTGTTGCAAGCGTCCATAGGCTACGGTGACCACTTACCATCAGGTGGGCCGTATGTTAGTTTGCCACCTTCGTAGTATTAAAAAAAAGAAATACATACATACGTACATAGTCTCACGCCTACAACGCCGCAAAGGAGTGTATTTCACTCACATTTCGCTAACTATATCTTTAGGTCACACGTAATAAGCAAGACTATTGGCGGATTACGGACACAATTTCAGACTGCTACTTAGAATTGCTTGACAGATAAACCAACTTTACCCGAGCTGGCATTCGAACCTGAGACCTCATGTACAGCAGACATACAAACTCGCTGCGCCACCGAGGCATTATTTTTATCTATACTAATATTATAAAGAAAAAGATTTCAATTTTTAAACTCTGAAACTACTGCACCGATTTTAATAATTCTTTCACCATAAGAAAGCTGCTTTATCCAGAAGTAACATAGGCTATATAACATCACGCTACGAGCCACGGGAGCGAAGCAGTAATCACAAACGTGGGCAAAACCGCAACTTTACATTTCACATTATTACTTTGCCAAAACGTGGTGAATCGCAACATGGATCATTAAAAATATCATAAAATTCGCAACACACAAATACTCAACAAGTCCCAAGAGTCATTAAGTTTTTGTTTAATAAAATTTTCTTAATAAACAAAAAGTCTGTAGGGTCCTTGATTGACTGAGTCTGTTTTTGTGATTGATGACCTCAAAGTTCGATGTACTGGCGAATATATATACATATTGTATAATTATGTATAGCTTATATAATGAATATTAATACAAAAACGTATTTGGTTGGCTCGGTACCGCAACTGTAGTGAATGACTGCTGTGCATAAGGTTTTAATTCCCGGTTCGTGTAAAATGCTACAGCGTTTTGTTTATTAGGAAATTCACAGTTGTATCTGGTACTCTATCTGGTAGACAATAAACTCGTCCTCTATTACGTGTCTGGACCTAAAATCACAGGTGGCGAAAAGTGAGTGTGAAACACTTCTCCAGTTAGAGAAAGGTTTCACACGTTCTTTGGGCGGGAGACTATGTAAGAATAATTTTAGGTAATAGTTTACATAGGCATTAAACCTGACGACATTAAGTACCTAGGTATATGTACGTTCCGACACGACCGCAGAGAGATCCGTCCCATCGGATTATGAGAGTTAGGGAACAGAGAGTGCACTTGTGTTTGCGCACACACTTGAGCACTATAATATATCCTGCGCAGATGACCAGTCTCTGTTAAGACTGGCCGCCGTGGAGGACATTATTATTATTATTATTATTATATGTACGTTATACAATAAAACTAAATTGTACGAACATTACTGCGAATGCCTAACATCTAGGGTTGCCACCTTTATTTTGAACAAATAGAGTACGTTTAATATCTGAGGTAAAAAATAAAGTACAAGCACCGAACCTGCTTTTTTGTTACCATATTTTTGTTGATGTTAGTAACATCTAACAAATATTAAATATCAAGGAACGTCCTAACCGCATCTTTACAATATATCTCTATATTGACACAGATAAACTGAACAATTGTTTTTATTCAAAATGTAAAGTACCATTGGCAATCCTACTAACATCATCAAATCAAATCAAATCAATTTATCGATATAACTCAATAATTTCTGCGTTTCTAATAAGACCGCATTTACTAACATACGGCATATTCCGGTCGGCCTCGTATACACACAGCTTTACCCAAAACAAATTCACACAACAAGATGACAAACGGACACACAATCTCGTTGTTTATTTACGTTCTTTGTCAGTTTATCAATCAAATACATCTTAGCTATTCTCTCCTCCATTGAACAGCGAGAAATGTCTAAAAGAATTATTTGAATGTATGTTGATACTTGGTACGGTTCTTACGATTCACGAATACGCAGTCTGCTTATTTGTGTGAGTGTTTTTAACATGTGTATGTGTGTGTCTCGCATTGATATTAGCGTTCTATGTATCTGTGACAACGAATAGATCTACATAAATTCGAATACGCTAACGTACAATTTTTGAAATATTCGATTGTCGTAACAATTGGGCATCGCTAATTAAATGCATATTTATGTCAACGTCTAGTTGATACACGAATTCAAAATTCGATAATAAATGTGTTCGGATTTTAAATATCTACAAATATTTAAAAACCGAACACATTTATGTTCGTATTTTGAATACTTTGTATTTGACATGTAGGTAGGTATCTACATTTTAAATTGTTTTGGACTATTTATGCACAGCTAATAAACAGGTATTGCTCAGCTAATACTATCACGAGCAAACACGCAGCACAATTATTTGTAGATCTAATCCACAATAATCATTGCATTAGCAGTTGCTTGCCTCGCCACTGCCGTTGCACTGAGTATTACGGGTTCAATTCCGAAATAGGGCTAACGTTTGTGTAATCATTAAAGTTATTTCGAGTCTGGGTGTTCTTTATGTCCGTTATTTGAATATTTGTAAAGTACCCCGCAACACAGGCATTATTCCTAAAGCTAGCAGGCATTCCTCAAAAAAAATCTACTCAACTAACAAAAGTCAATAATCTAACATTAAACCGACCAACTGATACCACCTAGCAACATCTTTCAAGTAGCGCACCCACAAACGAGCATGCAGAAAACCAGACATGTGCAGAACAATAAAACAAGCCCGCGATCCATCATCTAAACAGTCGAAGCATCAACCTTGACTTCACAATAGGCCTCAAGATACACTAGACCGTTTCCTGACGACATATCCTTTTCCGTAAGCTGTCTAGATTCGAACGTACTTAAACTCAGGAAATATAAACTTCAATTACATTATAAATGTTATGATGCGAACTATTTACGAGTTATGGTGGCATTATAGTTTTATTACGATCTAACTTAAAATAGCATTACGGTTATGAATAACGGGGTAGGCAGACTTGTTGTAGGTAATAGCTATAATTCGCGAGCTTATATCATATCGCATATGCGAAAGCAGCGATTGCTTAGCGGGAAACCGTTGGACTGCCACGTAGAGGTCTCGAGTTCGATCCCAAGGCACGCATCTCTGACTTTTCGAAGTTATGTGCGTATTAAAATAGTCGATTATCTCTTGCATTAACGGTGAAGGAAAACATTGTGAGAAAACCTGCATGTCTGAGTTCTACATAAGGTTATCAAAGTTATGTGAAATCGGTCAAGCCGCACTGGGCCAGCGTGGTGGACTATGGCCTAGCGCTTCTCACGTTGAGAAGAGGCTAGTGCCCAGCAGTGAGTCAGTTTAATATAGGCCTAATATTATACAGAATGTCCGGTAATTAATGGATAACGTTGAAATGTCTTATAGTGGAACTGACGGCCGCTCAGAAAAATAAAGAAAAGTTAAAAAAGTACAATAGCTGGTCATACTTTTGACTGTATATCTATTAGGATAATTAGTGTTTATTAACAAAACAACAGATTTACGATTTATTTGATCATTTATGGTCGTAGTGTACAAGAAAGTTAAATATGGTACTTAATTTTTTTTTAATATATCTCGGGTAGTAGTTAGGATAGTCTTTTTCCTTCTTTTTTCTGAACGGCTATCTTTTCTACTATAAGACATTTCAAGGTTATCCATTAATTACCGGACACTGTATATATGCCAGATAATAGTGGATGTAATACACCCATGCCTACCCTTCAGGCATATAATTTAAACAATCAAGTATGTTTTAAGTGCCACGGTAAAACAGGCGAGCATATTTCCGTATACAGAGATTTCAAGATATCGTACTGCTACAGAAAATTTCATAAACAGAAATACCCGACCCTCTTTGTCTCTTATTGTCGGCCTCGATGCCGTAGTGGTTAGTGTAACCGACTGCTACGCCTGAGGTCCCGGTTTCGATTCCCGCACAAGTCAAACATTTGTGTGCATGAACATGGATGTTGCAAAGCAACCGCAAAGCGGTCACCCATCTATAGACTGACCGCACTTAACGTTGCTTAACCTCGCTAATCGTTTACCGATCAGTGAGTGCAACTGGCTATGAGCGCCTCAATAATTTCTATTATATATTTTCTTTGATACATAACTTAATGAAAAATACGGTTCTAATAAAAACTTCGCTCTTGCCTGAAGTCAGTTAAAACAGTGTAGCTGTTATTTGGTAAACTCATCATTAATCTGCCTCCCTCTCTCTGTCTGGATGCTTCGTTAATACTTCGGCGCAAGTTTACGGCTGTTTGCGTAAAATCATGTAGTCTCGTGTTCAATTACCGGGTCGGTCAAAATTATAACCTTTTTTCACGACTAGGAAATGACCATGCATAATTAAGAAACTGACTTAAGTTGATGTTGCTGTAATCAGATATATGAAAATAGGCTTAAGACTTCGCCGAGCGTAAGACAGATAATGATAGAGTTCGTGCGGCGCATATACAAACCGGCGCGCGGCCGCCTTAGATAAATTGTATGGAGTATTTGAAGTGCTTTTTTGATAAATATGTATCTTTATTGTCAACCAATAACTTAAATATTTGGGACAAATTGTAATATAACTATTTATATTTCGTTTAAGCTGTAAAATAGGATAGATTTCTATTGTTATAATCTAAAAATCACGTAATACGAGCTTACGCTTTAGCATTTTCCGTGCAAATTTACGTAATTTTGTAGGCGAAAATATTAATTATTTTTCAGTTTTGTACCCGGAGTCATTGTAAACACATTCATTGCTATGGTAAATGTATATTTTATATTTGTAATAAACAAAAAGTGTTGATTTTATTCACTTAACTGTGACCGCCTGTTTTGACACATTTTGCTCGGCGCAGTCTTAAGTATTAGCCAATTACGTGTAAACTAAAAACATAGCAAGTAATATGTTGGTGTAATACATCTCTGCCCTTTCAAGATATATATATGATAGTCTATGTATGTTATCGCTTCAGTAAGTAAAAATCAAGTTCATATATATATAAGTAAAAATTAAAAAGGAAATATTACCTATTACTAATATAAAACTATACATTTCTGACACAATTTAGATATTGCTAAGTTAACTCAGCGCTAGTAAATTTTCGTCAGCCTATAATAAAAATAAAGACCATATCAAATCAATGAGGGCATTGACACAATATGAGCCGAAAAAACCCAAGTTTGTCTTTAACAGAATATATTTCATGCAAAGTAATTTCAACATATGTTTGGTAAATATTACTCATACAATTTTAGCATATCAAAGCCATTACTCATATTAAAAAGTATTTTTTTGATTTGAAACAGTCTAATACGAAATTCCGAACATCGAATGAAGGAAGAGTTAATTAACAAAATGACATCAGTATCAGAAGTATGTATGTATTGCTTTAAACGCACTTGTGTAAATACTGTAGCAACATACATACCAGACAAAGCAATATCATTCCATGATAATAGTATAAAATAAATTTCGAGCTTTTATTTTTACGGTACATTATGCGCACTTATTAATATTGAAATATAATTATAAGGACTTGCATCACAATTATATCAAGATTAAAAATAACTACAGATTTCTTAATAGCAGTCTTGCTTCAGAAAAATAGTAGTAAAATATTAATTGCTTGTAACAAAAATGCATAATCAAAATCTCATTAAAGACTAAAACTTGGCGAATACATTCTACCACATACACACAACACCATCTAGCCCAAACTAAGCAGAGCTTGTACTATGGGTACTAGACAATGGATGAACATACATATATACTTTTTTTATTGTAAATACATACATATTATACACAGAAACACCCAGACCAAGACCAACATTCATGTTCATGCACACAAAATGTTTGACTTGTGTGGGAATCGAACCCGCGACCTCAGGCGTGGCAGTCGGTTACACTAACCACTACGCCACGGAAGCCGACTAAGAACATTGTTTTACTCATCCAAACTAGATCACCAAAATAAGCCCAAAGTTATTGTCAACCAATTATTTCATTACTCTAAACTCAACATACTAGGACAATTAACTATACAATTACACGGACGCTTCATCGGTTTGCAAATTTGTTTTCAAGGTCATGATCAAGGCGTGACCTTGGAAACTACAACAAAGAATGTATAGGACAGTTTATTTGATTCAGGTCACAAGTTATAATCACCCACTGAATAGCAATGCGGTCATATGTGATTTTGATAGCTGTCGCTGAATTTGTATGGAGTTTTTTATGGCTGCTTAGTGGTATTTCGCATTCAAAATGGATAGTAAACAATGAGTAATGATTGCATATTTGTGGTTCTCAATAAATAATTCAAAGAACTTTCCTCCTCATTAGAATATGTGTCAAAATAGGACTGCATTCTTTTGAGTTTCAATAACAGTCAATGTTTATAATAGAAGTTTCATCACATAAGTGTTCAGAGCTAAGTAATGCACTTAACTCGGAAAACTGATTAATTGATAGTTACAATAATTAATCAAGGATTTTACTGTTACATGCTTGAGCTCAGTGAATACTGTTAGTTATGGTAATTACTAATGCGAAAACCAAAACAAACTTAGCCATTGCAATTTAAATATCTTCCAATTATAATCATACTAGAAACTTCATAACATTCCTACCTGTAGGCACATATATATAAATACAAATTTACGGTCCCATTAAAATATCTCCACTTAGCTAATAAATTACAAGGAATGTATATTGTATCTTGTATCTTGACACAGTATTAATGTAGAGAAGTGACAGAAATATGACTGCTATGCAGTACCATACATTGTTGTCGCTAGATTACAATAGATAGTGCATTAAGGTATGTAATAAATAACCGTAAGAGGTCATTAAAATTGTGGCAGCGCTCCAATATTGTCAGTGAAATTCTGATAAAGGATGCCAGCAACAATCTTAATTGAAGTTATTTAAGGAAAATGATTACTAAGATTTGGTAATATAATTACTTAACTGTCTTTTTAAACAAGTTTTATTATTTTATTTCATAATAAGTAGAAAAAACATTGCAATTATCACATTTATTTTATGGTTCATAAAAAATCTGCTGAAGAGAAAGGCATATTTCTTATTTCTGTTTTTTTTGTCAGGTAGCTATGTGTTTACATATATATTTCCGTCTATAAATATATTGTGATAAGATCTTATAATTGAGTATTATGCAGTATGTTTATAGATTGTTTTCATAAACAAACACATGATTTCATAATCTGTAGTACTTAGTTTCAACAGATGATTTATCTATTAGTTTGAAGAACATATCGCCCTATTGTATTAAAGACTTATCATGGTATCTTTAAGTGATTCAACATGTTTAAGTACGCTTCTAACATATAACAGTCATGTGATATCAAATTTTGAAATAAATTGTTTGTATTGACAGTTAACAAATCAGGTTTGTACCAGAAAGGTTTGATAATAAATAGCATGCTTACAAATTAAAATTACTTAAAGTTTTTAAAAGAGATTGTTGAAAGTAACTTAGTTTTAATTTATGCATTGTAACAGCTGCTTGAATATAAAGAATTTAGATTTAATTTTTATACTCTCAAAGAAGGTTTTAACAAGCTGCTTCTGAAATGTATGTTTTGTTATTGGTTACCTCACAGCAAGACTAGATGTCATTTTGTAACACCCAGGTGTTAATATTATACTGGTTGAAAATGTTGTAATTTTGCAAATAGATCCTAATTAGGATATAACAGTCCTAATAAAAATACACTACCAGGTATTAAAAATAGTACTTACTTTGAAAACTTCAGAGAAGAATCCACTACCGATTTTCTCCAGTATGAAGTCGTCAAATGGGTACAAAGCCGCGACAGCTGTCCTGAGGGCGGTACAGGACGAGCCTGTCACCCTGCGGTCACCGAGTCTCTCACTATCCTCACTGACACCTGACTCCTTATCACAATCATCATCACAACACACGGCACGCTTAGTCCGGCTCCCGCTGTCGCCATCGCGGTACCTCCGGCCCACCTTGGAGTGTGGACCCCTCACGTAGCGGCCTGACTTGGCCGTCTCGTCCAAGTTAGTGAAGCTCTCCGCTATCTTCAGCACCTTGCTTGGCTTCCGCCGCTCGTACCTGCTCCTGCCTCCCTCCTGCGTACACTCCTGTTGCATTATAGCTGATCGTGCTATAATCGAGTACTCTTATCCCGCTTCGAACATAGTGTTCCCGATCAAGTGTCCTCCACCATACACGAACGGTGCCTCACGTGCAACATTTTCTGGCTTATACTGTGATACACTAACTGACGGTACTCGAAAATATGCGAAATAACATTATAATCACACAAAAACGATGTCGATATTGCTACTGTCACTTTCACATATTTCCCAAATATCCTCGGTTTATTGGCACTGTACAAGGTTTGTTTCGGTTTATTATTAACGCCCGATATTGTTGTTACGATTTGTGTGTTATGCGATAGACGTTTCTACACATAAACAGTCCAATAGACTGACGACGCGCGTACAAGCAAAGTAAAGAAAGCTGAAAGCAAGCAAGCCAAGCAACACCAACACATGACATAAGTTATCAGAATGTTGACAGCTTTGTTTTGGGTGGTCGGTTTGTACGGTTGGCAGTCCTGATTTATGGATGCGTTCATGATTGCACGTGGATTTTTCATACCGATAATAACGTTATAAGTTTTGCTACTTTAACGTTATTTTGTAAGTTGCCTTTTCAATTAATGTTTTAGAAAATAATAAGTAATATAAACTTAATATAATCTAACAGCCATACAAAATAAAGTTCCTGAATTAGAATAGAAGCTATATTTACTTTTGGACATGGTAGCAGATACATTTCTACAAATCAGTTATCATTTTCCCTGACTGCAACAATTAGCTAAATTGTCATGAATAATCCAAATTACTAATCGCAACTTATTAATTTGAATAATTACTTTATTATCATAACATAATTTGTAATATTAAATTATAGCATAAATTTTATCTGAAATAGCAATAGTTGTATAAATGCTATTCACGTGACTAAGTAGCAGATTAATTTTAACAGTTATACTCTTATGAGTTATGAGTCTAATCGAGAATACGAGTATAATCTATTACGAGTCTACGACTTCACGCAGTGCCACACAGCACACACTCCGTTTGTTCTTTCGTTGTAATAAATAATTAGTCAATAACTATACATGTTATTACTTATTACTTTTAAGTATGTATGGTTCGTAACGTTATGACTTATGACATATCCAAAATTCGTACTAAGGACACAGTAGTTTAAAATTTAGTTTAGAATGTATAAGCCCGTATTGTATACTTGCGTCTGACAGTGTTATTGGGCCTTTCTTTTATGAGAATTTCGGTAGTTGCACGCAGTCTAGTGAAGTTTTCCGTAGATGGCATAGCCTCGCTCTATTTGGCTAAACTCAAACAGCTGGTCAAATGTTGGATTATGAATATCCACCTTCACAGGTTCCATAATTATTTATGTGTAATGTAAATTACAAGTTCCACTTTAGGAATGATACGAATTTAGAAATATCTCGGATCTGTCATCTGTTAAACCTATTATAGTACCCTGGTGGGATTAACCTTTTTTTTATACTTACTAGGTAGTAATAGTGATTATAAGACTAGTAGATATTTATCATCACCCACCCAATCAGATAGACTCTGACTTACCAGTTGTACGAACCATATCATTGTAATAGTTTGACAATCTTGTTGTTAAAATGTTATCCAAATAATCGTTGAGAATGTGTGAGAACTACTTTATTTTTGTATGGCAACACCTTCTTTAGTGACTACTGTTTCATGGGGGATTTACAGACATTGAAAATATCTGCACACACAAAGCATCCTTTTTCTGGGATGCTACCAACCGTCCGATAGTGGCCACTTGACTACAACCAGTTAACTCATTGTCCGTAGTCAATTACAAAATATAATAATCTACTGTGTATGATAGTTTACCGTCACAGTAGCTACATTTCTCTCTCTAAACCCATAAAGCTGATTTATTATACTTATTGATGTTGTGGCTTTGTATATTCTTTCAAGATTTTCAGGTTTGTTTTGCTACAATAGGCTAAGGCAATTACGAAATAAAACCACAAGAAATAAATTTCGCTGTTTATTTTAATCCATGCTGACGACTATATACTTAATTAATTTCAATGTACCTATATCACACAATGGAAACATAACGATGATAATCTCTTGGAAAATCAGTTTAAAGTTATTATTTACTTAATTTAATTTAGACTGATTTCCACTCGAGTTAGCTTCCACAAAGAAATAATCTCTCTGTCACTTTATAAAACAACAACGCTAGCTCCATTATTCACAACTGTCTACTAACTATTAAAAATTTAACGCTCAATAGCTATAAATACAAATATATTATTGCTGTTGCGATTTTATTATCTAATAACTTAATTAAATTTTACATTGATCTCAAAATGAGTATTCGTTTTTACTTATATAAATTTAGTCTTATCTAATCTTACCTATAGTAGTATTGCTTGTTTTGAGAAAACATTGCTTTCTCGTGAAAAATGTTGTAACAAATACAATAGTACAAAGATAGTGAAGCAACCATTATATGGTGCATTGTAACAATCATTTAGACCCCATCCATTTAGAAAATAATTTGCTAGTCTAGACAAATTTGAGCATTAATAATTGGAAGGTATTACAACACTTCTGATTAAATACGTTAATAAAAAGACTTCTCTTAATATTTGTAGAAAGTTAGATTAAGACACGTTAATTTTTAGATTAATTAATGCGAGCAGTCTAATTGCGAAGATTTTAGGGCATAATATTATTTTTATTTTAGGAAATTTATGTACTTTACTGAAAACAATTTTGTCAGAAGTGTTGATTTTGTGTGTCATTCAGCAATTTTTCTATGAGCAAAATATATCCATATTGTGATATTAGATACTTCGATCTCATCGCTTAGAAAGAAGCTTATAAGTAAGGTTAGAACAAGATTATAAAAGTTAAAACAGCTTAATAAAAATAAAAGCTTTTTCAACAAAGAGAAGACTTGCTATATATAATAACATAAAAACAATTGATTGTGAATTGCAATAGTCATCGAACACAGTCTAAGTAATTAAGAAGGAATATAATTTATCATAAACAAAATGGGGCCTTAGAGAAATAGTGCTCGTTATTTTACCTCTAGGAAACTTATGAATATAGGCTAATTTACATGAACCAAAATATACAAAATGTAAAGTACGTATTATTAAATTAGATTCATATAACATAACTATTAATTGATATTATAAAATTATTCTAGCTACTCAGTAACATTTTACAATGATTTTGTACATAATTCGAAGCTTCATATTTGTAATAAACGAACTAATTTGTATTTGTTATTTTTTTATTAATTGTAATATGCAAGCTATCGAGTATATTTTAATGTTTACAGATTATATAATGAACCTCCACCTCTTTTGCTATTTTTATGTAATAGCAAAATATATCCTGTTTATAATAAAATAAAATAGTATATATTTCCAACCTTAATTATTATAAAATAAAAAATAAATAAATGCGGTTTTAAATATTTGTCACCATGTACTATTTAACAAGATATTATCTACTCAAGACACGTGACGCAATTAAAATTATATTATTTATTATTTTGTGATGAGTGCAAAGCATTTTGCTAATATTATTTCTAAATGTACAGTGGAGGATTTCTTATATAAAACTGTCGCAACAAGAATTATTTCACAACCATTCTCATCAAATCTATCAACCATTTGTCAACTATTACAGTATACTATCCTTAGACAAAAATTCAATTTATAAATTTTTGTAAATCGCGACGTTTAATAAGTGAGGTGAATTATTCGGTAAATACCTGGCTATGATTCGGAGACAATATTATTTAATTTTGGATATAATTCACCTCCTTTATTATCCAAGGATGATGCTTTGCTACATTAGTTACTTAATTCGAGTTCTATACACAGCAGGACACCCAAAATGACGTGTCTCTAAATAATTACTCATGTTTAATATTTGCTAGCAGTTCGATGAATCTTTTAATTTGGTCAAAAACTATGAGTAACAGAATGTGCCGCGTTATAAAGCATTTAATAAAAGCAGATATTAAAATAACGAATAAATAGAATATCAAGGATAAGTATTTATTTAGAGACATCGTTCATTAAAATAATAGTACATAAAATACAGAAATAAGTAATGACAATTAAAATGTGCATAATCATGTGCATTTAAGATGACATCTATCATGTCGATTTATTACATCTAAAATATTATACATATTTTTATAGAATGAAATAACAGATAAAATAACGGTTAACGTTATTTAACTATTTTATTACGTGGCAATATTATGTGTTAGGCGATTGAGACTATCTATGATATATCATAAATTGTTTTTAAATACATGACATGGTAATTATAACAGAAATGAAAAATAGCAAGTAAACAGCTCGATATACGTTTACAGAGTGTCTTAATAACTAAAAGTTTGTTGTCTAAATAGTTCCTAAGCCTGTCTATTTGTCATAGCTATAATTACAAGGGGTGAGGGGTCCGAAATGACTTATTATTAATGCAATAAGAATCATCTCGGTATTATATAGTGTAAAACTGGGAGACATAGTACGAAGTGCAGCGATATTCGCAGTGCTGGCTGCCGATTCGTCGGATGTTGACACTTACCTGTGGAGAAAGCATATATTAAATAGGTACTAGATGTGCCAGCTGTTTCACCCACGTTTATGATTACTGCGCCGCCCCCCTGGGTCGTAGCGTGATGTTATATAGCCTATAGCTTTCTTCGATAAATGCGCTATCCAACACTATAAGAATTTTTCAGTTTGGACCAGTAGTTCCTGAGATTAGCGCGTTCAAACAAACAAACAAACTCTTCGGCTTTATAATATTAGTCTAAATTATTGAGCACATTATATATTGGACGGCAATAATTATAAAAGGTTTTTAATAACTATATAAATGTTTACGTAGTATTTGAATTATCTTTCTAAATAAATTAATTAATTGACCATGAACTATCGCTGGCAACAATAAACGGTTACTCCCGGTTATATACTAAAGTACTTTTTCATGAATGAAAAACGCACATCACAAACTTAACCTAAGGTTTACTTAAATATGTAATAACATGATTGATTTAAATCTCGAGTGTCAATTTGCACCATCGATATCTATATATTAATAAGTGATGCAAAAACTTTGTACCCTTTTTTAAGAAAATTGCGCGGACGGAGGAGTATGTTTAGCACAGTTAAAGTTTATATGGAGAAGAAATGGCGAATCCTAATATTTATTTAAAATATTCATTAGAAATACATTAAATTAATGAAAAAAGCACTACACGCACACAACCATGCATTTGACATACGCAGTTGAATCACGTTCGTAGTATTTCGGCATTGTTCGGCCGATGTACTATTTTTCGTAACTATGGTTACATTATATCAATATATAATTACATGTATCAGTATGATATCAGCAATATCTTACAGGCAATCTTTGGGTGGATTGGAATGATATACCTATACGATTTATATTTTAATATATTTACGTATTTACATGTGGTAAAGAAAAAAGAAAACAAAGTAGCAAGCTGAGTAATATCGTCAATGAATCAGTATATTAAGTAAATAATAATTTATTTGAAAAATATAGGTAAATTAACCTTAGCCTTGGCGAAATCTAAATGAAATGTGATTATAAGGATGTAGTTATAGACAATAAAACCCTAATAACTATCAAACTTAAAATCAATTATGGTCGAATTTCGATCACCCCTACTTAATTCTTAATACTTAATACTTAAAACTTCGGCGACCCCTAGTTAATTTAAATATCTGTAAACATTCTCGAAGTTTTTTTTGATGCAATGTCGATGAATTCTATCTATTGGTAAAAACTGCATAAAAATCCGTTCAGTAGTTTTTAAGTGTATCGCGAACAGTCGCGGCAAAAGGACTTCGTTTTATAATAAATAGTGATTTTCACTTCCTAGTGTATCGTTAGCTATCTATGTTGTGTCTTCGTCCCCACAAAAGGGCACAGTAGAGAAAAATACTCTAAATAGGGTAGGTCGATTTGTATAGTGGCCTGCCGTTTCCTACGGCGAGGCGGCGGCGGGCCGAACCTCGGCGAGGCCGCGATTGCATGTGAAAGTGATTCGCGCGCCCCTACCGGCTCGAGGAACACCGTGGTAGGTTTAGTCGGTATTGCCGGTATATCTTTTCACCCGTGAGTCCGACATAACCTCTCCGTCACCCCGCGGAGAAGTATGAGTTAATGCATTCATAATATAGTCTTCTGTTTACGCAAATGTTATTCATTCAAATTAAACTACTATATACGGATTTTATCGCGTTGTTTATTTTACTCTTTATTACATAATTTAGAAACTGTTACACTACTACTACTAGATACTATTAAACTTTACTAATTTTTAAGCTAATTAAATTATTAAAACTATTTATATTTAAGTTTACACTTTCTCGGACGTTTCGGTTGCTTTTTAATAGCCATGGTCACGGGGAGTCTCCCCGTACCATGGCTGCAGTAATTTTAATCAATGCATTCATCCAAGTAAAAAAAAAACTATGTTATATAGTGTTACCACTTACCAGTAGCAGTGGCGTGGAACAAGAGTTCAGCCTGTAGATCTTTCCGCACGCAGTTGGTAGCGGAGCGAGCGAGCGCAATGGCATCGCGGCGGTCGGCCTTCGACACGAACACGAAGCAGTAGCGACGTGCCGCCGTACTGTCGCGAGTCACCGGTGTCGTCACCACAAACGACACTTCGCCATCGTACCACCCGCCGTGGCACGTGTATGCTGGGAAACAATTCAGGTCATACAGACAGATGTCAGAGAAGAAAGGTAAGCTACAGCGGTAGAGAGCGGTCAATGGAACAGCTCGACCAGTACAGAGATGAATTGGTTTCAATGAAGTTGTATCAGCTCAACTAGTATGCGACGCTATAGAAGATTGCAGCTAAATTACTTTGTGTAGTGTTCTTGCAGTAGTCTGGTTTCTAGTTTCCTTAACCTCCTTACTACTGGAAACCATAGTTATTACTGCAGAACCGTTATGTCCTTGGCATTTTGTACTGACAACACAATACATTATAAGGGTACGGAATTATGTAGTTAGTCGATATGTATTGCACGCTAGGAATTGAGTATTTAGTTGTATTTATATAGGTATTTATTATTTCTATGGTAACACGTGAGGGATATTTACAATGTTGCCAGCTCCCATAGACTAAATGTTGTTGTTGTGTAACTGTTTAGAAATTATCTCTGAATATTATATGTATCGTCTAAAATGTGTCCCATCCAGCTCGGTATATTTGACCGATACCTATCTTCATTCAAACATTTAGATTAGAAATTTTATATGCTATAGTATGTAAAATGTTAGTTTTCAGTAATAAACAGGTTTAAAGTAAAGAACAAATCATACACACACATTATATAGATGCACCTTAATTTCAAATTAATGGGGGAAAATGAATATTAGACTCACCAGTCATAACTTCCCTATTCTCACACGTAGAATAGAATTCCATATTCTTCACAGAATTACAACCAACTTCTAATCTATTATAACTGTTCACCACACAGGAGACTTCAGATTCCGCCTCTCTCCGACTCCTCAACATAGGAGCGCTTGACATGTTGCTTATGCTAAAATTAAACAACCTACTGCCGTTAACTCTACGATTATGTTCCTCTGTCGGTTTCTCTCTCTTACTCCTATGAATGTAAGTATTGGTGTCTCTTTTCCGTCGGTTCTCTATTTCGTATTTGCCGGCGTACGGACATTCTTTTGATTCGGGGTTGCTGGCTGGAAAAATGAAAATAAATGTATTAGTTTAAGATCGAAGTTCTTTTAACAAAATACGGTAAGACCTAATAATTGTTGATACTTAATTATTGATATTCGTCTGATGGTCACAATCTGATGCCCGAAAAAGTAAATATTTGTATTTTAGGAACCAATGTAAATATCTTGCTCTTTAGCAAGACATGTCAAAGTTCTTCTAAAGTTGAACAATGTTTATTTATAATAATTTAAAGCTAGAGAGAATTATTATTCTTTCATAAAGAGTGATATGCACATTATATAATACTAGACAATAGACAACAGGTTTTGCTAGGTAAATATAGGTATAGGTTACTAAGGACGTGAAGAGTGTTTACATTTCCATAAATATCCGTCTGACGTGTCAATCCAATCGAACAGTACTTACAGGATTATGTATACGCACCTACTAAAGTGACGAAAGGCGCCGTTATAGAGTTGAAATGGTGCGACGAGCAGGCGTCGTCCGGTCTGGAGGTGGGAGTGCCGCGCTGCAACTCAGCTATGTACGTGTCTCGGTTGTATAATACCACGCATACATAGCGGGAAACACTAGAAACAGAATATATATGTAGTTTAATGCTTCTAAATAAATCCTTCTCAAACTATAGCATATGGACATCGTTGAAGTAAGCTGATCGTATAAAAATCAGCTATTGGACTATCGCCGCAAGAAAAGAAAATTGATAATCTTCCTGTTGGCAGCACAGCGCTTCCGTAAGGAGTTCTGGTACGTGTACGTATTATAAGTATATTAATGTCGAAAACTGTTCTTTTTATTGCCTGTCTTAGACGATGCCCGACGTTTGTTCTAGCTGTATGCCGAAAAGCGACTACTAAAAAAAAAGGTTATCAAAATTCATCATGTATCCACAAGGTTTTGCACAAGGGTACTCTTACGGTATTCTTCCTAAGGTCCTCCTTGGTAACTCCAAAAGTAGTTTCATAGTGATCCAAGTCTGGCAATTCTCTTGTTGCATGTACATATATGTATAAAATATCATGACTGTATCTTAGACGGTACTTACCAATGTTGCTGCCAATGCGCCACCAGAGCTACAGACTTGCCACTCTGCGAGGTAGCCTTTACATTGACACAGTACACCTTGATGTCTGCACCAGTCTGGTTCGTGATCCTCAGAGTAGCGTTCCTCTGGTAGAATGTGTAGTTGCTGGTAAAGTCCAGCGTATGCCACGTGTGGGAGAACGTCATCCATGATGGGAATTGGCAGTTGAAGCGAACTGAGACTGGAATACATTATAGTTTCTTATATATATACATAGACTTATAGCAGCGATAGCTCAGTGGGGAGACCAACAGACTGCAATGCAGAGGGTCTCGGGTTCGAACCTACGTCGCGCACCTCTGACTTTCGGAAGTTATAAGACTCTTCGAAATTATGTGCGTATTGATTGACAATTATCGCCTGCTCCGTGCCTTGGAGAGCACGATAAGCCGTCGGTCCTGGCTGCCACGAACATCTATGGCAGTCATTATTGGGAAAATCAGTACCCTCTAATATCCTGATACTGGTCTAGCCTTAGGGTATCGTTAGCCTTCGGGTTGCGGAGGTCAGGTGGCAGCCGCTCCGTTTAAAAAGTGATATCCAGTCAAATCCGGTTAGACTAGAAAAGCCGATACCAAGTGACTTGGGAATAATGAAGACTAAGGAGAAGAAGACATACATACATAGACTTCTGTTTATATCTCCTAAATGGGTAAAGACAGAGGTATTATAAACAGACGTTTTGCTAATTATGATAGAGGCGAGCTTATTGCCGTCTAACGGGCACAATTTCGGCCACGAGTACGTAGTCCAAAATTCTCAGTAGGCGCAGTTACTGATCAATGCCTTTCTCATCTTGTAGTAAATTACAAAATGACATATGGTACTTTGTACCATTTCTTTATCGTAGTTAAAATTTTGAGACTGTTCTGAACTTCCTTATTTCTTTGAAATTAAACTGCTATATACGGATTTTATCGCGTTGTTTATTTGACACTTTATTACAAAATTTTGAAAATTGTTACACTACTACTACTATTAAACTTTACTAATTTTTAAGCTAATTAAATTATTATTAAACTATTTAGATTTCATTTATTTTTACAGTTTCCCCGACGTTTCGGTTGCTTTTCAGCAGCCATGGTCACGGGGAGACCTTATTATATATTATTCCTTATTTCTCATGATAATTATGAGCCACCGACAAATGGCACCCCATCTCTTTATATATGTAGGTATATTAATTGAAGGTCTGAGTCCATATATCCAATATGGACTCAGACCTATGCAGGTGTGAGTCCATGTATCCAGTTTATCTAGGCGGTGTAGCTGAAGGGGTAAACAGACGTATTACATTCATATTTGAGCAGGTAAGGCGTTTTGCCATCTGCGTAATGGAGGCGACCCTATTGCCATCTACCGGATACAGTGCTAGAACCCCTGATGCCAATAAGAATTACTACTGACAGAAAAATTTAATCATACTATGCCATAAACAATTCTATTGTATCTCTGACATACTGACCTCGTTTCAAAGCCATAGTTCTGGATCCTTCAGTGGCACTAAACAGTCCATTACACGTGGCGTCACCAGATTGTGCCACTCTGTACTCCACGCCGCCTGGAGGTACTATCAACTCCTTCACTGTGCCCGTTGCTGAAAGGAAAAATGAACTTATTTGTAAACAATGTAGATAAGCAAGTAGCTGTCTTAATTTGGAGTTACAGAGAAAATGTTAAACTATAATTATAATGGGTGGCTCACCTGAGAGTATGAAGTTTCACCTCAAAATCTGGAGCTTTATGTAGACCATCACCGTTTCGAGGCCTAGAACCCCCTATTCAAATCCCTAGATACGGCGACCAAACCATTGCATAAGTTCAAGTGATATTGAACCTTTTTTATACTGGTATACGACCTGTCTGATGTGTAAGCGGTACCTTAGCCTGAGATCACTTGCAATACGAGGGGTATCAGACGTGCCTCGCAGACTTAAGGCAAAAGGGGATAAAGATAAAAGATTAAGAGATATGTCAAAATACAGTAACAGTGTTACACTGGCTTCCAAAAAAGAAATGGTACTTGCCCGAGCAAGCCGGTTCATTCGTACCGTCACCGAGTACTTGGCAACGGCGAGTTCCTCTTTTGATAATTATGTTTGATATACAGAAACAGTATTTACCATTAGTCTTCTCGTAGACGAAGCATCTATACCGATCTTCGTTGCTGGTGGCGTGGTTATGATGTAACTTTCCCACGAGGAAACGCAGGCTGCCTTCCTTCCACGTCGCCAGGCACTCCAATTCTTCCACTGGAAAACATTTCGAACAAATTAAATATAAGACACAAAGCAAAATGCTTTTTACATATACATTTTTTGAAGTGGCAGAGTTATGCGGCACCTGTTTTTTATGTATGATTCATCAACATTTGCAACAACAAGTCATTTGCTCGTGATACACATATAAAGTTAATTAAGTTGAGAACCAGTTGAACTAGTACCCGGAGAATACTGCTTAATAATAGTAAATAAATAGTTTGTGGTAAATGATAATCAATTAATCGATATAAAATTGCGTTGAAAGAATGACTGAATGGAAAATAAATGTTATTGAAATAAAACTATTATATTTTTTTAATATGTGTGTCATCTCGGCATTGAAGATTGCATTGCCAAAGAAACAGCCCAGCAGCTGCTAATAATGTTAGATTAGGAACTCTTGTCAGAATTCTGCTGTGAACTCATTGAGTCGCAGCAGCACACCGGTGCAGGGGACAGACACAATAATAAGTTTTTTATTATATCTGGTTTGGTTTGGTTTTTCAGTAGTAGAACCACGCTGGTTACAGCATGAATGAGTCGGCTCGACTGGGGAAGTACCACCCTCTCATAGAAGATCGTCGTAAAATAACAGTATCTGTTATGTTTCATTCGGTGAGTGAGAGCGCCGGAGACCTTACCACCCTTCCCTTCCCAAACTCCATCCTGCTCCTCTCTTTACCTTCCGGTAGGCAGCGACTTGGTTGTGTTTTTTGACATTGCTTCTGTAATGCTAAGAAAGCACAGCCATGTGTATGAGCCACGGTTCTCACTTAGATAGTAAGTGGGCCGCTGGGTCGTCTGTCACTGACGAAAGCGATAAAAAAACAACTGGATTTCCTAGACAGCAGGTTAAGATGGAAAGCTGCTTGGCCGCCACGTTATTAGGATAAACCTTTTGCCATTTACTAGGCACATTTTCTAAATTAGCTACCGAGGATGCCCCAATCAAAAAAAACCATCTGAAATATAAACATGACCAAAAGTAACGAGGAAGTCGCTTGATATTTATTTTAAATATAAACCAGTAAAATTAGACGTTATACTAGATCAGAATTAAACAGCTGTCTGACGTCAGAGTCTGCGGCTCAGCCGTACATTAAGTTGAACTTGGAGAGTGCCGTGTCCAAGAATAGTCGCACGTTGACGGAGACAATCGCGACAGACGGACGCACAAATAAAGTTTTATGTAGATACCGCCGTGCGCCGCCGGCTTTAAAGGGAAGTACTTTGGGAATTGCTCGGAAATGCTCAAATGTTCCTTTATAACCGCAACTGTTATTTTTCTTCGTCGTTTCAGCCCTTTTTTTATTTTGAACAACGGTCTAGAGTTTGTTCTGTGTTTTTATTTTTCTGTTTTTCAACTGTTGGTGATATTTTTTTATGTTAGGAAAATGTGTCTTTTCCAAGTTTAATAAAATACATGATATTTTAATGTAACTAATTGTTTTGTATTTTATATATACAATTTGTATTTAAATTAAATTATGTAAATTTATATTAATTCATGGTCTGTTTAAACTTAGTTCATTGTATATATTAAGCTTTCTCAACATAAAATTAAATTAAAACATAAGAATTCTTAGTGTGGAAACTATAATAATAGTAACTAACTAGTAAAATTGAATATTTTTATTTAAATTTTACATTTATTTTCAGTTAGGATAATACAATTTTACAAAATATTTATATTCTCAACTGGTATTTATAGTAAACTCGCACTGGATATTGTCTGCAATTTACTAATTCACGTACCAATCTTTTGTGTAATGCTTGTAAGTGCACTTGAGCATGCTAACTGCATTTTCGACGACTCGATGGCGTAGTGGTTAGTGTAACCGACTGCCACGCCTGATGTCGCGGGTTCGATTCCGGCACAAGTCAAACATTTGTGTGCATGAACATGGATGTTTGTCTTGGTCTGAGTGTTTCTATGTATGTATAATATGTATGTATTTACAAAAAAAAAGTATGTATGTATGTTTATCCATTGTCTAGTACCCATAGTACAAGCTCTGCTTAGTTTGGGCTAGATGGTGTTGTGTGTATGTGATAGAATATTATTTTATATTATATTATTATTTGCATCTTGTACGTGGCCGTGATGTTTTGGTACTTTTACAGCACCTTTGCCAAAATACAAGTGATGGTGTACCATAACAATATTCACCATTATTTTTTTGGAAAATGTGTAAGACTCCATAATTTCTACAACAGACATGAAAATCGTATTCCAATACTCCTTAACGCGTGGTTATTCCGAAACAGCGCTAAATCTAAACGATTGTGACACCATAGTTGGAACACTGCCCGATCCATTTGTAACTGATTTAAAGTGATGTATTACGGAGACCGCCGGGATACACAAATTGTTTCAGCTTTAGCAAGTGATCAAGTTCTTTTAGAAATGACGACATGAACATTATTTTAAATCTTTTGTATAAATATAATAGATAATATCAGCTCTGTATAAACTGTTATACTGATGAACACGGGCTTCTTCGTAGTTTGACAGGGAGGCAGGCTAGGCAATAGTCTACTGTGCCCAGTGCAGGGTTGCCAGAGTTTACACACTTCCGAGCATATTATGTATAATCAGACAGACATGTAGGTTCAGTGTGATTTCCTTTACAATTACAGCTAGCGATAATTTTGTGTAATTATAGAAATTGTCATCAAAATCTTATACCATAAGCTTCAGGTTTGCTTAAGGTAAAATTTAACCAAATGTGTAACTCCACGCATTATACTATCATACGTAAAACAATTCCTTACTCATTCTAGGTTAGCTGGCGAGTTTAACAAACGTACGTTATGTGTAAAGCATTTCGTAAAACCTCGAAGTAAAAGTATTTCTCAAAAATATGTTTTGGCAGGCAATAGGTTTAAAAAGTATTTTGGCACAATTTTATAATAATAATGGCCACTAGAGATAATATAGAAAGGATAGGTACTATGAAATTAGAGTTGGATTCAGTTTTAACTAAAACGTGTCTTCCTCAAATCATTTTATTTGCATGAAATATGGTATTTGGTGTTATATAAACGTTTATTCCTACATACAATTAACCAATTTATTAATTAGGCATAACATTTTAAATATAATCTTTTCTTAAGTTTAATTTAAAACATTCAAGTGAATGCTAAAACAGAACTGCTTTTATCGAACGAGAGAGCAAGTCTTTTGCCGTTTGAACTACTTCTAACGCAAAACAATAAAAACAGCAACTGTTTGTAGTTATAATTAGCTAACTAATAATAAGCCACTGTTTTTATAATTTATACTAAGGTAAGCATTTTCTCATGATATAAAGTTAAATTTATTATCTGACTACTCGTGAAGATTGTTTTTAAGCATTAATTGCTATTCGAATTTTAAGTTACTAGTATTGTTGTTGATCCGTCGACATAAGCTAAATGTCTACCTATGCTACGAAAGAGTTCTCTTTGGTAGTGAAGAGTATTGAATCCAACACCTCTCGATCATAAGCCCAATATTTTATCTATACTTACGGCTATATATTTTACTTTAACATTTTAGAAAAACTTACACATCATTTAATAAGTTGATGGCCATTTATAGTTTTCACTGATGAAATATGTATATAAATATATATGTATATAAATGTATATATGTATAGACATATTGTGATCTCACACGTTTATTTGGTCAAAGAACTCGTTGCATTATGTATTCTTTTTTTTAATTTTAGCGACGCAAGTGAAGAAAATAACAATATTAACACTCTGGCATGTCCCATTATACAGTAGGTACCTATATAGTATAGTATATATATATATATATATATATATATATATTTATATTTATATATATTATAATAGTTAATTACATATCTGATTAAAATAACGACAAATACGGTGGTATAAGAAATCCAAAAAAAAAAACGTACACAAAATGATGGCTGCGTTAAAAAATCAATAGTGTAGAGCATACCGGTACTCTCAGATCCGTAGACATCAGGGCAGGCCTGGTAGTTGAGGAGAAGTCTCGAGTCTTCTGTACAACTCTCGATAGACGACACGGGACTTTTGCAGTCCCCATGACCCCTGGAATTGGTAAAATGGTAGGTTAAGACAAGGATCGATGTTTATAATTTTTCAAACACCGTTTAGAACTTTTAAGTTAGCACTTCTTTCGAAGAAGGAGACATATCGCTATATTTGTCATATAGATAGGTTACGTACACAGCAGTAAACATCACTCGTACTTAAGTATTTTTTAAATAATAATTTGTTTACAGACTCCGAAGGATGTTCTTCTTAAAAGTTTTAATAATTAAACGCAATAGGTCGCACGATAGAACATTTCTGTTTTTCATCATCATGTATTGAAGAAGATTATCTTGATCGTGCTATCAGTGAGGTAGGCACTCTACCTAATTCTAGGATAAGGTAAATTTTATGTGAGTAATGTCAAAAAATACGTCTAAAACAATTAGATCTCACATATCATCAAGGCGTAAATTTGTATTTTGTAAGACTAATCCAGTCAATAAACTGAACTCAATCAACTACCCTCCATATATAAACAGAACGTGTCATAAACATTTTTTAACCAACTGTCTAGAATAAGAGACATATTAAAGACGGTATTCTAAATCAGAAAGTGTTGCGCTAGCAAAAGCAATTATACTGCTTTAGGCACAAATAAAACGCTGCCTCATACAATACTCCTCGCTAGTCAGTCCCCAGTAATTTGACACGACACACGACAGATGTACTGACGGCTAATTAAGACATATGACGTGTGACAGGACGCCGTCAGTAACGGCGCGTAATTAAAAAGCGCTGATCAAGCATTACAGTTCAAGTGATGAATATTCCGAGTGGCTTGTAATGAGATCGGTAATCGTGTATGCTGTTTTGTCAATCATACTTAACGACAGACGACTTCAAAACTGTTACTGGAAAATGTGATAGAAGTGTCAAAGGTTGAACCTCATCTTTATTTCGTGATAGAATAATCAAATACATTATAGAAAGCTAGCTGTACATATTCTGAACGCATATTTTTATTATTGCATCCGAGCTAAAATGGGTTTAGATATCGCGGCAATCTTAGATTACTATGAGGCTTCGACTAACCTTTGGTGAGTTTTACTGAAAAGTAAAATGTGCAAGATTTATTGTATAATATAGAAAAGCAGCGATAGCGTATTGGGAGACTGTTGGATTGCCACGCAGAGGTCTCATATCGATCGCAAGGCACGCATTTCTGTGTTTTCGAAGCTATGTGCGTATTAATCAATTATTGCTTCCTTTAACAAAACTGTGAAACAAAACATCGTGAGGAACCCTGCACTTCTGAGTGTTTTCCATGATGTTCTAAAATAAATGTGAAGTCTGCCAACCCACACTGGGCCAGAGTGGTGGAACACTTCTCACACTGAGAAGAGGCCCGTGCCTGGCAGTGGATCAGTTTGCTATAATGCTGATATAAGTATTATAAAATAAAATAAACTTACCTATTATAAGTAAAAGAGAAAGGTCCCTTAAGCGGGCAGTCGACGGGATCGGCGTTTTCTCTAAACATGGAATACAACAGCGCGTCTCCGGTGATCAGCGAACACAGGTGCGGCAACGCGTCTCTTCTGTGGCAGAACGCTGGGAAAAACATTACAAATTAGAGACATACACTAATTTAATATGACTGCACAGATGGCGAATTAGTTTAAGTGGTCGGCTCGCCACTGCTACTGTGCCGAGTTTTGTGGGTTCGAATCCCAAACGGGACAAAACTTTTGGTGATCTACAAATGGTTGTTCGAAGTCTTCTTTGTGTCCGTTGTTTGAATGTTTGTAAAGTCCCCCGCGACACAGGAATTATTACTAGTGCGGGAGTTGCCTATTTAAAAAAAGACATTCTTATATGGAGACTAGCTGAGCCGCGCAATTTCGTCTGCTACACATAAGAGAAATTGCCCCGTTTTTGCAACACTTTTCATTGATGCTCCGCTCCTATTGGTCGTAACGTGATGTTATATAGACTATAGCCTTCCTCGATAAATGGGCTATCCAACACTAAATAATTGTTCAATTCGAACCCGTAGTTCCTGAGATTAGCGCGTTCAACCAAACAAAGAAACCTTCAGCTTTATAATATTAGTATAGATTACCAATTGTCTAGTGTACAAGTAGCATTTCTAGTAATAGCACAATAAACGCTATCAGTATTGATGAAAGTAGGCCAAAGGATGTTGCAAACTGTGGTCACACATCTCACACAATAGTCGATAAAATAAGGAAGCTATTCTCCAATCTCAAGAAGTGGCCTGAACGCTCTTTTCTTTCTATATTGACGTGAAGTACTGGATTTCTCGCTTTTGTTGATTACAATTCAAAATATCGTAACCCAGAGGTTACAAGACTTTTTTTCTCACAGACCACTTTCAAAATTTGCTGGTGCCGGTGCACTCCTCGCAGCTACATTTCTACCATATTACTTGACTAAAATTAAAAAATGTTATCAATTTCTACGGGCTGACCTTGTTTTTTAGAAATTCTCTGGGCTAAACCCCCGCTTATGAATTGTGAACCCCTTTTTTTTGTCACGCCGCCGTAGACCCGCGTCAAGTCTCCCGTGGACCCCTAGGGGTCTACCTGGACCACTTTAGGAACTACTGTCCTAACCAATATTAATATTGTAAATGCGAGTTTAGTTTTTGTTTCGCTTTACTACTACTCGGCCGATCATTTTGATATTTCGCATTTACGTTGCTAGGGGTATAGAGAAGGACATAGGGCCCTTTCATTCAGTAAAAAGGTGAGGCTAGAGCGAGCAAAGCTGGCAAAAGTAAGTTGTAAAATATCGGTACTTATACGTGTGGTATTTACTCAACCATAGAAGGTTTATATTCTTAGGTATATTATATTTTTAGGTAGCATCGATAGCTCAGTGGGGAGACCAACAGACTGCAATGCAGAGGGTCTCGGGTTCAAACCCACGTCGCGCACCTCTGACTTTCGGATCATATATGACTTTTCGAAATTATGTGCGTATTGATTGACAATTATCGCCTGCTCCGTGCCTCGGAGAGCACGTTAAGCCGTTGGTCCCGGCTGCCATGAACATCTATGGCAGTCGTTATTGGGAAAGTCAGTCAACCCTCTAATATCCTGACACTGGTCTAGCCTTAAGGTATTGTTAGCCTTCGGGTTGCGGAGGTCAGGTGGCAGCCGCTTCGTGTAAAAACTAATATCCAGTCAAATCCGGTTAGACCAGAAAAGCCGACCCCAAGTGACTTGGGAATAATAAAGGTTAATAGAGAAGAAAAGAAGGTTTATATTCATATAGCTCAGTGTATGTGTAACAAACATCGAGATAGAAATAAGTCGCATGATGTCACAGTAAACACAACTCATCACTTACTAGAAGTGCTAGCAAAACGCATGGTCACGTAATTTATTAGCAACCTAGTTGGTTCGCGGCTGGTTTATTCCCTTATTCCCTCGATATGCATATGCAAGAGCAGATGATTTTCTCTCCAGTTGATAAAAATGGTTCGTCGGATTTTGTGGCGCTTGTGATCACGTCCGATTGTAAGGCTATGGATTCATTTATCAACTAGAACTTGGTGTTACTTTTGTTCTGTTATGAAATCTATATTAGCTGTAAGCGATATGAGATCATGCCAGATTTGCCTGGATATGACAATAAGTTCGCCTCTACTTAGTAGTTCTTAAACAGATTGGATGATGAAATGTGGTTACTTTTAGATTACAAGTATATACCCTTCCGAGATAGAAATATGTGATAACGTGTTTTTATACTAACTTAGTAACAAATTACATATAAAAAGCAGCGATAGCTCAGTGGGGAGACCAACAGACTGCAATGCAGAGGGTCTCGGGTTCGAACCCACGTCGCGCACTTCTGACTTTCGGGAAGTTATATGACTTTTCGAAATTATATGCGTATTGATCGACAATTATCGCCTGCTCCGTGCCTCGGAGAGCACGTTAAGCCGTTGGTACCGGCTGCCATGAACATCTATGGCAGTCGTTATTGGGAAAGTCAGTACCCTCTAATATCCTGACACTGGTCTAGCCTTAGGGTATCGTTAGCCTTCGGGTTGTGGAGGTCAGGTGGCAGCCGCTCTGTGTAAAAACTGATATCCAGTCAAATCCGGTTAGACCAGAAAAGCCGACCCAAGTGACTTGGGAATAATAAAGGCTAATAGAGAAGAAGTAACAACTTACATATACCGTCTGGTAGAGAATGATTATCGTAGTCTATTATCGCTTAGAGAAGGTTACCAGGGATACAACTCGCCAACGAAGGATCAGCAACGTGCTTTAAAAAGGACTTGTTGTAGGTACTGTTAGCGCAAGACACCACGGCACCGGCTAGCACATTTTTACAGACAATACTACTAGTGCGTTAATTCTGTTAAGTAAGATTTTTTGGGTAGTAGAGCCTTGCTGATTTCAGCATTAATGGGCCGGCTCGACCGGGGAAGGACTACCCTCTTACAGAATATCGCCGTGAAATAACAGTATTCCTACTGTTGTGTTTCGTTCGGTGAGTGAGAGAACCGGAGGCCTAATCACCCTCTTTCCCCCTTCCATCTCCTTGTCCTTACCACTTCCTTTTCTAAAGGGTCGGCAACGCGCAAGTGATGTCTCTGGTGTTGCAGGCGTCTATAGGCTCGGTGACCACTTACCATCAGGTAGGCCGTATAATTGTTTGCCACCTTAGTATAAAAAAAAAGATAGCTGGAGTCTTTCCAAAAGAAAACCTAATGAACAATCTTGTAAGCGCGAACACACAATTCACTGACAAATGCATCCAACAGACAAGTGAGAAACGGCAATGAATTGCCGTAAATCTCAGAGTTCGAAAAAATGATATCACGTGACCTTGAGGTCAAAGGACAAAGGTCATAGTCATTTCGGATTATATTGACTATGCTGAGTCGAATGGCGTTGACCGCGAGTCTCTAGCTCTTACGGTTCTTGAGTTGAAAGATGATATCACGAGACCTTGAGGTCAAAGGACAAAGGTCATAGTCATTTCGGATTATATCGACTATGCTGAGTCGAATGGCGTTAACCGCGAGTCTCTTGCTCTTACGGTTCTTGAGTTGAAAGTTGTATAACAGACGGACGGACGGACAAAGCTGTTGTATAAGAGTTTTACGAACTCTAAAAAATCTGTATCCTGTTAAGATATTATAAAGGAGTTTAAATAAAAAATTGCGATCCATGGCAACATAATTCAATCAGCCATAGGCTACTCTGAACAGTTTTTATTAGGCAGGCATTATACGTGCTTGTCACCTTTCTTGTATAAAACAACAACAAAATATTTATTAGTTACTCCTTTTGTGCAATCGTCTAAATAAATTTTCTCCGATTCTGTTTGACTTTCCTCCGTGACTTCGAACTTTCACTGTTATGTTTCAATGTTATCCCTTGTTGTACAATTCTTCCGATCGACTTTGTGAATACTGTAGTAACTTCTGCAATGGTATTGTTTTGAATTGATATCTTGTTGGTGTGCTGCCGAAATGGGATTCAATTTCCATATACATTTTGTTTTGTTTGGATCGGCGTTTCACTTGGCCGAAGACAACTTGACCCATTTTGAGATTGTAAAGTAAAGTAAAGTGAAGTAAACATTTATTTTACTTTACTTTACAATCTCAAAATGGTCATTGTCATTCGTGTGAGCATTTAGTAAGTGGAATAGAGACCAGCTACTTGTTGTCATAACTGGTAAAAGAAGCGCAAAAATCAAATAAATATTGTAATTACACGTATAAAATTGTCTTCTGTTTACGCGAATGTTATTCATTGAAATTAAACAACTATATACGGATTTAATCGCGTTGTTTATTTTACACTTTATTACATAATTTAGAAACTGTTACACTACTACTATCTGATACTATTAAACTTTACTAATTTTTAAGTTAATTCAATTATAAAACTATTGAAACTATATATATTTAAGTTTACACTTTCCCCGACATTTCGGTTGCTTTTCAGCAGCCATGGTCACGGGAAGACTACGATGGTAGTTGTCTCAATATTCCAGTGTAGTTATTTCAAAGTAGCCGAATATAATTTAATCATTAGTGTTTCTATTTACGCAGAATGAGCTCAGAGTATCATGAAGTCTAGCTGTGGTTTGCTTCTTCTTGGGTTTGACTATTTGTATTATTGGATCCCAAGCTGGTGATACATTCCGACCATCGTTTCTATTGAAATTAGGATGTTTTTTGATTTCGATAGCCTGGCGAAGCATCCTTGGTAGGAATCGGTGTTCTTTAGCGAGAATCTGTGGTTTGTCAAATTTGAGGTAGTGGTTAGTCCCCTGTTGCACATGTTCACACATATAAATTATGTAATAAAATGTAAAATAAACAACGCGATAAAATCCGTATATAGTAGTTTGATTTCAATGTATAAAGTTGTTTTCTCGTTTACGCGTTATAAGTGGAATTCATGTTAAAAATGTCTGTCAAGACAATTACTGTCTCTGTTTGGAATCGTCTTATAGTAACAATTAGCACAATATCTTATACACATGCATAAAGCAATATGATTGCCCTATTAAACGTAGTTTGCTAGATGTGGGTGCATGTAATATGTATGTATAATGTACTGCATCTCACGAACATTCGTTCTGATTAAGTGATTCCTGTGTTGCAAGTAAATCTATACTAATATTATAAAGCTAAAGAGTTTGTTTGTTTGTTTGCTTGAACGCGCTAATCTCAGAAACTACTGGTCCGAATTGAAAAATCTTTTTAGTGTTGGATAGCCCATTTATCGAGGAAGGCTATAGGCTATATAAGACCACGCTACGACCAATAGGAGCGGGTAGCAATGAAAAATGTTGCAGAAACGGGGAAAATTCTCTTATGTGAAGCAGACAAAGTTGTGCGGGTCAGCTAGTACTAAATATTCGTCAGGCATACTTACTTTCTTTATACTGAAGTACGTTTTTGTGTTTCTCGTGCATCACCACGCAACGATAGCAGCCTTTTCTGAAAAAGAAATAGATTACATTAAATATTAAATCAACATTTAAGAATTAAATTCAACATCAATGTTATATTTAAGTTCGTCGGCCTCGATGGCGTAGTGGTTAGTGTAACCGACTGCCAGAGGTCGCGGATTCGATTCCCGCACAAGTCAAACATTTATGTGCATGAACATAGATGTTTGTCTTGGTCTGGGTATTTTTATGTATAATATGTAGGTATTTACAAAAAAAAAAAGTATATATGTATGTTTATCCATTGTCTAGTACCCATAGTACAAGCTCTGCTTAGTTTGGGCTGGCTGGTGTTGTATGTACGTGGTAGAATATTATTATTATTATTATATTATATCCACAGAATACGAAAACAAAAATTATAATACAGTAAAATTCGAATGTCGATTTATTCTTTTTTACTCATTATTATTTGGATAATAATAAAATGTTTCAGGTACGTTGATGAGAACGCAATACATTATCCAATGATTATTCGTATAATTGGCAGTTTAATCTGTCATTGCTCGTCATTGTTTAAACTAAGCATATCCGTTTTTTTTAAAAGAATACGAATTCTTTGCAATTTTTACATTTATTCATAGTTCACACTTTTTTATTCATCGTTCCCACTAATAAAAAAGTCATCGAAATCGGATAACATAAGAACGCATACGTCACAAACAAACTGACAGACAGAAAAATATATCTACAAATAAGCAAGTATGTGATAAATTGCACACTTTAGAAAAGATACAGTCCGTTAGCCGTGATACTGTGTTTCAGGAACGTATTGGCAACGCTCCGAGCGAACCAAGAAGTATATAACAAAAGAGAATACATTTCCACATTGTCAGCCAATTTTAAAGTGTCTTTCCGACTATACAATTCACTAGTCCGACATCCAATATGTTTAGCACCAAGTGAAACATTTATTGGGTATTGTAGTTTCTATTGCAGTCTTTGGATTGCCTTGTTGCTTGTGGCGTGAGTATTAGAGCTGGCATTGTTATTACGCCCGGGTTGATTGCTGAGTTTGGAATGGCGTTAATGGATTTATCAGCAAATCTTAGTAAAAAGGGAATCTGGATGAAGGTTTTAAATGAATCCGTTGGCTTATTGTGAAGACTGTCATGAAGAGAATGGTTAGGATGTTGTTAGAGCGAGTTGGATTAACGCCCTATGTTGTGCCAGGACGTCGTCCAAGAGTCGTCGCCCGCAGACATAACATCTCTGCATTGGGCACTGCTGGGTGGGTCGCTGATGTAGTTTCAGTTCCAACGACCCACCCACCATACAAAGCAGCGAGCTGGCACACCGTGGTGGTTTTAGTCGGTAGGCCCGCAGTTTCGGGAGAGGGAAAAGTATCAATGCAAAAACTGATGGAAAGAGTTCGATGGATTGCGTAGAGTGTGATGATTAGAGTTCGAAAAAATGGTTCAAGTAATATGCAAAGGTCACGTGATACCACGTGATCTTGAGGTCAGAGGTCATAGTCATCTCGGGGTATATCGACTATGCTGAGTCAAATGGCGTTGACTGCAAGTATCTAGCTCTTACGGTTCTTGAGTTGAAAGATGGTATGATGTGACGTGGTCAGAGGTCAAAGGTCATAGTAATTTTGGATGTATAACGACTATGCTGAGTCGAATGGTGTGGACCGCGAGTCTCTAGCTCTTACGGTTCTTGAGTTGAAAGTTGTATAACAGACAGACGGACGGACGGACGGACAAAGCTGTTGTATAAGAATTTTTTCGAACTCTATAAAGGGTTGTGCGACTAAACTTAATAAAAATATATACCTAAATGTAACGTATTAGATAAACGTTAAGTAAACCTAATATGCAACAGTTTCTTTGGTATATAAGCGGAATTCGTAAGCTATATCAAAACATGCTACTACCCAAAGCAGCAGAGCTGTAAACACAAATGTCTTTTATTATTATTTTATTGTTGTGTGTATGTGATAGAATATTATATTATACTAGTAATTTTCCCGCGGTTTTACCCGCGTAAGTCCCGTTTCCGTGTGAATATCGGGTTTCACACCTTTGACCTCCGCCGTGGAATTTCCAAAAATCCTCTCTTAGTGCTCCCCTACACTCTCCAAGGAACATACATGCCAAATTTCAGCTTCTTGCGTTCAGTAGTTTCGGCTGTGCGGTGTCTGTCAGTCACTCAGTAACGCAAGAGTTTTATATGTATATATAGATTATTATTATATTATTATGTTGGGAAACTAGGACACAGCTAGTTACATACATCCCAATATACAAAAACGTGTATTGTAAGTATATCTATGTGGCAACCGCTCTTATCAAGTGCCTCGCGTTAAGCTCTATCGATAAGACATACAGATGGAGAGATTAAAGGGATGCAGGGAGAAACGGAACGGAAACAAGAAGATACGACGAAATGGAATGATGGAGATTTACGTTGATAACGAGCGCGTTAAAGTTTAAATGTTTGTAAAATTTGGCGTGTTGAGGTAGAAAATGTAGCTTAGATAAAACTTAGGTAGGTGGGCTGCCACATTAGGCCATAGCATAGCCTTACAGATTGGATTCTCGATCGGACGAAGTGTTAGGGTTTCTGTTAGGAAATTCCACGTCACCAGATTCTTCACATTGATTGCATACCAGTATAAGGTATGCAATCTAGTGATGTGCCCGCAGATGACAGTTTATTGACATAAATAGTTAAACATGTATGTATGTACAATAAAATTTTAAACGACTTTTATATGATATAGTATATTTTAATTGTTCTGTAATTATAAATCTATAAAAAAAAGAGATCGCTTCTTTTCGATCTTTTTTTTATACACCAATTTTATTGATTTGATTGATACAGTAACACTTTAAAATATGACAGATGTTTATGTCTAGGTGGCGCAGCGGTAGTTTATGCAAATGCTGTACATGAGGTATCTGGTTCGATTTCTAGGTCGAGCAAAGTGTTATTGTATGCTTCTCTCTAGGTTATTTTTCATACGGCCCACCTGATGGTAGGTGGTCATCGTAGCCTATAGACGCCTGCAACACCAGAGGCATCACTTGCGCGTTGCCGACCCTTTAGAAAAGGAATTGGGAAGGAGAAGGAGCGGGAAAGGGGAGAGGGGGTGATTGGGCCTCCGGCACTCTCACTCATTGGACGAAACACAACAGTAGGAATACCTACTGCTATTTTAGGTCGATATAAGTATTTGCAGTAAGGAATTTGGATCTGCGCCGTGAGCTTTTTGCTGTGTACCACACGGAAGAAAGCTTGCATTACATGACGCCTAAAACTATACCTAGCGCAGTCGGTGTAATACACCTTTGTCTTTCTCTGCAGGGATATAGGCGTGAGTTTGTATGGAAATATGTTGTCTCTCACCGTTAGACCAAAATATCATCATCATCGGGCTATAATAGTCCACTGCTGGACATAGCCCTCCCCTAATGAGCGCCATAGCGCCCTGTCTTCGGCTTGCCGCATCCAGCATTTGCCTGCAGTCTTTTGCAGATCGTCATCCCATCTGGTCGGAGGGCGTCCTACACTACGTTTCCCGAGTCGTGGTTTCCACTCAAGAACACATAGACCGACATATCCGACCAAAATATAATTGGTGACAATTAAGTGTAATCCTTCTTAATTCACACTTATACACATCTACATTTTTTTTATACCACTAAAGTGGCAAACAAGCTTACGGTCCACCTGATGGTAAGTAGTCACCGTAGCCTATGGACGCCTGCAACACCAGAAGCATCACTTGCGCGTTGCCGACGCTTTAGGAAAGGAAGAAGAGAAAAAGGAAGTGGGAAGTGGAAATGACGGTGATTAGGCCTCCGGTACTCTCACTCACCGAACGAAACACAACAATAGGAATACTGCTATTCCACGTCGATATTTTGTGAGAGGGTAGTCCTTCCCCGGTCGAGCCGGCCCATTCATGCTGAAATCAGCGAGGCTCTACTATCCGTCTCTCGCTCAAAAAATCCGTCACTTATACTATATATATATATATAATATACTCATCTTAGATATTTTAATAATCTATATATTATATAAAACTCTTCCGTTACTGAGTGACTGACAGACAACGCACAGCCGAAACCACTGAACGCAAGAAGCTGAAATTTAGCATGTATGTTTCTTGGAGAGTGTAGGGGAGCACTAAGAGAGGATTTTTGGAAATTCCACCCCGAAGGGGGTGAAAGGGGTGAAATCCGATATTCACACGGGAACGGGACTTACGCGGGTGAAACCGCGGGAAAACTACTAGTAAATATATAAATAAAGTATGCAATAATTCTCTTTTGTGTCCATTGTTGCATTGTGTTGTGACTCTGAAAGATAGGATAAGGAATAGTGTGATTAGAGAGAGATGCGGCATGAAAGTGGATACAGTGACAAGAATAGAAAAGGGTATGTTAAGCTGGTTTGGGCATGTAGAAAGAATGGACGAGGAAAGACTGACTAAGAAAGTTTATAAGGCTAGTGTGAATGGAACAGTCGCAAGAGGAAGACCTCGGCGAACGTTTCTTGATCAGATCGGAGGCGTTCTGGACAAAGGCCAGGTTAAGAGCACCTTGAACCGACGGGCGTGTATGAGGAATGTGATGAAAGTGAATGAAGCGAGAGAAGTGTGTCAGGATCGTAGCAAATGGAAATCCGTAGTCTCTGCCTACCCCTCTGGGAAACAGGCGTGAATCTATGTATGTATGTATGTATGTTGCATTGTTTTGGCTGAGCGCTGTCTCTAAAACAGGCTATAACCTGATTTGGGTATCAGTATTAGTAAGTATTGAGCTAACTCTAAGTCCTAGAATAAGCTTCACCCAATGTACTATATTTCTCTGTCAATAAACATGATTAACATTGCTAAGTGAATTACTTAAGCTTGGAAAATCTAGCAGGCGATCAAAGGTTACAAATTATATTCTCAGTCGGCTTCGGTGGCGTAGTGGTTAGTGTAACCGACTGCCACGCCTGAGGTCGCGCGTTCGATTCCCGCTCAAGCCAAACATTTGTGTGCATGAACATGGATGTTTGTCTTGGTCTGGGTGTTTCTATGTATAATATGTATGTATTTACAAAAAAAAGTATATATGTATGTTTATCCATTGTCTAGTACCCATAGTACAAGCTCTGCTTAGTTTGGGCTAGATGGTGTTGTGTGTATGTGGTAGAATATTATATTATTATATTATATATTATTAAAGCTGGTATTAAAGGTAGTAGCAGCGATAGCTCAGTGGGGAGACCGACAGACTGCAATGCAGAGGGTCTCGGGTTCGAACCCACGTCGCGCATCTCTGACTTTCGGAAGTTATATAACTTTTCGAGAAGAAGAAAGCTGGTATTAAAGGTGATTTTTCAGAGATATTCAACACGATTTTATATTTCGTTATAGGTATAAAAAAATACTTACTCATCTACTATAAGAAACTTATCCCCCTCTGAAGATAGGCACCTCCCTTTGTTCGAGAGTCTATCACCCTCTATGAGGATCGGCTGGATCACTCCCGACTGGAACCAGCGGCCGTGCCACCGGGAGGGAAAGGCACATCCTGTGAACAAGAAAATAAAAAAGTTAGAGAATCTATCAGATCACTTAATTGTATCTGTTACCGATCTAGTACTTGATTGCAGTCGCGTTGGTGAACTTCACGGTTTTAATAATTAACAAGTGTGCAATGGAAATAATTATGCATTAAATATGTTTGTTTTTTATTATAGTTTTAAAAGATAATAATTATGTTTGGGATGATTCCCGCGTCTTACTTCACAAACATCTTAAGACTGCGCCGAGCGAAATGTGCCAAAAGGCGGTTACAGTTAAGTAAATAAAATCAATACTTTTTGTTTAATACAAATGTAAAATATACATTTACCATAACAATAAATGTGTTTACAATTACTCCGTGTAAAAAACTTAAAATATATTATATTTTCGCCTACAAAATTACGTAAATTTTCATTTGATTTTTAGATTATAACAGTTGAAATCTATCCTATTTTACAGCTTAAACGAAACATAAATAGGTATATTACAATTTGTCCGTCCCAAATATTTAAGTTATTGGTTGACAATAAAGATACATATTTATCAAAAAAGCACTTCAAATCCTTCATACAATTTTACTATGGCGGCCGCGCGCCGATTTGACTATGCGCCGCACGAGCCCTGTCATTATCTGTCTTACGCTCGGCGCAGTCTTAATGGCTGACGCAAAGGTTACTCAAACTCCGCAAAACTATTTGTGGATCAGTCAATTGTTTCATGTGTGGATCGAATTAATTACATTGGCAGTGACAACGCGACCACTAGACTGCACCATTTGTGGAGTCATTCTGTCGCGTGGAATATGTATGTCTGAGTAGGAGCAGAATATCATACTCGGACACACATATCAGTGCAAAATTGTAATAGTATTACGCTCGTTGTTTAAATGTTTGTAAATAAATATTCTAATGCGGGATATTTCTTTTTCAACGACGAATGAATACAAGTTACAAATTGTAACACAGACAGTAAACATCAAGCGCTGTCACAGAGTGTGCCAGACTCAAATTAATTGACTGGTAATCAATTAATCTGATCCTACATGGGATTAAAACCCACAACGCTCGTGGCTGCGACCGCGTGCCCACTACGCCATCCGTAAAGTCAAATGTCTAGTCTATGTATTCATGTAAAAATGTACGAAGTAAACAAATATGTATTGTTGAATATTATTAATGATCATTTGCACAGATGTATTGTACGTATATGGATGTATTCAAAATGAAAATAATGTTCAGCAATATATCAAAGTTTCATATTAATTAGACTCATCAATTGAGACTAGAGTGCGTTTGAAAGAAATATAGTTGGAATGATTAACGATACTCGTGCATTTTAGATACCTACAATTAATTACTGTACAATACACAATAAAATTAAACGTATGTAGGTATATGTACCAAGAAATAGGGGTAGGTATTAGTATACCTACCCATATTTCTTTATACATATACCTACATACGTCTTATAATAATAATAATAATAATTACGAATTTTATTTAAATTAAAACATATTACAATTATTTTAAACCCACCAAACGGCATAACAGTTTGTCGGCGGGATTAGCGCTCGATTATAACATATCTTCAACCAGTTTTACGCTCTCGGTTAATACAGTGACTTAACAATTCTTGCTTTTCTTTTTCATTCTTAAAATTATATAAAATACAAAAAACAAAGAACGAAGTAATTAAAAAAAATTAGCGGTTTAACTCAGCAATACATTTTTAAGTTTGGTTTTAATATGTTTTGTGCCTACATTCTGATTTTTAAATTAATAATAATAATTTATTTATTAAAAGCTTTACAGTTTATAAAGTAAGAACGACGGCGAATTAAATTTATCTATCCATACATTAGGAACAGTAATCAGTATACAGTAATAAAAACTCTGCCTCTTAAACTAGGAATATTCTGTATCTTAAGTACTACGTATTAGAGAGCGATAGCTCAGTAGGGAGACCAACAGACTGCAACGCAGAGGGTCTCGGGTTCGAAACCACGTCGCGCACCTCTGACTTTCGGAAGTTATATGACTTTTCGAAATTATGTGCGTATTGATTGATTGATTATCGAGAAAGGCTATAGGCTATATAACATCACGCTACGACCAATAGGAGCGGAGCATCAATGAAAATTTTTACAAAAACGGGGAAAATTTTCTTATGCGAAGCAGACGAAGTTGCGTGGGTCGGCTAGTATAAAATAAAAATATGCTAAATCCTACGCTTCTCCATACGCGCAATATGCTTATTAAAATATACAACGGTTTTTTTTCATATATACAAATAAAACACCAAACTTCTCTTCTTCTTCTCCCTAGCCTTTATTATTCCCAAGTCACTTGGGTCGGCTTTTCTAGTCTAACCGGTTTTGACTGGATATCAGTTTTTACACGGAGCGGCTGCTACCTGACCTTTGCAACCCGAAGGCTAACGATACCCTAAGGCTAGACCAGTTTCAGGACATTATAGGGCACTGATTTCCCACTAACGACTCCCATAGATGTTCATGGCAGCCGGGACTGACGGCTTAACGTGCTCTCCGAGGCACGGAGCAGGCGATAATTGTCAATCAATACGCACATAATTTCGAGAAGTCATATAACTTCCAAAAGTCAGCGATGCGCGCCGTGGTGGGTTCGAATCGGAGACCCTCTGCATTGCAGTCTGTTGGTCCCCCCACTGAGCTATCGCTGCTTAGTAATAAATAAAACACCAAACAAAGGTTCTAAATATACTGACACAGAAAATCCAATTAATAGCGCGAATAATAAAATAACAAACACATCACACAGTAATATCACGAGCGATCTCAATACTTCGCTTATTGATCTACCCTCGGAAAGCAATCAATCCTCTTTTGACACGGCGCGGCCTTAATAAATGCCAACTCATTACAACAGGTCATCACGTCTACTATATAACTATGAATATTTTACACTAGATGTGCCCGCGGTTTCACTCGCGTTTATAGTTACTGCGCCACTCCCGTGGGTTGTAGCGTGATGTTATATAGCCTATAGCCTTCCTCGATACATGAGCTATCCAACACTAAAGGAATTTTTCAATTCGGCCTAGTTTTTCCTGAGATTAGCGCATTCAAACAAAAAAACTCTTCAGCTTTATAATATTTGTATAGATATGACTTCAAGGATAGTGGTTTAAGTGATCGCCTCGCGATTGCCACTGCGCCGAGTGTTGTGGGTTCGTATCCCACACGGGATAAAACTTTGTGTGATCTACAAATTATTGTTAATATATATCATCATCATCATTCTCTTGCCCTGGTCCCAATTTATTTGGGGTCGGCGCAGTATATCCTTCGCTTCCATACTTCTCTGTCACCCGTCATCTGATCATTTACCCCTTTTCCTTTCATATCCAAAATATATATATGTATATAATAATAATTAAATATAAAACTATGAATTGTAAAATACAAAATTTTTATGGCGATTGATAAACAGACCTAGATCGAAAGAGGAGAAACTTAGGGCCAAGTTTCTTAGATGCATATTCTCATAGACCTATCGTAGCAACTAACCTTTAAACTCACTTACCATAATGTCGAGTTGGGCGGTCATGTGGGTTATTTTGTGATGCAAATGAATTAATGATAAATAAAAATGATTATTAATTAAATAAGCATTGTCATTCAACATGGTAATGCTGCCAGTCTTCTACGCACACTACCAGTCGACGGTCATGCGAAGAAATTCTATGACGCGTATTAGACGGTTTTCCTTAATTTCTGTTATATTTACGGTGTAAGTTAGTTTTAAAGAATTGTTCAAATTTATAATATCTATATATATAAAACTCTTCCGTTACTGAGTGACTGACAGACAACGCACAGCCGAAACTACTGAACGCAAGAAGCTGAAATTTGGCATGTATGTTCCTTGGAGAGTGTAGGGGAGCACTAAGATAGGATTTTTGGAAATTTCACCTGAAAGGGGTGTAGTATTATTCCACGCGGACGAAGTCCGGCCAAAAGCTACTTTAAATATATAATAAATTACAATTAATGATTTTTGACTTTCACTTGAGAAGATTGTACCCAAATCTTCCTAGGGCTATTCACGCGAATATGTCACGTTACGTGACCTCAGATCGCTCTAAACAAATCAACCGTCCATTGAACATTTTTATTTTCTCTGAACCGAACTACGTTCGAATGCTTTGATGTACAATAAATTACCTATCTTTCTATCTTCGTTATATAAATAAATAAGATTACGTATCGACTTTATTCAACAAAGTGAAGTTATTTTCTTAAAGTAATCTTGAGTAAAATTGACAGCTAAACAGTATTTAATTTTGTTTTCTTCAGTTGAATTCCAAATGTCAGGTTGTATTAGGGTTGGGTAAAGCACTAGACAATTTATTTATCTAAGTTAAATTTTAGATTTCTGTATTTAAAAGGTATAAAGTTTTAAGCTTACGTCAACCGTCTGTCTACATTTAAAAAGGTCTAATCTTTAAACGTTTTTATGTGGCTTTCCGAATATATCGCACTCTTAATAAAATAGCGACTTAACTCGAAATTTGAAAGTAAGGTAATTTGAACTCTAATTGTATATGTTAAATTCTAATATTATATTTGTGTTAAATCTTTGCAATAGAGTTCAAATTTGTTTAATCCAAAATACTGAGATAAGTCTCTGTTTTATTAAGGATGCGAATTATGTTATGTATATAACCAATAATAAAAGAACAAAGAACTCTATATTTTAACTTGTCCATATACAATAACATGAAACATGTCTTTGTTCATATCTTCATTTTGCTCTATCGTAAATCGTTAATACCTACATACAAACTTTGCTTAGTTTTATTGATTATAGTTTATAGTATTAACCATATTTATATGATGCAGTCAAATTTTAACACAAATAAACATTTGTGGTAAAATTTGTGATAAAATTCTGCTGAAACCATGAACCAAAAGATTAAGCATAATGTCATTAATTCATATCTACCAAAGCGACCAATAATTTCTTGTTGAGATTGACAGAAAAAGTACAAGAATATGAATTACTGGCAAGCTACAAAAAATTGCAGAACGTACATGAAGGTGATTCTAGAACCCCTAGTGGTGATCTACTTTACTGCTTAACATTTTTTTTAGGATTACCTGTATATAATGTATTCCATTGTCAATGTGCAATAAGCTATGATGAGATAGAACAAAAAAGCATGGGTGGCCGCGTCAAACGTGATATAGCAGACAAACAGTAACAGCATTTAGGTCACGATTGTATACATGCACGGAAATGTGAACGGTACCTATAAACGCTGTTTAAATCTATGGTTTCCTAGAACAACGTACAATGTCGTAACACAACTTACGTTGAAATACACGGATCTTAACGATAACTATATATTTAACCTAGAAACTAAAATGGACGATTTGGATACAACATTTTCAGTTTATTTTGAATATGAACAGTCATATAGACGAATAGAGTAAGATGTTTAAGGTTTTATTTGTCTGACAAAGGGACTTCACTACGCTTTATGTTAGGCAGAGCGTGAATTTTCAAAGTAAAAGCCATCTTTGCGATTATTGCACGTATCGCATATTGATATTCACTTTGATGTCACCGTCAGATACATTTTATGCCCCGCTTAAAGTATCTATTAAAAACGGCAGTTGATTTAATTCATAATTTACGCTGAGCGATAGTATAACCAATAAAATCGACCGTATCTTTAAGACTGCGCCGAGCGAAATGTGCCAAAACAGGCGGTCACAGTTAAGTGAATAAAATCAACACTTTTTGTTTAATACAAATATAAAATATACATTTACCATAACAATGAATGTGTTTCAATTACTCCGTGTAAAAAACTTAAAATAATTAATATTTTCGCCTACAAAATTACGTAAATTTGTACGTAAAACGTAAGCTCGTGTTACGTGATTTTTAGATTTTTTGAAATCTATCCTCTTTTACAGTTTAAATGAAACATGAATAGTTATATTACAATTTGTCCGTCCCAAATATTTAAGTTATTGGTTGACAATAAAGATACATATTTTTCAAAAAAGCACTTCAAATCCTGCATACAATTTTACTGTGGCTGCGCGTCGATTTGAATATGCGCTGCACGAGCTGTGTCATTATCTGTCTTACGCTCGGCGCAGTCTTAAGGCGTAGGATTGATATTGTCGCCACCAGTTTTGAAATAAAATAGTCCTTAGAATGTATCTCCTAGATCACTCATCCTGACCACTGTTATATTTGATGATGATTACATCATGTCTCCCACCTAGCCCGAGCAAAACAAGATGTTTGTATATAGCGAAATTTTTAGCTTTGATTAGATGCTATATAATAGAAGCGAGGTGATTAAGCGAAACCAATGTGACTGTGTGTGTGTGTGTGTGTGTAAGCAGCAATAGCCTAGTGGGAAACCATTGGACTGCCACGCAGAGGTCTCGGGTTCGAACCCAAGGCGCGCATCTCTGACTTTTCAAAGTTATATGCGTATTAAATAATTAGTTATCGCTTGCTTTAACGGTGAATGAAAACATCGTGAGGAAACCTGCATGTCTGAGAGTTCTCCATAATGTTCTCGAAGATATGTAAAGTCTGCCAACCCACACTAGGCTAGCGTGGTGGACTACGGCCTAACCCTTCTCACAATGAGAAGAGGCCCGTGCCCAGCAGTGGGACAGTTTAATACAGGGCTGATATTATTATTATAATGTGACTGTTGGCTGGTGGAAGTAACTAATGATACGATTTAGCCTGGGACATCTCGGTGTATGTTCCCGCGTTTACGCCACGAGTCCAATAAGTTAGTCTCCTAATATACAAATGACATTTTACGAGCACCAGATACAAGGTGAAATCACAATAAAATATCTTCATAAGCAATGCTTTAGAAATATCATTCGCTTTTCTAAGAATTGATAAACAATCTTCTATTCATTGCTTTCGATATCAATAATATTATACATAGGGGTATACAAGCTTAGCCGCAATCAAAGTCGCTGTCCAATCTAGTCGAAGCATTCAACAGCAATACAAGAAAACTGCATCATTCCCACCAAACACAATTGGGTCTTGCTTATACAGTCATGAGTGCGTCGACACCAAGCATTGTATTGTAATCTTTAGATTATTGCTTTCATTACCAGTAATACTCGTAATATGATCACAATAGACCTTAACAAGGCACTCGTTTGTCGTTACAAGTGTATGGTAATATAGTGGACTCTTTTAATGGTTTGAACTTTTTGTTGTGCTTTGATGACCTTTTGATTGCTTGCAGCAAGCTTGAGTTACGATATACATGTTTGAACATTTTATAGTTCTGTTAAGCTTGCTTTATGTTTAATTGTGTGGCACTAAAAGCTATTTATTTTAGTGTTGATTCACAAGCAAATGATATATTTTTTATGGGCATTTTTTAAAATTTATTATCAATGCTCTGATTTTATATGATTACGCTTCATATTGAAATGGTTAACGTGTTTTGTTACAAAGGTAGATTGTTCAATCCCAAATCATCGCTCTACCAACGTAAGCCTTCTTATAATACAATTGTTTATTGTGTGTGTCTTTTTTCCAGTGGTAAAGGTATACGTGAATAGTACCTACACAATATGCACCGAAATTACTAGTATTTACATAAAATGATAAATTTCATCGGTATCACTTTTCAAACTTAGGTCAGACACAATGGATGCGTGTATCTCCACCTTACAAAATATTGTAGCCTGTTTTGTGTTACCACGGTTATTTAACATGCTTGTCAAATAACCTAAAAACCATAAGGTTATGAGTTTATGTCTTGCGATGGCAATGCAAACACTCTTTTATACCATGATTTTACACATACCAATGTTATTCATGGCGTTGTAAGCATCCAGAGGCTACGGCAATCGTTTAACATAAGGTAGACGATCCAGCTATTTACAATTGCAGAATGAAAAATGTTTATCCAGTTACTAGCGCCATCACAATAATTAAGAAATATCTAATTCAAAAGATAATGTAATATTAAAACACCCTTCCACATTTCCATACGCCTATCTAGATCAACATACCCGATGTCATGCGTACTTAATTACTGAATTATGCTAATAAATCAAAGGCGAAATGCCCCTTAACCAAAATTAAGTAATTAACTTTACCCGGCGAAATTTAATATACCACAAGCATGTTTGTGTTAGGGTACGTTGGGAGAGCTTTTCAAACTGGTCGGGTTGGAGTTAAGGAGCATACGATCGCGTTTGTACACACCATTCAGGCGATATTGCTGTTCTTTACAATATAACGGTTAGTGTGAATTATAGGGTATTAAAGCGATGTGATTTTGTAAGTGGGGCTGTAATTTTTGTAAGGGAATGATAAAAAGGTTGAAGAAACTAGATAGATGGTATCAATTTATCTATGTTTATTCACCGCATTTTAATGTAATAAGCTCAGTATTTTTAATGTATTGAGGTTAAGAAAAATAAAGTAAAGCTCATAATGGATTCGGTCATGCATAATAGATGTAATCATAGTCACGTTAGGTGACTTAAGTGCCTCGTAATCAGTAGGCGAATCTGAACTTTTTAATTTTACATGATTATAATCTTACTGAATTAAAATGTTTCTAATATATTATATGATTTGGTACCGTACTTTATTTGGATTAAAAAGAAATAGTAACGTCAAGCGTAAACGAAATGTTGGCAACGATGTTGTTTTAATCGATTGACTTATACATACAGATATTTAAAGTAAGCATTTTATTTCCATTTATTATCTTGATCTTATTGAATACTTTTACGTGGAGGAATGTTTTGACGCATATCTCTCCGCGAAAAGGAGAGCTTAGAAGTTATGTCGGGCTCACCTGGGATAAGACGCAATGTCCCGGGTACTACCGACTAAACCTACCAAAGTGTGCCAACTCGCTGCCTTGAATGGTAGGTGGGTCCCTGGAACTCAGACTACATCAGCTACCCGCCCAGCAGTGCTCAACGCAGGCAAGAAATTCCTGCGGACGACGACTCCTGGGTGACGCCCCGGCACAACAGAGGGCGTCACTCCGACTCAATGGCTGGCGGACGGGAGAACCCCGTTCTCCCGCCCGCGGCCTTTACTATGGCAGCACTTGGCCAACTCAAGTTAGTTACATGAATTTCTGGTTTTAACGCAAAACAATTAAATAATTATAACATTTTCTTCTGCTTTCGGAATCAAGCCTGGAAAGGGATTTGAATACTTTATTACACAGTGTAGTGGCAGCGATGAAACTGCGATATCAGTGCAATCGAATCATAACTATAACAAAACGAGGATGTGTCTGTACATTGGAGATATTCATAAAATAATAATTGAGGTCAACAATTGAGAGGAGTCTGGATCCAAAACAATGGTTATTCGAATATTCAAAAGTCAATAACAAATTTAATGGTCCTACTTGAATACTATGAGAGTTAAACCACAGATATAACTATCGTTAGAGCTGCCAACGTCCCAATTGTTGCTTAAAAACTAACAATACAGTAGAGCTGATATAAGTATGTAAACGAACAGCTATCGCAAAAAATGGCGAATGAATCATTATTGTGCGAATGAATCAATGTTTTAAAGTAACGCCAATTATGATATGAATGATCAATACAATGTCAATTGAGACAGTTAAGTCACAAAACTTGTGAAGAGCTATACTCATTCAATTTTATGATATCGTAAGGGGATAGAAAAGGAATGGAGATGTGTGAAGCTATTCCTCATACATCTCCATTCCTTTTCTTTACATATTCTCACTACAAAACGATAAGTATGTCTATATTCAAAAAGTAAGTGACTTCTGTTAGTTAAAATTGCATTTTAATATATATAATAATAATTATATAATTATATTATACTATACCTACACTTGTTACCATTGTATGGGCTCAAAGGTATACTACAATTTTTGAGCTCACTGTTGCGAAATGTTTGAAAATGGCAATGCAATAAGAAGTTACTCGGTAAAGAACCATCCTCTTACAGAAAAGCTGTGTAAGAGTAATGACACTATTACTGCGTTTTGCATATCTACCCCTCTCATTAATTTAATTCGTTTGCCTGGTTGGCAATGTGCGAGTGACACCACTGCACAAGAAATGAAAGACTACAGTGTCCAATTACCAGTAAATATTTTTAATATAAACATTGACATCGTTAATCTACAACCTACAACACTTCTCCTTTACAAGTTCCAACTAAAAAAGGTAAAAATCCCCAACTACATTATTAGCAGAATCTGTGGTGGTCACAATTCATTCTGTATGCCATTTCAGTACAGTTGGAGAGGCGCACATACAAATTGAGTTGTTACCGGCTCAGTTACAACCTTTACAATAATAAATGAATCATCACCAGACAGGACGTCGTATTTTTTGACGGCCAACGCTTGTGTCCGTACAATTGATGAAATTATTAACGTTGCATGTTAAGTTGTTGCTAAAAATAAAGTAATTGTGTCACTTTTTGTCTTGTCGTCCGTATTGTGAATAAGTATTTACATATTTTATTCATCTGTCGCTGTTATTTCCTGCAGGATGGGACCGCCCTGTGTCTTCCTGTGGGTGACGTAGGATAGAGATTATTTCTGTAGCAATGTTTTCTGTTGTCGACAACTTTTTCAAGTCTGTTGAAGACCTCAAGAATTTAGCTTTAGGTTGATTTATTTATCACATAATAAGACCTAATTCAGGGATAAATTTTGGTGTTTGAAGGAAGTCACTAGTAGTTGATAGGTAGTGGACATTGCTGTGCTGAATATGTTTAATATTCCGTAAATCTTTGGCCTCCTTCAATTAATACAAAGAGTAAATTAGTAATCGGTATCTCACGTTAAGGACTTTGGCAAACAAACGGTCGAAACTTAAAATATTCCGAAACATAGGGTTGCGCATATCACTGGCGGACTATAATTGCACCCAGCGCCAGCAGCTTCTGCAACTACGCACTAAAAGTAAAGTCATATCGGTCTATTGTGTTTCAAAAATCGTTTTTGGTATACTGTGCTGCATATTTCGACTCTTATCCAAGCATGCAGCATCAGAGAATCAGAATATTTCCATTTGAATCTAACAAGACTTAAATGAAAATATTTTGCTGTTTTCTTTTTGTTTGATATGAATAAATGCAAAACCTACTGGCCCACTTGAGAATTATTTCGCCATTAGAAAGCTAGTTAACCCAGAAGTAATATAGACTATGTAGCATTACGCTACGAGCTTCAAGAGTGGAGTAGTCATTATAAACGTAGGTAAAACCGAGCGGGGCAGATAATAATAAGACAAAGTAATTGTGTATAATCTTGCCAACTGTGCCAATTTGGTCACGAATCATACTTAAACCGATTTCATGTGCTATTTGGATAGTGGAGGGCCTGGAGATTTGTAATGCAGGCTTCGAGCCTAGTACAGACTCCAGCTCTCAACAAGGAACTCTGTATATTGTTTAAGTTTTTAAGTAGTTAACCCATTCTACCTTGTGAGAGAAATAAATCTATTATTATTATTGAAAACCAATATTTTAAAGTCCAAATGCTCTTGTTCATAAACAACCAATACTTAAAAAAAAATATTTGAGGTCCAGAGCATTTGACACCAGATATGTACTTACATATCTCATGTCATATCACTTAAATACGGACACTTCTTTCTTATGTATAAGAAGGGCTCGCTTATGCTTCAAAATACGGCTATTTGTAAATTACGAAGAAAACTGATACATTCTTATATAACCCATAAGGTGAGAAATAAACAAGCTGTCAAATTGTTTGGAAAACCTGATTTACATTTAAAGCTTCGTTCACGTTTTTTTTTTTATTTCTTCTAAGACTACTGCGGTTGATACTGTTTATACGGGCATACAAATAGCACTTATAAGGACTAATCTGCAGCATTCATAAAATATATGTAAATTAACATATCATTTTCAAAATTGTATATTTTTAACACGCTTTTATTAGCTTCATATGTATCTATGTAACGGAATCTTTTAACGTGATTTTCACCCCATTTAAACCGACGGATTGATTTGAAACTTTGCACACTTATCGAGGACCGATGACAATACAATAATTATAAAAAAATAGTTTAAAAATAAAAAAAAATATATGAAAAAAAAATTGAAAAACTAGAAAAACCCGCTTTGAGAAGTAGAAAATAATTTAATTATTTTAATGTAAAAAAGCGTGGGTTTATCAAAATATCTTAGAAAGCACCCCACGCTTTATTGTTATATAGTGTGTTTTTATTATTAATTTATTATGGTGTCAGTATATAAAATAAAAAGACGTTATTCGATGATTCCTTTTTTAAACAAAATCCCTGTTTCCTGTTCCATGTTATGTGTATAAAAGCAAAGCACAAATGTAAAAACGACTCAAACAATTTATAATAACTATATCATATCACTATATCTATCATAAAGTTGACAAAGAGCTCTATTTTATTAAATCGAACGAACTGTCGATAACAAGAACAACTTAATTTATCAACAATTATTATATTCGATATCATTCTCCAATAAACATCATTAAAAATTGCAAATTGGAACAAATTGAACCTACAGTGGTCCAATCAATCGTGTAATTTCCAAAGTTGATATTCAATATCTGTAGAATGTACATTAATTAATTATATTACTGTTTTAATGTTTCAGTTCTGATGAAGGATGTAGCTCTCCAGTATACATTATTGATAACTCTCTCGTGTTCGAGATGTTGGGTAGCGAGGATAAGGCGATTGAATATTTAGCTGGCACATTTTTGTTTAATTTAAGTTTAGTAAAAGATAGTATGTACATTGTTGGTTTGCCAAGTTGCAAGTGTCAATTTGATCGCACTGCATGCGTTTCTGGCTTTTCGGTGTTATATTATCGGGATAGAAAAACATCGTGAGGAAACCTGTACGTCTAAGAGTTCTCCGTAATATTCACGAGAATGTGTGCCGACGTGATAGAATATTATGTTATCGGCAGTATAGTCCTTAACCTAGCACTGAGATATTTTAGAAATAGGTGTGCTATTATAATGTTGTAGTGAAAGCAACTGTTGTGCATGAGGTCTTAGATTCGATTTATAGGTCTGGCAAAGTGTTATTAGTCTTTTTTGTCAATATTTTTGCAGTAGCCTTACGAAACCTAGCACTTCTTTCTTCTTTTCGTGTGGTTAGTGGCCAACCTGTTGTCAAGAGTTGTTCAAGCCGTCCGTAGGCCTCTGACTGCTGTCAATTTGGACCGACTTTTTACGTGCCATCCGAAGCACTGAGACGGTCAGATAAAATACCACTAAGCGGTCACCCATCTTTAGACTGACCGCACACAACGTTTCTTAACCTCGCTAATCGTTTACCGATCAGTGAGTCAACTGGCTATGAATGCCTGGCACTGTGTCGGATAGACGACAATAGGCTCACCAACTTTTAGGTGGAAACTAACATCACTGCTGGTGTAATGTGGGTGTATTACATGTCTGCCTGCATACTTCTTTAATGATAATACTGAATATAATATGAAGTTCGAACTAGAGAATTAATAATCGGCGGCCTCGATGGTATAGTGCTTAGTGTAACCGACTGCCACGCCTGAGGTCGCGAATTCGATTCTCGCACAAGTCAAACATTTGTTTGCATGGATATGGATGTTTGTCTTGGTATTTCTATGTATTTATTTACAAAAAAGAAGTATATATATGTATGTTTATCCATTGTCTAGTACCCATAGTACAAGCTCTGCTTAGTTTGGGCTAGATGGTGTTGTTGTGTGTATGTAACAGAACAAAATATTATTATAATCTTTATGTCGCAATGAATATAACACTGTTGATGCGAATGTTTGTGATCGAGTAAAGTTTGAATGCCTTGACCTATTGAGGCTATATTACATATTTCATCTCTATTGTTTTACTAGAATCAGTTAGATGGGGTTATGTTCAAGTTATTAACGATAGCACTTATAATATGCAAACGAAATCGCGGAAAACAGGTAGTGCAAATGTAGAATTTACATTCAGAAACCATGCATACATAGATCTAGTTTACACAAATATTTGTTCTATGTCAGAATTGAAGCTATATTCTCGGTATTGTCAGAAATCTCGTAGAATTCCCAGAAGTATTGCTTTACTTGAAACTGTACTTGGTACACCACAATATTCATGCACCTGTTCTCTATTTAGATATAATAGAAACGGCAACAGCAGCGATAGCTCAGTGGGGAGACCAACAGACTGCAATGCAGAGGGTCTCGAGTTCGAACCCACGTCGCGCACCTCTGACTTTTAGAAGTTATATGACTTTTCGAAATTATGTGCGTATTGATTAACAATTATCACCTGCTCCGTGCCTCGGAGAGCACTTTAAGCCGTCGGTCCCGGCTGCCATGAACATCTATGGCAGTCGTTATTGGGAAGTCAGTACCCTATAATATCCTGACACTGGTCTAGCATTAGGGTATCGTTAGCCTTCGGGTTGCGGAGGTCAGGTGGCAGCCGCTCCGTGTAAGAACTGATATCCAGTCAAATCCAGTTAGACTAGAAAAGCCGACTCCAAGTGACTTGGGAATAATAAAGGTGAGGGGGGAGAAGAAAAAGAAGAATCGACAATATATGGCGTGGAAAATTATTATTAAATCTTTCGGGCAAATATATTACAGTTGCCGTTTCGTATAAATGGGTAAAGACTCATATAAACTATTCATCAATATTTTAATGGAAATTCGAATCCAATGGGTTTTATATGATCCTCAATGGCTTGAATTTAGGCCAACTATATTTTGTTTTAAATTAACAAACAACACACATCATGTTATAATGGCGCGTTAAAGCAAGAAAATTGCGTGAGCACTAAATGTTAGGTTAGTGACTTCTAGGGTTTTGTTGCTTTTACAAAAACTCTACAAAAAATCAATGTCGATTATAAGTAATAAATAATTAATATAAAACTTGTTATTAACGATATAATTATATAGCAATTTCTCTTATTAAAGTAAAGTCACATAAAATAATTGTATATTATGTATTATATAGGCATCGTGAAATTATATGTATAAACAACAAATGGAATTACATAGGTAATGACGATGGTGATCACACCAGTCTAAGTCTAATCTACGAGTCTTCAGAAAATATTGTAAAAAGATTGATTACATATCAATGTAATCAATCTTTTTACAATATTTTCTGAAGACTCGTAGATTACGTTAGGCTGCTAGTTAAAAATAATAATCTTGCGTCGTAAACTCTTTCACGACTACAGGAATGATCTCGGTTACGGGAAAATTTACTCTTTATAAAAATACTAGCTGACCCGGGTAAGGAGGAGCCGGAGACCCAATCACCCTCTTTCTTCCTACCCACTCCTTCTCCTTCCCACTTCCTTTTTTTACTAAAGGGTCGGCAAAGTGCAAGTGATGCCTCTGGTGTTACAAGCGTCCAAAGGCTACGGTGACCACTTACCATCAGGTGGGCCGTATGATTGTTTGTCACCTTAGTGGTATTAAGAAAAAAAAACTTCGTCTTCTTCACACAAGAGAATTTTCGCCGTTTTTGCAACATTTTTCATTGATGCTCTGCTCCTATTGGTTGTAGCATGATGTTATATAGCCTATCTAACTGGCTATCCAACACTAAAATAATTTTTTAATTCGAACATGTAGTTCCTGAGATTAGCGCGTTCAACCAAACAAACAAATAAAGCCTTCAGCTTTATAATATTAGTATAGATTTAGAATACGACATGGTATTAAAAGCTGCAAAACGTTTTATAATCCTTTCTCGAAAACATAGATACACAAACTCACGCCTGTATATTGCCGGTATATACCGGTGTATTACACCTACGTTGCGATAGCTGTGGTTTTGTTTTCCATGTTATATGGAGCGAGCCTACCTGAAACATATCTAGAATGTCTCAATAAAAGCAATTTATTGTAGCACAAATTCTAGATTTTAAGAACCTGGGCTTTTCATTATCAGTCGCATAGTTGGAAAGTCTTAGTGAATCTCTAAAACAAGAAAATAATCTCTAAAATGTATCGTGTCCCCACAGCAAAGACCTTGTTACGTCACTCCAACCAATTTCCAAAGCGCCCTACACCCATATACTTTATATATCAGACCTTTCGTGTAAAAATGTGAAAGAAACCGCCATATAACGTTGTTACGCGGTAAATCACCGTTAGAGTCCCACGCAATACCTCCATGCAAGGTTACTGTAGATAATAAGGCTACATCAATATAGCACGCAACAAGGCAGTGCCGACGAAATTGCCCCGACACTCGGGAACTTGGCTAATTTCTTATGAAGAGGTTGGAGGGGTGTTTAGATTCGAAGATTGGTGATCGGATCGCTCCTTGAGGTATGATTTGGTTTTTATGTAAGCTTTTGACTGGCTTGACGATGAGCTGTTACTGGAGTTTATTTATGTGTTCAGCTATGAGTAGAAGGAAAATTCTATTGAAACTATACTAACTATTCATAGTAGGCGGTCAAGCTTCAAGTTGAAAGCCATACTGGCTACAAATTGAATTAACCTTTAGATGAATTGCCGAGTCTAGGCAAGGAATTGAACTTTTGTGAAAATAATATCTGCAAGACTCTCATCGTTTTCAACCCATGTATTAGCCATTTTATTAATTACCATATAAGTTGCTACACAAATCTAATTAAACATTTTACTAACCTAATAACTTACTTTTTAACATTAGAGTAAGTACTACCTAACCTATGAGAGGCGCCTACGACGTCATTATGTGTAAGGATAGTATCGGAACCGCGTCGTTCCTTCTAAGAGTCCCCAAACTTAACGCCTCAGGCTTAATTTGTTTAAATCAAGCCTTAAGACTCCACATTTTGTTGGTCGCTTGTGAACATAGTAGTAATAACGTTAATATCACACCATCTTTACGGCTCGAACGACTCAACTGTTTAATTTCATTGGCATTATTTATTTTACGCGTATTAGTGAGATTTTGCTTCTGGATCACGTAGTATCGCTCTTGTATGTGTTCTATAGTGTAAGCAGAGGTTAATTACGTCTACATTTTGAGAAACGCCTTAGTCGCGCATCGGGTGCGTACCTATGTGACTGTTGTGCATGTGGTCTCGGGTTTGATCCCTGGGTCGGGCAAAGTCTTATTATGGTTTTCAGTCAATAAATTCTCAGTAACAATACGGAGTCTGAAACTGTGCCCGGTAAACTAAGCTTATAATTATGTAGTAAGTATGCTTTGCCGTTTGTTAGCTTATAGGTATACATTTCTTTATAATATTTCATCAATTACTGTATTAATATACCGTCTAGAGTGCATACCAACAAGTTTGGGTCCTCATACCTCTGCCGAACGATCAGGGCATGGAATTCTCTGCCAAGGCACGTGTTTCCTTCTTCCTTCAATCCTGGGTCCTTTAAGCGAGGCGTGAAAAAGCACCTTTTCAGGCCGTCAAAGTAGAGACCTCAACATCGCCTCGGCTGGTATGAGGACGGTGTGAAGGCCAATGCTCTTAGACCATACGACTGCTTAGCATCAGGCGGATTGTGGTCATTGTAGACGACTCGATGGCGTAGTGGTTAGTATAACCGACTGCCACGCCTAAGGTCGCGGGTTCGATTCCCGCACAAGTCAAACATTTGTGTGCGTGAACATGGATGTTTGTCTCGGTCTGGGTGTTTCTATGTATAATATGTATGTATTTACAAAAAAAAAAAAAAAAGTATATATGTATGTTTATCCATTGTCTAGTACCCATAGTACAAGCTCTGCTTAGTTTGGGCTAGATGGTGTTGTGTGTATGTGGTAGAATATTATATTATATTATATTATATTTTAAAAAGCAAAATAAAAAAGAGGTTATAATATTAGATATTGCTTCGAATATATCTCATCGGCACATTTATTATTATACATTATGATAAGCAGCCATAGCCTAGTGGGAGATCGTTGGACTGCCACGCAGAGGTCTCGAGTTCGATCCCAAGGCACACATCTCTAACTTTTCGAAGTTATATGCGTATTAAATAGTTAATTATCGCTTGCTTTAAGAAGGAAAACATCGTGAGCTATCCTGTATGTCTGAGAGTTCTCCATAATGTTTTCGAATATATGAAAAGTCTGCCAACCCGCATTGGGCCAGCGTGGTGTACTATGGCCTAACCCTTCTTACACTGAGAAGAGACCCGTGCCCAGCAGTGGGACAGTTTAATACAGGGCTGATATTATATACTTATGTTTTTAAAAGACAACGTCCGCATTAGGGTTGATTTCAGTATCGTAAGGAACTTCATAAATATTCAAACAATGGAGACAAAGAACACAAGGAACGCGCAAACTCTGAACAATAACTTGTGGATCACACAATTTTTGGTTCCATTACGTTTTTGTAGTGGAACTACGCCAGCCATGCAGTCAACTTGCAAATCTTGAAACTCTTTAGTAGAGATTAAATTCACGTAATTCAAAAAAATTTTTCTTATTGTGTCAAAAAGTTATGTAATACCCAAACCATAAAAATTTCAATCATATCATACACATAGTAATACTTGTTTTTCGAAGAGGTAGGCAGGGACTATGGATTTGTACCTGCTAAGATACAAATCTCTTTCGATTTATTCACTTTCTTTATATTCTTAATGTACTCTCGTCAGTTACGGATACTCTTAACAATTTCAAAATCAATTTTTGATCGATCCCCATGAAATTTCAAATACACGTTGACAGCTGTACAGAAAACGACATAGAGTACTTTTCATCCAGAAAAAGCTTGTAACAGTCTAAATCCAATAAATAAAATCAAATAAGTAAGTTCAAATTTTCTTTCACGATTAAAGCTTGAAGCTAAATTGTAGCGCGTGCGTTGAAGACATTAGATCCGTTTACAAGTCCCGACGGCCTGTCTCCGTGATGATTAATGGCATACGTACTCCCTTTGCCCTTTGCACAAACGTCGAAAGTTTACACAAAGAACGCTTACAAGGCTTCGTTAAAATAATTGTAACTTTATATTTAATAATATCAGCCCTGTTTAAAAATTGCTGAACACTGGCTGCTTTCTAGTGTGAGAAGAGTATACTGTATAGTCCAACATGCTGGCCCAGTACGGTTTGGCAGATATTACATATCCTTGTGCACATTATGGAGAACTCGCAGATATGCAGTTTTCTTACGATGTGTTGTTTCGCCGTTAAAACGAGCGACAATTAACATTCTATTAAGACGCAAATAATTTAGACAAATCGGAGGTGCGTGCCTTGGGATCAAACTCGAGACTTCAGTTTGGCAGTCCAACAGCGTCCAAATAGGCTTTCACTATTATAACTCTATATTTATAGTAACGTAACTATATCAGACTGCCTTCTTGGTAACGTGGCTACGAAGGTTTGCGACAAATCAATTGATTCCAGGTTCGTTTAGTGTTATTGGAGTTACCTAAGCCTAATTCTCAGGAGCAGCACAGAGTTCGGCAATGTTCCTGGTAAACGCGAGTCGGAATGCTCCCTATAAATTGCTCCAATATTCGGCGAAATGGATGTAATAGGTCTGCTGCCACTTCAGAGATTAAAAAAATATCAATAGCAGCTTGGTGAGTGAAGCTGCTTCAGGTCCAGACTTTATGCTGTCGTTGATAACAACTTATTTATCGAACCCGATTAACTAGGTACCGTTGATTCCCCAACGCACACTTCTGCCCAACCCTTCACGAATACAGGCGTAATGTTGTTTTGAAAAGTTACCCCACAATTTAGGGAATCGGCATACTCACACAAGCAGAGAAAATCAATTGCCAACTTAAAATAAAGAACGAGGGCGCACCCAAGACTGAGTGTGTTCTTACACCGGCAGGTTGGTACCGATTCGGCCACGATATATTCAGGCTATTCGACACTGAATGGAAATTAATGATGGTTGCCCGAGACCACCTGACTTTGCGAAAGTGGGACGCCATTTTCTTTTTCTATATTTTTTACGGACGCCCTTTGAGTGGTTTACGACGTTCGGTGTAATGCCATCTTTGTGTTTTATAAACTGCGACATCTATTGTTCGGTGTGATAATATAACTGTGGGTAGGTCTTAAGCGTTTTATTAGTTTATTTACGGGTGAGATTGTTTGATATTGACGGGAAATTGTTTTGGCAATTATTTGGGGTTTTGTTCTGTGGAATGCAGCGGTTTCTTGTAGTCGATGTTAATTTCTGTATTCGTCCTAACTTGTAGTTGAACTTTCTACTGGCTACAAATTTTCATGTTTACAAACAGAGTTATAGACCGAGACGCTAGAGTCACTAGTTCTACGTCATTTTAAAGTAAACTAGCCTTTGCCCGCGTCTTTGCTCGCGTAAAAATAGGTTAGGTTATGTTAGTAACAGTACTTTTATTTTTAAATAAAATATAGCCTATGTGACTTGGTGATAGTATAGTTTTCTAATGGTAAAAAGATATAAAATCGATATGCTTTTGAGTTAAATCCAAACAAACAAACAAAAAATCAAATCTTTCCTCTTTATACATATATAGATTCACGCCTGTTTCCCAGAGGGGTAGGCAGAGACTACGGATTTCCATTTGCTACGGCCCTGACACACTTCTCTGGCTTCATTCAGTTTCATAACATTCCTCACACACGCTCGCCGGTTTAAGGTGCTCTTAACCTGGCCTTTGGCCAGAACGTCTCCGATCTGAAAAAGAAACGTTCGCCTAGGTCTTCCCCTTGCGACTGTTCCATTCACACTAGCCTCTTTATAAAAATAGTATAGATGTGCGTGAGACAAGGTTTTTTAATTTGTTTTTTTGGAGCTGTTAGGGCTTTCAGGCTCTCAGGGTAAATTATAGCATATGGAAAGTTGGACTTTGTACTTAAATGATACCTACGTTATAGATGTAATTCTGAATATTATAAATAAGCCTATTTGTAAGCGAAAAGATTTTTCCGAGAAATCTATTCATTTGAGGAAAAAAAATTAATAATGATTATCTATTGCTAGAACTAGACAAACGCTGCTGCGCCTAAAAGTTAGAAATGAAATAAAACATAGATTTAATTTACATAACCAGGCTCTAATATATAATTTAAAAAAATAAACCGCTTCAAAATACATAGAAGTATTCTAATCTCAATATGTAAGATAAACGCCACAAAATGTAAATTAATTAAAGTTAATTTAACACGTTCAGTGCGGAACGAGGTCTAATAAGCCTCGTATGTGTCTTCCTTGCGGTGCGGCTAAGAAAAACAGTCTTCTCTGCCGTGCGGAAGCCATAACTTCAATTTGATTTTGTTTAGGAAAGAGATGAATATATATCTAAGATGTCCTATTAAAACAGAATGCAGTGGTGTATCTACTTTAATACGGAGTCATTTTAAGCTCGTACTGCAGTAAAGAAAAAAAACCTTTAAGTTTCTTAAACGTTACGGGGTCTAATTAGCCCCTTACCGCCATAATGATAGTTTTCAATCGAGGTCTTAAACGCCCCGTGCCGCAGGAATGGAAAGAATACAAAAATGAGTGCCGCTGTCAACGTGTTAAATTTAATATCTAAATGTACAACCCTTATTATATTTATAAAAATCTTGCTATCTTACGCGGTTTCAACTATGTTACTTCTGAATAAAATAACTTTCTAATGGTTGGTTTGGTCCAGTTGTTTTTCAGTTTATTCATAACAAACAAACATACAATTTTTGCCTTGTCATAATATTAATACATATATAGATATAGAGTAACGACCTCACATTCTGCTTCTACTTAAAAATCAACTCCACCACCAGGAGTAATAATAATTCCTGTGTCACAAGAGACTTTACAACCATTCAAACATCGAACACAAAATACACCCAGATTCAGAACAACTATTTGTGGACTTCACAAAGTTTTGTACGGTGTGGGGGTCGAATCCGTGGCACTCAACGCAGTAATAGTGTCGAGACGACCTTTTAAACACTACGCCACCCACGCAGTCTATATATACTATCTACCGATACATATCACCTGTCTTTATCAGAATGCATAATAATTTTTTATATTTTTATTTATTAATTATTAGGATAAAATAGTAATAAAGAGAATAATAATAATATAACCGCAGGGCAGCTTGTAGCGAGCTGAATGTGAGTGGCGACACTGCGGTCCTCACTCCCTAGTCACTGGCCGCTCGTGTTGCCCTCTGCTGCTAGCTTGTATGCCTATCGTGGCTATTTAGCGGGCCCATCCCACTGGATGGGCCCGCTAAATAGCCCAACTCACTAGTTGGCGAGTCACCGTCTGCCCATTCGATTGATGCTATTAGAGTATTCAGGGTAGACGCCATTTTATCATCCATAGTTACCAATATACCAGTCCATCAAACACCCAAACCCATAGCCCATATATTAGAATCCATACGTAGCAATAGTCCTACGCCTGCTGCGGCTAGTGCCGCTGTAGGTGTTCCATCCCACCTTTGATTAAAACTCTCGAAGGGCCTCTTCACGTTGGACCCATGTCTCCATGTAAGCCTCCCAAAGGACCGGGTATTTTCGTAACGTATTAACCAAATATCCGTGAAAGAGAAATAAATAATAATAGTAATAATTGTTTATTTCGGGTATAACCCATAGAATTTAACATACCTGCAAACAAAATCAAATTAAAAATAAATTATATCATATAAAAATTACAAAAATCAAACATATGTACCAGTTAGATTAAACTACGGACTACAATCATGCCTTGCCTTGATTATTAATGTACATGTAAGTGGATGCTCCTATTTACCATACTGCTGCTTTAGAGGCTACCATCAAATTTTATTAAATGCTTGAGTATGTTCAGAAATAGTTCATGGAGAAATGGTTGCAGCACCTTAATGCTCTTATAATTTGTAAACAAAAACTTGGCGATTAAAAAGAGTGACCATGAGTTTCTTACCCGTTCTTCTCATGAGCCCTACACCCTTGTTTTGCTGAACGTGGCAGTAAATGTAAATTCGCAAAAAAATTAGTGTAACTTTGACATTCATAAGTGTTACCTTGTAACCTAATCTGAATAAATTTATTTTGAATTTTGAATTTGAATTTATATTTAAAGCAGTTAGGAACGTACTATTATTAAATTTACTATTTTCTATAAAATGTTACTAAAATATTATTTAAAATTTTTGGATTTCAACTAAATACATAGACTGTCCGAAAAATTGCAACTATAATGTCGTTATTACTATCGCTTTACACGTATATGAAATTATATTTTAATTTTATTTATAAGTATATAGAAATCTGTGACCCTACTGTCAGCGAACATGTCAGTCCCACTACACCACCACGGAAGGTTGAGTCTATACTCAACCTTGCTTCGTGTATAATACAACAACGCGTTCTGAGCTATCTCAGAACGCGTTGTAGTATTATACACGAAGCGCGTTATACGCATTCTTCGTGTACTTGTGCCAGAGTTGACTGGTGTAAAACGACTGACAGTAAGCCTGAAACAGTGTAATCTTCACCTGCTTGGAACTGTGTTCAAATCTTCTTGCTAACATATTACTTTTACATGCAAATTGAACGCACAAACGCCATCTTCGGAAGTTGTCATAACACCTTCAAAATATAATCCTATATTTCAGTCACATATCTTTATCGGCCTTGCTTGTGACAATGTTTTAGCACTCGCACTAAATCCCCAGGGATCACTTGATGTATTCACTCGGTCCTCGTAAAAAATCGTTTCGCATTAGTCGCAAGTGATACTTACGTACTTATGCTGCGAATATGATTTATATTCATGTTTTGTACGGTAATATTGTTGTGTTTCCTTTTTTTGTACTGAGCTGGTTTTGGACTTTATTTATTTATTTACTAGCTTTTCACTCGAGAACAGTACTTTTTATGGATGGAACGCAATCTATGTTCTCATCTGTACATTTCAGAACGTGTATGCGATTTTGCGTAATTTTATTATGATCGGTCGAGTAGTTAAGTCGTGAAAACGTTACAAACAAACTCACATTCGCATTTATAATATTAAAATAAGGACTATCTATATGTACCTAGGTGGAGTATCACATCCATATTTAGACAGCTATGTTTTAAGGACATTGCTTCATTTCATGCCAGTACTAAGAGCTTCCTAACAGAAGAACAGACCTGACCTGAGAATAGAATCTACGCCACGTAACTAAATAAAAAAATATATAAATTCGAGGATAAGTTTACAAGCGCGAGTATGCGTATTAAGACCTCTGACGTAGCAGTCCAAGAGTCTGCCCTCAATCGCTCCTACAAAGTATTACAGAAATAATAAGACGGTATAAAAAACACGAGTTCTTAATAAATTTAATGTAACTTGTCTTCAGTTATCCCGACCCATCTCTTAGTATATGAGGGTCAGTTGGTACCCGAGCTAATGCAGCTAAATCCCAATATTTACACGTTGCGCTTGTGACCTTCGAAACTACGACTGGTGGTCAGACCGTTATGGCTTTATAGCCTCAAAGACTTAGCTAGTTCGTAGACCATAATCTCACGCTTCGACCTTCGCAGGGGTAGCCAGTGGCAACTATACAGGGTATCTGGTAATTAATGGATAACCTTGAAATGTCTTATAGTAGAACTGATGGCCATTCAGAAAAAAATATTAAAAGTTCTATTCTATCTACTACCTGAGTAATGTTTTTTTGTACACTACGACCATAAATGAATGGATTCCATCGGTTTTTTGTTGTTTCATTATTAAACACAAATTATGCTAATAGACAGACAGTCAAAAGTATGACTAGCTATTGCACTTTTTAATTATGTTTTTCCCTTTTTTTCCTGATCGACTATCATTTCTACTATAAGTCATTTCAAGGTTATCCATTAATTACCGGACCCCCTGTATAAGCGCCTGCAGAATTTTGAGATCTCACATGCTTGCGAAGAGGGCAAAATACTATTGGGTTTTCAATCAAGCAGTTCTTTAGAACTGTCTGTAGAGTCCATACTGTTTAGAGTATGGACTCTGGAACTGCGCCTGATAGACAATACTAGAGACTTATATCGCGTGGGTCAGAAATGCGTAGTTAGTTAAAACAGTGTAGGTAATATGCAGATTAAGGTTGTCAGCTAAGAGTGTCTACCTAAGCATGTAACTTAAGGTTGATACCAAATTTTCTTAGTTAAGACTGTCATCTAATGTCATCACCTAAAGTTGAGATTGGAGATTATCACCTAAGATTGTCAACTAAAGGTGTCGCTAAAGGTTGCCGTGATAAAATTGTAACTAAGTTTATCAGATAAGAATGCCAATTGTTATCTAAGATTGTCACCTAATATTGGCATGTAAGATTGACATTTAAGTTAATTACCTAAGATGGTCACCTAAACTCGTCACCCAAAGTTGTCAACTAAGGCATAATGTTGTCACCCAACACCTAATATTGTCACCTAAGGTTGGGTTTCGAGATCATCACCTAAGATAATCAAATAAAGGCTAATAGCTAAGACAAAAAAATTTTACTTATAACTTACCTAATATTGTCACAGTAGATCGATATTTAAATTAATTACCTAATTTGGTCACCTTAGCATGTCCCTTAAAATGGTCACCCAAAGTTGTCAACTAAGGCCTAAGGTTGTCAGCCAAAGTTTTCAGCTAAGACCTAAGGTTATCACTCAAATTTGTCAACTATGGCCTAAATAAAATATAGTGTCAAATAAACAACGCGATAAAATCCGTATATAGTAGTTTAATTTCAATAAGGCCTAAAGTTGTCACCAAACAATCTCACGATAAGCGGTTCCCGATAAGCGGTTATTAGCTATGCCTAGCTCATCAGTTACAGGTTGCTGAACTAACGAAAATGTAGTTCGCTAACGTAAGAGATTCTCTTGTTCTCTTCTCGATTTATTTCAGTGCTGTAACAGCTGATAATGAAACTAGACAAATTTAATTGGTCTCTTATCTGTAAAGTTATTGCGTGGCGAGGCAATCCCCTTTTATAGTTTTACTATAACTTGTTCTTAAGTTGACTGCCTTAGGATGGATTTTTAAAATATGTATATAACACCTTTGACGTTCATAAGTGTTACTTTGTGACCTAAGTGAATAAATCATTTTTGACTTTGACTTCGACTATAAAAGAGTTGTTTTGGCTACGGACAGTCAAATTTTGATATATGTAACATCTATATTTTTCGTAGAATGTGTCAAAAATTGATTGTCCGTAGGTAAACGATCCATAGTTTTGGAGATCTGGGCTTAAAGAAGTTTTAATCCTTTTTTTCCGAACACAAATTTACAAATTCGGCAACGGAACATTAAAAACGTTTACTTACACAAACTTCACACTTTTTTTTTACTCATATATATAACTTTTTCACGTAAACAGCCTTATAATTTTAATTTAAAAACTTTTTAATTACAAATTACTGGTCATCTATTACCGGGCCCGTAACTCACCGGCGGCGACAACATAATTCCAAATTACAACGGCCTTTCAAATCTTCATATATTTAATTTTTCAACCAATATACCACCAGCGCTGCGGGTATAAATCTCCCGTAACGTATATTTAACCCTCCAATGGCGATGTAAATAAATAGCGATACTACCGTAGGGTAGTCTAAACCGATTGGACGATTTGCGGGTTAATAATTATTGTGTCGTGACCGGTGTTTGGAGGGTTTAGTTAATTGATTTAGGAATAAAAATGGTTTTAATGGGTTGGAATATAATAGGCAGAAAAAATTGTTGTGGAATTCATACTAAAATATGGACATTAGAAGGGCATTCTAGTGTTCTTAAGCATCGCGTTTGTATTCCCATAGAAGCTAAGGCCTAGCCTATTTCTAATATTTTCTTACGTTTACGAGAATGCTACACATTGAATAATATTGTCTTCTGTTTTCGCGAATATTATTCATTGAAATTAAACTACTATATATGGCTTTTATCGCGTTGTTTATTTGACACTTTGTTACATAATTTTGAAAACTGTTACACTACTTTTACTTTTAAACTTTACAAATTTTTAAGCTAATTAAATTATTATTAAAACTATTTAGATTTAATTTAATTTTACACTTTCCCCGACGTTTCGGTTGCTTTTCAGCAGCCATGGTCACGGGGAGTACACATTGCAATTAAACTTTTTGATTTTCAGCAGTCATATATCACATTATAGACATAATCTCCTCGTGACCATGTCTGTTGAAATGCAACCGAAACGTCGAGGAGAGTGTAAAGTATATAGTAAATAGATGGAATACATAATATAAATAGAATTGAAAGTAGTGTTTTAAAAGACGTGTGTGATAGTACGTAGTAAAAGACGTGTGTGATAGTACGTAGTAAAAGACGTGTGTGATAGTACGTAGTAAAAGACGTGTGTGATAGTACGTAGTAAAAGACGTGTGTGATAGTACGTAGTAAAAGACGTGTGTGATAGTACGTAGTAAAATTTAATAAAACGAACCGCGATAAAAAGAAAAAAATTACAAGAATTACACGAATAAAATACATAAATACTTTATACGAATTCTATCACGGCTTATTATTTAGAAACAGTACTTTTGTATCTCCTCCTCCTCCTCCTTTATAACTGCCTCCGTGGCGCAGCGGTAGTGAATGCGACTGCTGTGCATGAGGTCTCGGGTTCGAATCCCGGGTCGGGCCAACAAAAAGCTACTGGGCTTTTCTGTAAAAAAATCTCAATAGCAGCCCGGAGTTAGGAAGTTGGCGGTGTTAGACACCCCCGTGCCTCGGAAAGCACGTAAAGCCGTTGGTCCTGCGCCTGATCTCTCTCCGGTCGTGTCGGATTGCCGTCCCATCGCATCATGAGAGTTAGGGAACAGAGAGTGCACTTGTGTTTGCGCACACACTTGTGCACTATAATATCTCCTGCGCAGATGGCCAGTCTCTGTTAAGACTGGCCGCCGTGGCCGAAATTCGGTCTGGAGGACATTACTTTTGTATCATTTTGAAACTATTAAACTTTACTACAATTAGTAACCTATTTAAATTTTATTCCAATTTAACTATTACGATTTTCACTTTGTCCGATTTTATAGAAAGAAAGAAAGATAGAAATCATTATTTTTTTTTCATTCACATAGAAATATGACTGCAAGTTTTTCTTACAAAATATCGACAAAATAATAAAAAAGACAATTAACTAAATAGTTCGTAGGTAAAAAGTAGATACATATTATGCTATTGTGGCAACAAATGGTCTCCATTCAGCATTGATGTTGCGTTAAAACTGACGTGATATCGCAACGCTGATTTTCAATGGAGACCACCGTTACGCACGGACGTCAAGCCAGCTGCATACAATTTTACAATTAACAGAAATATTAGAAAATATCAAGGATACGTAACTAGAGAAAAATAAACTATTACTTATCTTAGTATTAAAAAAAAAGAATACAAAAATATATAAATGATAGCATATGTTTAAGATTGATACCCCTAATATTTACCTCGTAAAAATATCAGGTTCTAAATATAAAATATTTAAATATAGTAGGTTTGCAAGTGGCAGCCCTACCGGGACATCGAATATTAATATTTTCGGTTCGCTGCACCGACGTGACGCGACTCCGACCAGAATGTAAAGCATCTTGACCGATAGTACCGCTTTCATATAAACGTACTCTCTGCTCCTTCAGGAATGTTCTACAGGCTATTTGCTTACGAGCTATTGATGTATATACCTACATAGACTGTCTGTTCCCTGGCGGGTAGGCACAGACTACGAATTTCCAGTAGCTGTGATCTATACTTTTTAACGTGGGGAATGCCATTCCGAATCCTTCACCGCGGGAAAAGGGAAGCAGTATGTCGGGGTCACCTCTGGAAAGATGTAAAGGCCGGGGACCTACCGACTAAACCTACCACGGTGTGCTTACTCCTACGTGCATGGTAAGTGGGTCACACTACATTTGGCGCAGTGGCGAGACGACCACTTAAACAGCTACACCATCTGTGCAGTTATAGTGCATGTCCCTGAAAGGTTGACGAATTAAAACCATATTTCGTTAGGTATGGTTTAAAGCATTAGTTCCAAAAGTGGTCCAGGTTATCGTACATCGAGCCTATATCCATTCCCGTTAAAGTTTACAACATTAGTTCCCTAAGTGGTCCAGGTGGACCTTCAGGGGTCCACGAGAGACTCGACGGGGACCTACGTTGGCGTGACAAAAAAATTGGCGTCCACAATTCGTAAGCGGAGGTGCACAAAAATTTATTTGCTTTCGATAGTGAAAAACTAAAATGTTGGCTTGACTTCACCTATTAATGTAGGCAGATAATATTTTAAGAAGCTCAGCGACTGTTACTTGTTAAAACTTGCATGCATATTCCTTTTCCATAGTCAGTACCAGTGGTCTCGAACCTACCGATTTTTCCGGTAGAGAATACCTAAAAAAGGAAGGTCAGATCGAAGTGGTAGGTTCAGTCCCGAGATTAAAAAAAAACAAATATAAATACGAATGCCAAGAAATATGGTAGAAATGTAGCTGCAGGGGTCTACCGGCACGGGCAAATTTTTGAAAGTGTTCTATTTGGAAAAAAGTCTGGGAACCTGTGCTTTATAGTCTCACGTATCGAGCTGTCTGCGGGACACAAATGACACAATGCCAGTGTCCGTACTGCTACTAAGAATTATTTGACAAAGACCGAACAGTCCTTGGGCTGACATGGGAATTGAACGCGACATCTCATGCACAGCAGTCGTACTTTTCGCATCCTTCGGTTTAAAGAATATTTATTCTCAAAAGAACAATTACAGTTCACTGGTATGAGAAAATGTTTACAAAACTATATAAACAAAGTTGTCGTCTAGTGACGAAGCATGCATGCATCTGTGCAATGATAACAGTATATATTACTATCTAAACTTAAACAATACCTAATATGTAAGAATTTGTAGTGTTTATAGCATAGGTACACGAACTGGCCAGTCGATATTTAACCACAGGGAAACGTTTTGGTATTAATTTGTACTATATTTGATTTTATTTAAAGCTTAGATTATATAAGTATATAGAAGGCAGATATTTATGCGGCATAGTATAAACTTACCTGTAATAAATTGGAGGGCAGCTGTGGTACAATGAAAAAGCACAACTACTAATACACTCACTAAACTGTGCATTAAATTAATACCGTTCATCAAAGTTATACGCAAACATATCTAAGTTATTAAGAGCTTAAACGTAAAACAATGTACACAAACATATTCGAATAATTAAAAACTAAAACGTAAAATAAGTACAAATAATACAATATTGGTGTAAAAGAGGGCAGTTTTACAAAAATGTCAGCTACGGCCGCTGCGTACCCGCACGCTTTGTTGGTGTTTATTAAGGCCTTGTAACACAGTAGCTGAGCGGAAGCGATTTGCTTCGTGATTTAGGTAAGTACGAGTATGTCTTGAGTTTGACGACTCGATGGCGTAGTGGTTAGTGTAACCGACTGCCACGCCTAAGGTCGCGGGTTCGATTCCCGCACAAGTCAAACATTTGTGTGCGTGAACATGGATGTTTGTCTTGGTCTGGGTGTTTCTATGTATAATATGTATGTATTTACAAAAAAAAAAGTATATATGTATGTTTATCCATTGTCTAGTACCCATAGTACAAGCTCTGCTTAGTTTGGGCTAGATGGTGTTGTGTGTATGTGATAGAAAAAAATATTATATTATTACTTTTTATTATTTATTGTTTTTTATAACTATTGTACTGTTTGGTTATTTATAGTTACTTATAAAGACATATATACATACATACATATATTACTTCCTATCCTTCACGATTGTAAGTTCAATGCCTTATTCATTGAGTTACCGATGCTTCACCTTAATATTATAAAGACTATTCATTGAAGCATTCACTACGACAACTACCATCTTAGTCTCCCCGTGACCATGGCTGCTGAAAAGCAACCGAAACGTCGGGAAAAGTATAACTTAAATATAAATAGTTTTAATAGTTTTAATAAACTAATTAGCTTAAAATTAGTAAAGTTCAATAGTATCTAGTATTAGTGTGACAGTTTCAAAATTTTGTAATAAAGTGTAAAATAAATAACGCGATAAAATCCGTATATAGTAGTTTGATTTCAATGAATAACATTCGCGTAAACAGAAGACAATATTATTATAAAGACTAGTTTTGTACTCCAACGAGATTCGAGCCCGCTACCTATCCACTACAAGTCCACCACTATTAAACCATTCTAAGTAAGTACAAAGTTATCTCAGAAATAGGTTAGCGTAGTGTTTCTAGGCGATGTTTGTCCTCGTTAGATCTATTACAATCAAACTCACAGTTGGAAACTACTGATATATGTCACTATTGAGAACTATAAACTACTGATATGTCACCATTCAGAACTGTATACAACTTCGTTAATGTTCTACGCAGAATATTAATCTATAGAAAACTAGTTTTAGCCATGACGTCGCACTATTTTTAAGTGACTTACATTCTTGTAAGAATAGATTAGTGACTTACATTTTGAGCAGCGATAGCTCAGTGGGGAGTCCAACAGACTGCAATGCAGAGGGTCTCGAGTTCAAACCCACGTCGCGCACCTCTGACTTTCGGAAGTTATATGACACTTCGACCCAGTGGGATATTTTGTGTCGACTCCCAATAACGACTGCCATAGATGTTCATGGCAGGCGGGACCAACGGCTTAACGTGCTCTCCGAGGCATGGAGCAGGCGATAATGGTCAATGAATACGCACATAATTTCGAAAAGTCATATAACTTCCGAAAGTCATAGGTGAGCGACGTGAGTTCGAACCCGAGACCCTCTGCATTGCAGTCTGTTGGTCTCCCCACTGAGCTATCGCATAGTTATATATAGTTTATATAGTTTTACGCCTTAACTACTCGCTAGATCATCATTAAACATACACGCTTTCAGGGGTACAGAAAAGGGAATAGGCCAGAGTCACCTGTAATCAAGAAAAAGGGTAGATATCTACTGTTCTGTCAGATAGTAACTTATCGCCAAAATCTATTGTCTATCTCATTAACAGAAAAAGTAGTAAGTATTTTTATTTAAGCAGACAGCATTACGGAACTTGCTATCCACCAAAACTAAAAGCGCAACGTTAACGGACGATCCAGTCACAGTCACAGTAAGTTTCCTAAACTTAATATTAGCGAGGATCATCTAGGCGAAGCGAGACGCCTAGCGCGTATCTCACCGATTTATGAGTGCATTAATCTAACTTAATTTCACTGTTTATTGCGTATTTCGTCGGCATTTTCGCGAGTAAAGAGCGAGGGTAATGTCTTGCGGCGTGAAGTACTTTATCAGCTCTGTTGGCGAATATGTAATGATCATAATGATGAAAATGCCGAAATATGGAGTGCGGACTAGCCTTGGGCGCGTTAAGTTCAGTATTTTAAGAAAAATGGCTGAGTTTTATTTAAAGGGACAACTCCCGTACTTGTTGTTTCGCGAAGGACTTTGTTGAGTACACAAATTTTGACCCGTGCGGGAATCATATTACAATAGGATTATAATATTACTAGCTGTTGCCCGCGACTTCGTCCGCGTGGACTTTAATTTATTACCCAATACCTACTTTTAATTTGTTATCTAATTTAATTATATAAAACTACAACTAAAGAAATTAATAAGTCTAACTACACCTATATAAGTGTAGTTAGCTATATATACATATATAGCTAATACTTAAAAACTACCTACTAATATTTAGAAACTACCTACTATATCTAAAGAATTATATCTTTTGAATGAAATGTCCGATTTTAATAATTTAAAACGTATTTTACAGGTATTGAAACGGTCTTTAATAAAATATCATTTAATGGGATAAGGATTAATACAGTGGTATGAATAATATGGTTTGATTATAGTCGGCACTTTTATCAACCTTTAAAATGTAAAAAAGTAGTTATAGTAGCATAACTACAGTAGTCGGACATATGGTATTGCGGACTTTTTTGTAGATGTTGATACGTTCTATCATCAATAGTTTCAGCAGCGCACGCAATGACAGATTTTTTATGACTAATTTTTCACACCTTGGCTTATATTATTGCATTTTTATTAAGGATACCTATTTTTTTTGAAGATGTAATATAGCCTATGTTACTCAGTGAAGATGCAGCTTTCTAATGGTGAAAGAATTTTTGAAATCTGTCCAGTAATTTTTGTGTGAAAACATTACAAACATACATACAAAAACACAAATGTTTCCTCTTTATAATATTAGTTTAGATGGTAACGAAAGGTTTATCTATGTGTAATATATGTATAAAACCTTTTGTTGCTATCATTAAATCAGTCAGGCAGATACTTTATACAGTCTTACGTAAACAAACCAAGGAGTACGATTATCTATGCCATGCAGTTAAAATATCTTCAAATAAACGCGTACTATTTGCGTTTAGACAAGCAACTTATAGTATTGATACTGAAACTTATATTCTGATAGACCTTGGATTAAAGTTGTGTTCACATTGGTACTGGGTTATGTAGCCATAAATCAACCTGAAAATTTATATCATACTTCGATCACTCTTCGATGGCTGACTCGACGGCGTAGCGGTAGCTAATGCAATTGATGAGCATGAGGTCTCAGAATCCATAACCAGGGCAGGAAAAGTACATGAGATTTCGGTCAAAAATTTTTTTTATCGAAACTTGCGTTATGGCCTCTAGGCTCGCCTTCGTGTCTCCTCTGCCTACCTCTTCGGAGATATAAACCTAGCACAGTACTTCCATTATATACCACAGCATAATCGAGATAAAAGTACTACATGTATATAAGTATAAATATAGATTTTTAGATTTTAAAAAGATTATTCCCGCTCTTGGAATAATTCCTGTATCGCGGGGGACTTTGCAAACATTCAAACAACGGACACAAAGAACACCCAGACTCGGAACAACCATTTGTGGATCATACAAAGTTTTGTCCCGTGTGGGATTCGAGCACACTCGGCACGGTGGCAAGGCGACCACTTGAACCAGTCATCCATGCAGTATTGTATGCCTCCGTGGCGCAGCGGTACTGAATACGACTGCTGTGCATGAGGTCTCATATTCGAATCCTGGATCGGGCCATCAAAAAGTTATTGGGTTTTCCAGTTAAGAAATCTCAATAGCAGCCCGGAGTTAGGAAGTTGACGGTGTAAGACACCTCCGTGCCTCGGAAAGCACGTAAAGCCGTTGGTACTGCGCCTGATCTTTCTCCGGTCGTGTCGGATTACCGTCCCATCGGATCATGAGAGTTAGGGAACAGAGAATGCACTTGTGTTTGCGCACACACATGTGCACTGTAATATCTCCTGCGTAGTTGGCCAGTCTCTGTTAAGACTGGGCGCCGCGCGCAGTGGCCGAAATTCGGTCTAGAGGATACTATACCGCTTCGAGCACAAATTATGCGGTGCCACGTGTTTCGCCTCAGCGTGAGCGTTTCGGCTCATCGTTGCCAAACGGTCAACATTATTCTATTGCAATAGTTGGGGTGGGCAAACCGTGCGCGACGGGTTCCTCTCTTCCATATTATTTTATTAGAGCTTACAACCTGACTACACCCTTATAGTACTCACGTGAAACCAGAGCGTAGGTGTATCTCAATATACTCAAGTATAATCCTGGCTTTAATCTCGGCAATAGCACTTAAACACTGACCGGTGTATCCCTCGCACGTTGAGACGGTAATTTTATACCATTCGTTCAACAATTGTAATCTCTTGAAGCGGTTTATTATCTAGCTAAGTCCGTACGTGTCTTGTACTATTGTATCGAATACATTGCTACGTTTTTATTACGGATGAGGTGTTGGTAGAAAAGATGCAATGTATGGTGTTAATGTAAATTGGCTCAGAGGCGTGTTGCCAGGACTATTAATGTGCAATAATTGATTATATATTTGAATCCGTTGTTGACGTTGTTGACATTGACAGATGTCAGTCTGGCATGTATGCTGCGTTCGTAAACCTCGTTTTACAAGATGCGGTAATAAATATTTATAATTATTATCTATATATTATTATTATTTATTCTGTATTTGCATGTTGTTGTTATATTATATTTAAAATTATAATATTATTAGGTATATTTATATATAATTTATAATGTAATCATATAATTTTAAGAAATTTTAATCTTAAGGCTTTTATTTTATATTAGGCCTGCGAGAATACCAGCGTTGCAGTTAAACTGCAACAATAGCTGACGCAGATTCCTATTTTACCACCTCTATTTAAATAATTTAATTGTTTGTGTACTGTATGTTTATGTTGGTAAAACTTTCATTTCATTTCATTTCATCCTTTGAATGTTCAAGTAAATTGAAAGTGTTCGAATAATATTTATCGATATTCGAATGCATTTATTGTTGGTTGACTATGTATTAGCAATACAAAAGCGATTACCTAGCTGGGAGATCGTTCGTGATCATCATATCATCGCTCATGATCGTGAGTTCCTTAATTAAATCTCAAATAAATAAACATTTAATTATAATCTTGATGACGAAATCTGTTTGTAAGAAACATGTGTATGAGTGGCTATTGGGTCAAAATTACCATGAGACAGAAAACTTTATTACTCAGAATTGAAACACTAACACGCGCTCTTTAATATACACAGTCTATCACACACTCACATAAGCTCACGCTCTCACCCAACCAACACACTTACACACATACACTCCCTCAGACACAAACATTCATCTACACACATACACTCACAAACACAAATACACTTGCAAACATGCACTAGCATCATCTCTCTTAGCCTTTATTATTCCCAAGTCACTTGGGGTCGGCTTTTCTGGTCTAACTGGATTTGACTGGATATCAGTTTTTACACGGAGCGGCTGCCATCTGACCTCCGCAACCCGAAGGCTAACGATACCCTAAGACTAGACCAGTGTCAGGATATTAGAGGGTACTGACTTTCCCAATAACGACTGCCATAGATGTTCATGCCAGCCGGGACTGACGGCTTAACGTGCTCTCCGAGGCACGGAGCAGGCGATAATTGTCAATCAATACGCACATAATATCGAAAAGTCCTATAACTTCCGAAAGTCAGAGGAGCGCGACGTGGGTTCGAACCCGAGACCCTCTGCATTGCAGTCTGTTGGTCTCCCCACTGAACTATCGCTGCTCTTTACTTTTGTGTAACTTGTATCTTTTTTATGAACAAAAAATAAATAAACTTAAACTTAAATATCTTTCAATATTGATGTCCTAGATTCGAATCCCGAATGGGACAATGATTTGTGTGATGCACAAATGATTAATTGTACGTTTGTAAAGTTCCCGTATTATAGGGTTTAGCCCTTGTGCAGGAGTATTTGAAAAGCTGTTAACAATAATTATATTTATTATAAGTTGCTATTATTTCATGATGTAATCTTAACTGATATTATAAATGCGAATGTGAGTTTGTTTGTTACGCTTTCACACCTTAAGTATTTGACCGATCATCATGAAATTTCGCATACACGTTGTCAGAGGAACAGAAAAAGTCAAAGGGAACTTTTAATTTTTGAAAAAGGTATCTACTGTTACTAACCGAACCTATATTTACGCGAGTGAAGACGCGGGCGTAATCTATACTAATATTATAAAGCTGAAGAGTTTGTTTGGTTGCTTGTTTGTTTGTTTGAACGCGCTTATCTCAGGAACTACTAATTCGATTTGAAACATTATTTTAGTGTTAGATAGCCTATTTATCGAGGAAGGCTATAGGCTATATAACATCACGCTACGACCCACGGGGGCGTCGCAGTAACGATAAACGCGGGTGAAACCGCGGGAACATCTAGTCTGATAATAAAATAATCCCTTGTTGGTCCCAGCGCAGGTTCGTTTTTACTATACTTAATGGTAGATCGTAAGGTCTTGTATTTGATTCCCAGTTTGGGCACATTGTTAATTAGATATCTATACTAATATTATAAAGCCGAAGAGTTTGTTTGTTTGTTTGGTTGAACACGCTAATCTCAGGAACTACTGGTTCGAATTGAAAAATTCTTTCAGTCTTTGATAGACAATATGGAGGAAGGCTATAGGCTATATAACGGCCAGCCACGACCAATAGGAGCAGAGCATAAATGAAAAATGTTACAAAAGTGGAGAAAATTGTCTTATGTGAAGCAGACGAAGTTGCGCGGGTCAACTAATTCTGTAATAATTCTCTGGTCTATTACAATAGACCAGAGAAAATTACTACTGTTGTTTAGGTACATTGCAACTAACTAGTTGCAATGTACCTAAACTACAGAAGAGGATAAAATTAATACATTGTTTTTAAGTCTATGCCCAAAATGTGAGTTCCCACCTATCTCTATCTACCCTGTCTCGGTTCAGGGTTAAGTCAACATTTTGCGTAATAAAACAAACCACTGTGTAAAACACGACAATCTAATTTCTAACTGTATAATAACTATTCACCGTATATATGTATATTCCATATTCAAATCAACAATGCCATACGCATTCATTTACCGCCTACTTCACAAACACTTGAGCGACAAATACACACAACAATAGATCCATTACCGGTTTTGAAAGGGCGTCGGGCCGGCCGGCCACCACAAAATCAGCAATAGTTTATGTTAAACGCGTTTCGTCCAGGTGACAACCATGACGTGAACACGGAAAACATTTTAACCCGTTAGTGGTGCGGTCGCATCGACCCGAACAATTGGACGAATTACGAAAGAAGTGCCAATTGCGGGTTGCATATTTACTGTTTAGGAATAAGAAGTTTGCTTTTGTAAAATAGGGTTTCTTTGAGCTTAGAATGTGATACAATTTCTTTTTACTTTTTCTTTCAAGACAATCCGTGGAAAGTTTATTTTCTAGTCGCAAGTGGAAACCTATAAAATCGAAAAGTAAGAACAGCCTGACTTGTAACAAATATTAGTAGACAGCAAGTTTCCTATCATAGAAAATGATTTAGGGCACTTTATAGAGATTCTAGAAGCTATTGAGACTCTAGAGAACATTCAGCAAATAGTAAAAAGACCACGCATTGACCGTGAAAGAGTCAACCACTTCGATAAATACGACGATGTCGACTTTTTCATAAGATATAGGTTATCTAAACAGAGTGTTCTATATTTATTAGAAAAATTGAGCATCTTTTAGAATTCAAAGATAACAAAAGATGTAAGCTTTAATTAACACGAATCGGAGTTCCAAATAATCACACGACGATGTATGTTAAGAAATGCCAAAAAAAGCAAAGGAACACCAGTCTTACAGCCTATACACATGCACCGAAAATATTTTTATTTTTAAATTAAACCGAATAAAGTTCAAAATATGTAAAAAAATATTGTTTTTCAATATATTAATAATACTACTGTTAATACCATTCATTTGAAAAGAAATATAGAAATTTTCATGTTATCGATAAAACATCGATGTCAGAAGCGTGACTTTAGAAAAAAATAACTGTCACTTACTTAAGGCATTCCTTCGTAGGTGATACCTAGTATGGTGAAATTGAATTTAGGTAAGTATTCGATTAAGGGATGCCCCTAGCTTAAAAGTCACTTACTTAGGTGGAGCCTAGGGGCCTGTTGGTGAAAACGGGTATTAGAAGTTTAAGAATTTAATGTTTCACATGCCACTTGTGCCAAAATAGAAGGGCCGTGTACCAATCTGACCACGTAATTGTACTCTATTTTGTGTAAAATAAATATAATTTTATTCCAATTTCATTCCATTTTATGTCACTCACTTACAGTTTTGAATTGCTCATCATAGAAAATAATGGTGATTTATCATCTTTTACTGCAGTACAACTAAGAATATTAATTCTAATAACAATTTGTTAATGTAAAACAAAATTAAGTAAATCTTCATTAATGAAATACTGTTATAAAATTAAATGTTCAGTTTAGTTAGTTTTAATTCCACACCAGATTTCATAAAGGCTAGACGAAATGTCAAATTATTTGATTGTCTGTTGCTTTTTCAACACAGTTCGGAACGGATGAACGCAATTGCCTGACATTTTTGTCTATTGATCTGTGTCTAAGAAACCGGGGGATAATTTCCATAGTTATTGTGTAGCGACATTTTATGTTTTGAGCCGACCACGTTTATCTGTTCTACCTTAATAACGATAAACTGACCTCTAAAAACAATTTATTTTTATGTTTAAATTCTATATTCAGGCGTTTTTAAATGCGGTTATTTTTGTGTCACCCGTGGGACCTTAGGTTTAGGCCGGTTGTCAAAATTTTCAGACAGCTGACCGCGAGTAACAACTGCGCCAGATGTTCGCGAGACTAAAGGGTCTGAGATAAGCATTTTAAATTTAATCTCTCTGGGTTTTATGTCAAACTAGGTGTTACATGCGACATCGCTCGTACTATTGTATTAATAGCACTTTCGTTTTGATGATTAATGTAAGACGATACCGAGGTTTTTATTATTCATGCAAGACGTTTCGGTGCGCTGTTCTGCAGCCATGACTACGGCCAATGGCCATGACTATGTATACACATGTATGTATGTATCTTATGTGGGGGCCAGTCAGTGTAGACCGGCGACACTTCGACCCAGTGGGATCTTTTGTGTCGACACTCTCCCAATAACGACTGCCATAGATGTTCATGGCAGCCGGGACCGACGGCTTAACGTGCTCTCCGAGGCACGGAGCAGGCGATAATTGTCAATCAATACACACATAATTTCGAAAAGTCATATAACTTCCGAAAGTCAGAGGTGCGCGACGTGGGTTCGAACCCGAGACCCTCTGCATTGCAGTCTGTTGGTCTCCCCACTGAGCTATCGCTGCTATGCTATGTATACACATAGTCAACGCCATTGGCCATCATGGTCAATTTTTAAAATTATTTGTGTATACACATAAATCATTTAAAAGAATGATAAATATAGACCAGCATATTTAATATTTAATGCAAATTATGTAACTGTGATTAAGGTAAAAAATAACACTTAAGAATATTAAAGTTTAATGGTCATCAAGTTACAAAAATAGCACCGACACCAAAATATTGCCAACAATATACAAAATATTAAAAACTTGAATTTCATTTTTACAACGGGTCACATCCACATATCATACGTCACTCACCCCAGTACAGATTGTAAAATATGCATAATTTTGTAATAATAAATCCGTCCCAGTGTTTGTATTTATGATTTGAAACAACACGGCTCTGTAACGCCATCACGCCTCTTTATTCCCGAGAGATTAGGCAGAGTTGTCGAATATCCACGTTTTACCAGATATGCTTTAAACACACGAAATGCGAGGCCAATCCTATTGTGCTCTTAAAGGTATATGATATTTAGTAATGAGAATTATAGCGCCTGTTTGTTATGAAGGATTCAGACATGACTATCCCAGAGGCGCAGCGATACTGTTTGAATGATTCGAATGTTTCAGTAACAAACGCGTATCGCTAACACAGATTACTCCTTTCAAAATGGTTCTCATTATACCTTTGTATCAAATATAGAAGCCCTGGAATCGAACTAGATACTCTAAAATATGGTAAAAACTTATGTAAAAGAAAAAGCAATCTTAAGCAACTGCACTTTTAGTATTTTGAAAGAGACTGCATTGAACATATATTGTTTTTAAATCAATAGAAAATAAATATTGAGTCTTAACTTTGCGTGAGTTGGTAACATATCTACTTCATTTTTGTAGAACATATCTTCACACAGGACCAACAATTTTAGCATGAATGGGCCGACTCGACCGGGGAAGGACTACCCTCTCACAGATTATCGACGTGAAATAGCAATATCCCTACCGCTATGTTTTGTTCGGTGAGTGAGAGTGCCGGAGGCCTAATCACCCTCTTTCCCCCTTCCCGCTCCTTCTCCATCCCACTTTTTCTTCTCTTTCTCTTCTTCCTTTCCTAAAGGGTCGGCAAAACGCAAGTTGATGCCTCTGGTGTTGCAGGCGTCTATAGGCTACGGTGACCACTTACCATCTGGTAGGCCGTATGCTTGTTTACCAACTTAGGTGTATAAAAAAAAGACACTTATGCTTTACTCTTTGGGGATGTCGACAAAAAACCATGTATCGACGTAAAATATTCACCTTTTAATCTGTCCAGACTTGACTACCGAACATAATTAAAAATCTGTCGTGTCTGACCACCAGGTTGCCGCTGGGACGGTAAACGGTTCTCAGCACTTACAAAAATGTTTAGATTATTTTACTTCTGCTTCTTCTCATGAAAGCTCTACTGCTTGAACAGGCATTTTTCAATGCAAGTTTTTATTTTCTTCTATTCACACTTTTCTACTATAACACTTTTAAAATTACGTACCTATAACTTTATGACACAAGGGCTTTCTATAGATTCTAACAAATAGAATGTATACTGTATCAAATGTTTGTCAAAGTTACGCCCACTATATACGTTTGAAATATGTTTTCATGTATCACAGACAGTTCTGGTTATATTTCATCCACGTGGGAGTTTCGTTGTATATTGATGAATCTGAAGCTAGTGTTTGTAGATAATGGGAACAAAATACAATCAGATTTCGATATTTAAATCAAGTTTTGTCAAAAAAAAAAAGAGATTATCGTTGCCTATTGAAGTTGCTAGAAATAATTTAGGTTGTTTTTATTATTGTGCTGAAGTTTTAATTTTTATTGAGAAGCCACACTTTTTTTGTTACTTCGGTAATAAATAAAAATGCTATGCATGAGGTCTTAGTTAGGAATCCGGGTCGGGTAAATCGTTGTTGAGATTATCTATCAAGAAAACTCTGTAACAGAACAGTAGAACGGTGCCTAATAAATGGCAATACGTAGGATCATAAATCATATTTGGCGAAATGTGGGTGCAATTCACCTGTGCCTATCACTCTGGGAATCGACGCGTGACACTATGTGTGTAATGTAATATATAAAAACAACCCACAAGATTATTCCTACCGCGGAGGAATAATCTTGTGTCATATGGGACTGCACCACACAATCACAAATAACACGCACTAACAAATTTTCAAATTTATCAAATCTAATATTATAAAGAGGAAACATTTGTGTTTTTGTATGTATGTTTGTAATGTTTTCACACAAAAACTACTGGACCGATTTCAAAAATTCTTTCACCGTTAGAAAGCTGCGTCTTCACTGAGTGACATAGGCTATATTACATTTAAAAAAAAATAGGGATCCTTAATAAAAATGCAATAATATAACCCAAGGTGTAAAAAAATTAGTCATAAAAATCTGTCATCACGTGCGCTGCGGAAACTATTGATGATAGAACAAAAAAATGTTCTACAGTATTATAGAACGTATCAATATCTATCAAAAAAATTTGCGATACCATATGTCCAACTACTGTAGTTATGCTACTATGACTACTTTTTTACATTTTAAAAGTTGATAAAAGTGCCGACTATAATCAAACCATATTATTCATACCTCTGTATTAATCCTTATCCCATTAAATGATATTTTATTAAAGACCGTTTCAATACACGTAATATACTTTCTAAATTATTAAAATCTGACATTTCATTCAAAAGATATAATTCTTTAGATATAGTAGGTAGTTTCTAAATATTAGTAGGTAGTTTTTAAGTATTAGCTATATATATAGCTAACTACACTTATATAGGTGTAGTTAGACTTATTAATTTCTTTAGTTGTAGTTTTATATATTAAAATTAGATAACAAATTAAAAGTAGGTATTGGTAATAAATTAAAGTCCACGCGGACGAAGTCGCGGGCAACAGCTAGTATTTTAATATAGTTAGGTACAGCAGGGATTGTTTAAAAGCCTAAGATTGTTTAAAACTCTAATAAATCAAAACATACTAAACACCTCTACTCGTGATTAGTTTATACCACGGGCTTCACCTCGGTTTATTTCAAATATCACGTGAAAAAGTATAACAGTGCTATTTAGTGACACTTATTATTATTAGATTTTTCAGAATGCTAAGCCATTTTCTATGATCTGGACGTTTAAATCCTAAAGGCTAAAAGTGGTCTCATAAAAACCTATTAACAAATTTACCCATTCCAGAAAAAAGTATTCGTTTTCTGGAAAATCGAATCCATGCTATTCCGGAAATCTAACGCGAGCTTTACGATGGTGGTTACACTTAAACAAGCACGCTGAAGCCACTTGATAAACGAGTCCAATTCTTTACGACCATCTGCATAAAGTCCTTAACACACCAATAACTTGGAACCAAACAAAAGCGACGAAACTTTTACCTTCTAAACATACAAGGAATGCAGTTCAATCAACAGAATGAAAAAATAAACCACGTCTGTTCGTCTGTTCACTTGAAACCACACATTAGACGTGAAATGCACTCGGGATCTTGGAAACAAATCACTTGACGGACCCAAATTAACCGCGAGACACCGGTGTTTATTTAAGAAATGTCGATTTGGACTTACAGTTAGTAAGAGCCCCGAAGACAGCGATACAGCACGGATTGTTTGATGAAATCTTTAGTCAGAGATAAGCATTGTATTTCTAAGAGAGATTGGTGAATTTTCGATAGTTTATTTAGTTTGATGACGTAAGAGGATTATTGTAAAGGAAAATCTTTGAAGTTGTTGGAGACGTGTCAAGAAGTTTATTTGAAATAATGTAATGTCATCCAAATCAGTTTTCGATAACTGTAGCCAATTTTAGCAAAGGCTAACTATCTGAGCAAGAAAAAATTTTCAGTGCAAAGGTGTTTGTGCTAGTGACTGTGGATGGATGTGCGTGCATGTGATTTGAGTGATTTCGTGATTTTGCATCAAATGTTGGTTCGATCATCACTCGGGACAAAAATTGACGTTTTCCAGGAATGATTGTTCCTAGTCTGGGTAGTAGTATCACTATGTGTCCATTTCAATGTTTGTAAAGAAATCATAGATAGTTGTATATTTTATTAAATATAATATATTGACAATTCCATCTTTATTTATATTTGAAGTGGCGTTATTTATCAAAACAAATCAATTTATCAGATGTTGTCATACGCAATAGACGTAAAAACAAATTTAAATGTATTCGTAAGGTTAATACGGCGTTTTTGTGGAAAAGTGACTTTTGTTTAGCGCCGAAAATATTTAATAAACTGCCAGAGACAATAAAAACATTAAACATAAGCCTTTTTAGAAAGAAATTAAGAATATTGTTGGCTGTAAAGTGTTACTATTGCTTCACAGACTTTATTAAGGACACAATTTAAAAAAAATGATATCTATTAATTTGTTAGATTAAGTTTTGTTATTTTATAGATCTTTTATTATTTGTGATTTTAATTTTACTTACAGTTTATTATTAATATGTAAATAGTTGTACGCCAATATTGGCAAGGCACAGAACTGCACTTTTTATTTTTTGTAACAGCTTTTAAACCTGTGTTTGGCAAATAAACGTAATTTGAATTTGAATTTGAAATTGGAATTTGTCATTTATTTTAAATCAAAATGAATACGTGTGTGTGTGAATTGTATTTTCCCATTTTCTCACGCTCATAACTCAATGAGATCGCAATCAAGAGAGCCAATGACTTTATGTACTTTCAAATCATAAACAGAACTTGATGAAGGCAGATAACTCGGTAATTTCTGACGTAAAAACATAAAAGCATATGCAATACAGCTTTATCTATCAGTTCGGTGAGATAATCGTAAAATTATAAGCTAAATGTTAGTTTGGACCAGCATTGAAATTAGGTCAAAAGTTGTCGAGAACTCCGTTTATAAACGAATTAATTCTACTGTTTCAAATATGTATAATACATTGCAACGTGTGTGCTTTCATAGGAGGCATCAGATCGGCCCAGCAGTGATGGGATAGCGAGAGCATGCCGTCAAACAGCGCAGCCGAGAGTTATACAATTTGTGCGATTGTCAATCTGCAGATAGGCTTATAGACGGCTCTATGAGCTTTAGTTCTTCTGTGTCTCTACAAATTATTTCGTGAGAAAACAGCCATATCCGTTATTTGTATGTTTGTGAAGCTACCGATACAGGATTTAATCTCTGGTACGCAAATAGTTTTTAAGGGAAAATATATTGGGTACAAAAGAAAAAGTATTTTGTGCTTGTCTATCTACCCTAATTTATTTTATAAATGCGAACGTGAGTTTGTTTCACGTCGTAACTACTTGACCAATCATCATAAAATTACACATTCATTTTGCCAGTGGTACAGAAAATGTACCCTTTTCCATAAAAAAATCTGTTACCGAGACAGAAACTTATTGCCGAAATCTACATTAAAGCGAGCGAAATTGCGGGCAAAACCTAGTAGAATATGAAAGAGTATATCGGATATCTTGTCTGGCTATCTGTATATATTGCCATATTTTCTTTTTTAATATAGGAGTATTTCAACCGTGGGCCGGCTCGACCGGAGTGATAACACGGCCTCACAGAAAACCGGCGTAAAATAGCACTTGCGTTGTTTCCTCGAGTGTGTGAGGGTATTGGAGGCCTAACCCTCCCTCTCCTGGGAAGGGAAGGGGGGAGAGGCAAATTTACAAGGCTGGCAACGCACTTGTGACTCTTCTGGTGTTGCGGGTGTCCATGGGCGGCGGTAATCGCTTACCATCAGGCGACACGATTGTCGCCTAAACAATAAAAAAAATTATAGCCGGCTAAATGTAGGTAAATTACACCATCCTCTACCACTTCGCGTGAGACTATGTATATTTTTAGAGCAGCGATAGCTCAGTGGGGAGACCAACAAACTGCAATGCAGAGGGTCTCGGGTTCGAACCCGCGTCGCGCACCTCTGACTTTCGGAAATTATATGACTTTTCGAAATTATGTGCGTATTGATTAACAATTATCGCCTGCTCCGTGCCTCGCAGAGCATGTTAAGCCGTCGGTCCCGGCTGCCATGAACATCTATGGCAGTCGTTATTGAGAGAGTGTCGACACAAAAGATCCCACTGGGTCGAAGTTTCGCCGGTCTGCACTGACTGGCCCCCACATAAGATACATACATACATGTATATTTTTACAAGTATACTGCATGTTTATACCCATGCCTTAGATACAAAGCCAAATATGATGCCAAATAGTATGACGACCTCGATGGCGTAGTGGTTAGTGTAACCGACTGTCACGCCTGAGGTCGTGGGTTCGATTCCCGCACAAGTCAAACATTTCTGTGCATGAACATGGGTGTTTGTCTTGGTCTGGGTTTATATGTATAATACGTATGTATTTACAAAAAAAAGTATATATGTATGTCTATCCGTTGTCTAGTACCCATAGTACAAGCTCTGCATAGTTTGGACTAGATGGTGTTGTGTGTATGTGATAGAATATTATTATTATATTAAATAGAAATAAAGTCATTCTGTAGTTATAATTACACATACATGCTTATAATGTTTCCATCCACACTAAGCCAGTCAAAGATAGTATTTATAATACAACACATTTTTAAATAAAGGTCTAATTATTCATCACTAAGAGTTTATAGACTATCAATAGGATAGGTTCCCGTTACCTACGCCCGAAGGAAGTTGTAATATCTAAACTGCAGTTTAGCATATAGCCTCATATCTACAGGTATGAGGCTATATGCCGAAGTCCAGTTAACTAGTTCCAGCGGAACTAATACCTGTTATATGAGCATACGAAGTATCTATTTCATTAAAATAAAATAACTGTAATCTTGAACAAGGCTCGAGAGTGTTACGCATAAAAACTGTATCGGGAACTTGGATGAACCGGTTTGAGACGAGGGCTTCATCGTGGTAATCATTTTGTTATTTGAAGCTTAGTTTATCTAAGATATTGATGTAGAATAAGCGCGTATGTATTGTAACGCTGTGGTAGGGCGTGCGACTGTTGTGTTAGTGGTTTGAAACCCGGGTCGAATAAAATGATTTTATAATTTCTTGTCAAGAAATTCTAAGTAGCAATATGGAGTCTGAAATTCAGTGCTATAGAAGGCAAATAGTAGAAGTCAGCTATAATTATTTAGGGGTCCAAAACATAGCCTGCGAAATGTGGGTGTAAGACAGCGTCTACCTCTTCGTGGATATAGGTGGAAGGTTCATGATTTCTGTATCACGAGGTACTTTACAGACCAGGCAGAACTATTTGTGGATGACACAGAGACGGCAGTGGCGAATCAACTACTTAAGCCACGCCATCCGTGATGTTCATAATTATGTGATGTATAAGCGGGTGGATATATGAGCGACAAATTTTGTTACTAAGTAAATAATTTAAAACTGTTGTATGGATCTTTATAAACTCTGGTATGTGCATGACTAACACCACGATGGGATAGCTTTTAATAACTCTTCCTAAAAATCACAGCAGGATATGGAAAAATTGAAATCGAAATGAATGACTTTTAGGAATAATATACAACATTACGTATTCCAGTTAGAGCTCGAAAATATTTTCACATAGAACTTTTTTTGAGCGATTTTAATCCAGGCCGATAAACTATCAAAAATGAGTCTTCGTTTTTACAATGAACCTCAAATTCATCATTGTCATAAAATAATCTCATTTCCTTAGTCACTGCATCCGCCATTTTCGATGCCGCATGCCCACAAAAATAGACTTCCGTAAATACAAACTATAAACACGTGTAAACGAATCCAACCGCTTTAAGCTTCAAGACCATTAACAATAATCCTTTTTATTTCCCTGTGAAAACACCCTGCTATCCTCCAACCAACCCTAATACTGTCATCTCAGAGTTTAATTTCTTTTGCACTCAACAGAATGTAGAAACCTTGCATCATTTATAAAGATTTCAACTTGGTTAGCCAGTGTGTATTAAAAATAAAATCGCTATTATTCAAGTCATAATCTAAAGGGGAAAAACTTAAATAATAGGAATGAGTCTTTAAGGGGCAGTTACAATGGTTTTTAAATGCTGAAGTGGTGTATTTAGATGTTTAAGATGGGAATTAAATGTGGGTTCCGAGCTGACGTGGGGTGGTTATGATTTATTGAGTCGTTTATCAAATTTAAAATAAATATGCGTTCTCAGATGCGCAAAAAATAAATTTGAATTTGTTATCTATTGGTATGTATCTGTATTTATCAACAGCGCTACAAAATTTTTGAAGTGAAAACTTCATTAGGCGCGGTGAGTACTTTTTGGGTGAACAAAAATCATGTAACTCGCGTCATCGTCACCGAACGCATTCAAAATTCAAAAATAATAATCTAATAGCTCGACGATACAATTCACAAGTTACTTAGTTTTCACTTCTATCGGCAGTCCCCAAAGACTGCCCGGTATGTTTTTCCATTAGCTTCTTGACATGTCTCACTGCTGAGCAAAAGCCTCTTCCTTGGACTTCCAAATCTCTCTGTTGGTGGATATCCCCTGCCAGTCCCTTGCAAAGGCGTCCAGGTAATCCCGTCAATTTCGTTTCGTAATAATTATATATATTTCTATTTCGTAATGAACGAATTGCAATAGTTCTTGTTATTACTGCTAATGCACTGCATATTGTAACTTCTATTCTTCACCAGTACAAAAGTAGTCTCTTCTCCTTAGCCTTTATTATTCCCAAGTCACTTGGGGTCGGCTTTTCTAGTCTAACCGGGTTTGACTGGATATCAGTTTTTACACGGAGCGGCTGCCACCTGACCTCCGCAACCCGAAGGCTAACGATACCCTAAGGCTAGACCAGTGTCAGGATATTAGAGGGTACTGACTTTCCCAATAACGACTGCCATAGATGTTCATGGCAGCCGGGACCGACGGCTTAACGTGCTCTCCGAGGCACGGAGCAGGCGATAATCGTCAATCAATACGCACATAATTTCGAAAAGTCATATGACTTCCGAAAGTCAGAGGTGCGCGACGTGGGTTCGAACCCGAGACCCTGTGCATTGCAGTCTGTTGGTCTTCCCACTGAGCTATCGCTGCTGTCAGTACAAAAGTAGTGTGCGACATAATAGTCAAAATATATTGTTCTGAGTGTTGGTTTTCTTTTTGTTCATAGTTAGAGTATGCCCCTACAACACGGGGATTACCCAGTGCGGGACGACTCCCGCTTTGAGTAATGCCCCTTTTTAGAACGTATGATAAAATAATAATGACTCATGTTACATGTTTAATTACCACCATCCTCATGGCTCGAGTTATTGTCGTCCACCAGACATAGAGCTAGACTCTGAGCTACTAATAAAACAATCTTAAAAGAAATCTGTCTTTATACCTTTTTACAAATAAATACAAAGTTTCACGCCTACATATCACTGAAAGGTTGGCAGAGTTGTACCTAATAAAACCACATTTCGCTTTCTATTATTTTAAGACCTACGTAATGGAGGTACATAGCGGTAGTGAATGCGACTGCTGTGCTTGAGGTCTCCTGTTCGAATCCAGGGTCATGCCGACAAAAAGTTATTGGATTTTCTTTAAGAAATCTTAATACTAGCCCGGAGTTAGGAAGTTGGCAGTGTTATATACCGCCGTGCCTCGGAAAATACGTAAAGCCGTAGGTTCTGCGCCTGATATATCTTCGGTCGTGTCGGATTGCCATCAAATCGGACCATGAAAGTTAGGGAACAGAGAGAGCACTTGTGTTTGCGCACATACTTATGCACTATAATAATCTCCTGCGCAGATGTCTAGTCTTCGTTGAGATTGGCCATCGTGACCGAAATGTGGTCTGAAGGACATTATTATTATAATGAAGGGCTATTGACGTCTACGTCTACTAGGCACATTACCATGCTTCATGGTGCTACTGAGAAATTCATAACATAAACACCATTTTTTCTTAATCAGGTAACTGAACCAAACACGGTTGCTTGTAAGAGTAAATGCAAACTTAGACCATAAGACCAATCAAGATAAAGTAACGAACATTTTATTACAAGAGAGGAGATAACAGAATAGCAGTATCAGCCCTGTCCCACTGCTGGGCACGGGCCTCTTCTTAGTGTGAGAAGGGTTAGGCCATAGTCCACCAGGGCCCAGTGCGGGTTGGCAGACTTCACAAATCTTCGAGAACATTATGGAGAATAATAACAATAATAATTTTATTTATCAAAAACTTTACAGTTTACAAATTTAGAAGGACATCGAATTATATTCACATTTGGAACAGTAATCTGTAAACAATAATAAAAACTCTGCTTCTTAAACTAGGAACACTCTGTATCCTAAGAGACAGCGTTTGGCCAATTAATTTAAAATGTTACACATGTGAACTTGGTCAACTCTCATTGTTTTGGTGTTTCTTTTTATTTAAGAGAGTACTCTCAGACATGTAGGTATTCTCACGATGTTTTCCTTCAGCGTTAAAGCAAGCGATAATTAATAATTTTAATACACACATAACTTCGAAATGTTGGAGATGTGCGCCTTGGGACCGAAGTCGTGGCAGTATAACGGTCTCCCACTAGGCTATTGCTGATAACAGAATGAATATTGCATAATAATTCTATTCAATTTCAAACTGTTCGAAAGATTCAAGGGGAATGTGTACGGCCCTTAACACACGCTTGTGGTTAAATCCAAAGATTAATTTAGTATTTGAAATGGCACTTACGTTGCTGCAATGTTGCCCACTCTTAATAACAGCGGGCGAGAATGGAGACTTGAGTTTTGTTGCAAACTAATGTTAATATAACTTTTTCTATGCTAGGTTTTGCCCGCGGTTTCGTTCGTATGAATGTAGTTTTTGATAATAAATAATTTTACCTTGGGAACAGTACTATGTTCTTTTATTTAACCAAGACAACGTGTATGCGAAACATGATGATCGGTCGAAAAATTAATGCGTGGAATTTTATTACTCAGACTTCAGTTTTAGTTAAAGCATATTTAAGTAACAGCGGTTAGCTATTGATCAATGGTTAATCAAGGGCTTGAGAGGTATTCAGTTGAAAGATAGCGAAGTAAGACTGCACTGATGTGCAGTCTTACTTTAGTCTATCTTTCAACTGAATGGACTGAAAATGGGCCATCAGGTGCAGCAGGCAAACGGTCAGTCGCCGCCGCGTAGAATATTCTGAGTTCGAATTGCACACAGGACAATTTGAGTGATCCACAAAATTAAATGATTGTTCACCTAGACTCATTTGGGTATACTTTCTGTCTGTAATGCTTTTACGCCTTGATTACTTAACCGATCATTATGAAATTACGTATAAAAGTTGTCAGGGGAATAAAAAAGGAAAAAAAGTACCTTTCATTCAGAAAAAAGTATTGGTACTGACCTTACCAAAACACAACAGTAAACAAAAATTTAGTATTAAATAAAGTAAAAATAAAAGGTGTACCCAGGTGTACCCCGACTTAAGCAAATTGCACGATCAATGCAAGTCTGTTGAAACGTGGGGTAACAAATAGGTATTTAAAAATTACCTTTAAATACCTCCCTACGCGATTAAGACCCGTTATCTAACATTATATTATATTGTTAATAACCCCCAGACAAATTGTATTTATATCATTTAAATATAAATAGTCAACTAAAACCTAATAGGTTACCAAGGAACCCCAACAAAACCAAACTTTAAAACCCCGATTGCTACACAAACTTTGTGTTAGCTAAAGGAAGTTTGGAAGATGTGAAACGTACATGTACTTTGACTAATTTAGCGATAACGTTAATATCGTGGGGCTACACGCGACCGGCGACCGTGCGGGTGAAAATGCCCCTATTTTAGTACAAAAAGGACGGTTGGCTAAAAATGTATTTATAGGTGTTGCTAGGCTCTTTGTAGCGTTGTCTTTAAAACTTCAAAAGCAGGCAGTTCTATATTTAAAATGTTGTTTTTCTATGTAAGGCTTTTTTTTTTTTTACGTGGGGGAATGCTTTGACGCTTACCTCTCCGCGGGGCGACGGAGAGGTTATGTCGGGCTCACCAGGGAAAAGATACCCCGGTAATACCGACTAAACCTACCACGGTGTTCCTCGACATAACCATAGACGGCGAGGCCGCGCGAATCGCTTTCACATGCAATCGCGACCCCGCCGTGGTTTCGGCCCGCCGTGTGAAATGGCAGGCCACAGCGCGAAGTATATTTAAGTAAGGCTACCATAACCTTGTTTTTTTTTATAAGACGTTAATAATTGTACTTGTATATACACAAAGAGCACCCAAGGTCAAAAATTTTTCTTTCAAAGATAATAAATAGTACTACTTATCAGTAAACGGCAGTCTCACCGTTAAACAATCACGTTTAGCGATTATAAAACTGTAATAGATCTAAGTTAAAAAAACGGCATATAAGCTTAAATGTACTGAGAATATAAATAATTCCTGTGTCGATGAGGACTTTACAAACATTCAAACAACGGACACAAAGAACACCCAGACTCGGAACAACCATTTGTGGATCGCACAAAGTCTTGTCCCGTGTGGGATTCGAACCCACTCGGCGTAGTGGCAGTGGCGATACGACCAATTAAACCACTGCGCCATCCGTGCATTCTAAATTCATCAATTCATGTAAACACAACGTTGTTTACCATGTCTGTATTTTTAACAAGAAGACAGACGCTTGTGCTAATTGTGATTCATCTTCCTCTTGTCTTTTACTCTGGATGTTCTTTCTGTATGTTTACACAGAGTCATCTCCATAATACTATTAAGTAATTATTATATAATTTTCAGATATTTATAGTTTATTGAAATTAAACTGCTATATACGGATTTTATCGCGTTGTTTATTTGACACTTTATTACAAAATTTTGAAAATTGTTACTCTACTACTACTATTAAACCTTACTAATTTTTAAGCTAATTAAATTATTATTAAACTATTTAGATTTAATTTAATTTTACACTTTCCCCGACGTTTCGGTTGCTTTTCAGCAGCCATGGTCACGGGGAGACTAAGATGGCAGTTGTCTCAATGTTCCAGTGTAGTTATTTCAAAGTACCCGAACATAATTTAATCATTGGTGTTTCTATTTACGCAGAATGAGCTCAAAGTGTTATGAAGTCTAGCTGTGGTTTGCTTCTTCTTGGGTTTGACTATTTTTATTACTGGATCCCAAGCTGGTGGTACATTCCAACCATCTTCTCTATTATTTATTTTCTCTATTATATATTTATTTTAGTTAAGTTACACTTATAAACGTCAAAATATATGGGTTAGTGACTTTCTAAGCTACCGAAGGTACGCTTAGGTTAAAACTACTGCTGGCGAAATGTGGACATAACACACCTTCTGCAAACCCTTTCGAAGACATAAATGTAAGACTAGTACAGTGAGCTGCTAAAATGTATGCCCATGTCAAAACTAAAATGGTATAAGCCGGTAATTGACGCCATCTAACGGAAATCAGAAATCAGAAGCAGCGATAGCCTAGTGGTAAACCATTGGACTGCCACGCAGAGGTCTCAGGTTCAAACCCATGGCGCGCATCTCTGACTTTTCGAAATTATATGCTTATTAAATAATTAGTTATCGCTTGCTTTAAAGGTGAAGGAAAATATCGTGAGGAAACCTGCATGTCTGAGAGTTCTCCATAATGTTCTCGAATATATGTGAAGTCTGCTAACCCGCACTAGGCCAGCGTGGTGGACTACGGCCTAACCCTTCTCACAATGAGAAGAGGCCCGTGCCCAGCAGTGGGACAGTTTAATACAGGGCTGATATTATTATTATATTATTATAACGGAAATCGATACAAGAACTGGTAACTAGTTTAGTTACATCGTAATCAATGGTGGTGCACTACTACAAAATAAAAACTAGATTTTTGTAAAACTCAATTTTGTTAAAATTACTTTAAACAATTTTTGAATCTCTATTCAGAAAAGTTTATTTAAATAAAAGAACACATATTGTACATGACTGAAAACCTGAGGGTAAAACTAACATAGCCATAATTTAAAAAACAACGCCGTCTAGTTTCATTTGTACGTCATTCATATTCATTCTAATTCGAGTGTTCACAGTATATTAGACCTTAAGGTATCCATGGAATATTACAGGTGACTGTACATTCCAGCCTCAAATTTATTGACCACTGAAAAGCTATTTTACGATCTGCAGATAGTAGGAAACAATCCATTCAATACAGTCACACGTTAATAATAAATAGCTCCCATATGTAATATATTAGGAACGTCGCCACATGCCGAAGTAGCGGCGCTCACGTAAATCCATCTCGACTGACGTTAAGTGCCTCTGCTTATACCCCAATGGTTTAAATAACTTCACTACGGATACTGCGTAGTGCTTTAAGTGGTTGTTACCACTGCGTGAAATTGTGGATTTGAATCCTACATGAAACAAAAATTGGTGCGTCTGCATGTGGTTGTTCCGAGCGTGGGTGATATTTGCGTTCGTTGTTTGAATGTTTGTAAAGTATTCCGTGTTGTGACAGGATTTATTCCGAGAGAGGGAACTTCTAAAAAAGAGAATAAGGGAATTGTTTTAGAAAAGAGAATTATAAAATATATCGATATAATCTTACGTTTACGCGAATGTTTATACATTAAAATAAAGAAAATGAAACGACCGCCATCTTAGTCTCTTTGTTATCATGGCTGCTACCGAAACGTCGCGTCGGGGAAAGTTTAAACACAAAGAGTTTAAGTTTGTGTTTTTAGAATAAATCGCTATAAATTCCGTAGATTTATTTCAAAGATCAACACTTAAAACCTCTAAGGTGTAACAACAAGGCAGACCAGCTTTGAGCGTAAACACATACATACGTATTTCTTGCTATCGCGTTGTTTATTTGACACTTTATTGCATAATTTTAAAAACTGTTACACTACTACTACTATTAAAATTTACTAATTTTTAAGCTAATTAAATTATTATTAAAACTATTTAGATTTAATTTAATTTTACACTTTTCCCGACGTTACGGTTGCTTTTCAGCAGCCATGGTCACGGGGAGACTAAGATGGTAGTTGTCTCAATGTTCCAGTGTAGTTATTTCAAAGTATCCGAACATAATTTAACATTGGTGTTTCTATTTACGCAGAATGAGCTCAGAGTATCATGAAGTCTAGCTGTGGTTTGCTTTTTATTGGGTTTGACTATTTGAATTACTGGATCCCAAGCTGGTGGAACATTCCAACCATCTTATCTATTAAAATTAGGATGTTTTTTGATTTCAATAGCCTCGCGAAGCATCCTTGGTAGGAATCGGTGTTCTTTAGCGAGAATCTGTGGTTTGTCAAATCTCAGGTAGTGGTTGGTCCCCTGTTGCACATGTTCACACACAGCAGACTTCAACGAGCGTTGGTGTTTTACATTAGCTATGTGTTCTTTTATGCCTATGTTTATTATATATAGTAAGTAGTTTAATTTCAATGAATAATATTCGCGTAAATAGAAGACAATATTATATATACCATGTATCATAATATGTTCAGTGGCGGAGCGGTAGCGAATAAGACTGCTGTCCGTGACATCTCAAGTTTATACATTGCGTCATATCATATGCGACTCAGCACAGAGAGACATCGCCTAATAGGCCCGATACTGTACCTAACTACCCATACGCCACTAGACTACCATGTCAGGCAAGGGTAGTCATCATTACCCACATACCCACATACAAACTTCAGATATCATATCAAAACTCACAAACACAACCCAATGTTCCATCCAATACCCACCAACATCACTTTTATTTCACTTTATTAACACAAGTGTGTCCACACAATACCTTATCTGAAACTATTCCCGAGTAAAGTGACCATAAATCCGGACATACGTAGATATTTCCAATAAAAATTATCTATATTATGGTGAGTGATAAAAATAACATAACGCTATGGAGCGTTATCGATAATATGACGGTCGAATCAAGTTAAAAGAATCATTCATTGTGACTAATTTTATTTATGGACCGCCACCCCTAACGCATTTATTACTGCGAAACGGCCAAGCCAATAAAACCACTGAATCAAAGAGAAAAAGTGCTCTCAGTTCTATAAATATTTTATTTCGGATAGTGAGAAGTAGGGTAGCCATGAGAGGCGGTAATAGAAATTTTACTGTCCGGCCTTTGCGGGTTGCTTTGCGGTTTTATGTTTCTTTTCAGTTCGGGTTTTCAGTTAACTTTGGAAGCGTTAATAGATACTAGTTTTAATTTTCCTTGCATTTTTCGCATTAGAATTTAATCCCTTTACTGCGGTAGGGGTACAGATATACACGTATCTATATTCGTGGTACTTTTCACGTATGTTCGGAGTAACTTAATAGATTTTCTAAAGGATTATACCTTTTTCGTGCGATTTGTTTTTATTGATTGTTAAATTAGGTGTTATCTGCGACTTCTTTTGTTTTGAAAAGCACCTACAAGCTAACAAGCATCCTACGTCATTCCAGTTTAATTTATATTTTAATTTTACAGGAAATATTATATTCATCATTATATAAATCACAAGGATGGACATAGGCTAATTAAAAAAACTATTTAAGTAGTTGAATCACGTTAAGAAAATTAACTACTTCTTCTTTCTTCCCATGTTTTTAAATTTCTTTGTGTCATTTGTTTTGCATTATTACACACTAGAAACCAGTGAGTATAATTAAATAGAGCTGCACCGGGTTTCATACATACATAAATTATGCTTGTGTGTTCCTGTAGGTATAAGCAGCGAAGTACTAAGCCCACATGTCACCAGCCATTGTTTAGATACCAAATAATAGAAGCCGAAGCCGTCTACTGCCATATTTCAAGATTATATACAAAACATTGACTAATAGAGTAAAACCAAATATTTAAATGGCACTAATAACATTTTTTTTTTGTAGAAAGTAGTTTAATTTCAATAAAAATCGCGTAAATGTAAGACAATATTAATGCAAAATACTTTGAAACCACAATACCAGTTTACAAATAACTTATAAGTAAGCAAATGCAAGCTTGTGCTACAGAACTACGAAACAATCTTCATAAGTGGCCATTTCTACGAACCTAGTTCAACTAGTTATTATTTCGACTAGCTCTTTCAGTTCGATATAAATGCGCTTATATTAGAAGCCGACTACGAGATCCCCAGAAGTGTTCGATTCGCCAGTCCGATGAAGTGCTTTTGAATTTATCTATTAGTAAATTCTAGTAGCAGCGATAGCTCAGTGGGGAGACCAACAGACTGCAATGCACAGGGTCTCGTGTTCGAACCCACGTCGCGCACCTCTGACTTTCGGAAGTTATATGGCTTTTCGAAATTATGTGCGTATTGATTGACAATTATCGCCTGCTCCGTGCCTCGGAGAGCACGTTAAGCCGTTGGTCCCGGCTGCCATGAACATCTATGGCAGTCGTTATTGGGAAAGTCAGCACCCTCTAATATCCTGACACTGGTCTAGCCTTAGGGTATCGTTAGCCTTCGGGTTGCGGAGGTCAGGTGGCGCTGCTCCGTGTAAAAACTGATATCCAGTCAAATCCGGTTAGACCAGAAAAGCCGACCCCAAGTGAGCAATACATTCTCAGTATTAGCGTGGAACCAGGAAATATGCTTGTTGACTAGCTAAGCTATTAGCAATGTGCATAATTGTATTCGAATCATATCATGATCCATATTTTGTGCAGTCAAGTGCACTGTTCACGCTCCTACATATGATAATAATAATAATGTCCTCCAGACAAAATTTGCCAGTCTTAACGGAGACTGGCCATCTACGCAGGAGATATTAACTATAGTGCACAAGTGTGTGTGCAAACACAATTGTACTCTCTGTTCCTTAACTCTCATAATCCGATGGGACGGTAATCCGACACGACCGGATAGAGATCAGGCGCAGGACCAACGGCTTTACGTACTTTCCGAGGCATGAGAGTGTCTACTCACCGCCAACTTCCTAACTCCGGGCTGCTATTGAGATTTCTTACCAGGAAAACCTAATTACCTTTTGTTGATCCGACCCGGGATTCGAACTCGAGACCTCATGCACAGTAGTCGCATTCACTACTGCTGCGCCATACATATAATATAGTATCGAATACAATGCATCAATAGCAATATATCATATATTTATAGAGCATGTTTCCAATACTGAAATAATATTCCGCGGGAAGGCAGCTGTAGTGAATGCGATTTCTATGAATAAGATCTCCGATTCACAGCTCGGTTCGTGCAAAGTGTTATTTCGAGTCGGCAATTCTGTCAGTACGGCAACAGATTCGCCCCTTGTTACGTGGGATCTAAAATCTGTTTGTCGAAATGTGTATGGGTGTAATACAATTTAGCCTACCCTTAGGAAGATAGAGCCATGAGACATGATACATGCATGCATAATACTTTCAGAACACGAATTAAATTATCTTCTGTCTAACCCTCCAGAGTGAGTCTTAAGTCTTTGTAAGTGTAATCGATTACCAGAATTGCCACAAAATGACGTCACACAGCACTAAAAGCAACAGATGAATGAAACAAACTTCCACAGCATTACTTTGTTGATTAATAAACTAGAAGGCTCCGTTCACGTACTACACTATATTTTACTTCCAATTTGGAGAGTCCTTCAGATCTCTCTCTCGTGGCCACCGTACGCCGGAGCCCGGGGAACTTTTACTAATGTGTGCTAGTCAAATGGACTCTCGAGAATTCAACCGTTGAATAAAGCACCTTATGCCGATGTGATAAAGTGCAAAATATGATAGAGGGTAGGATATATAAATAACAGCGCTGGCTTGTTCGTCTGCCACTCATGCATATGGAAATAGGGACTTAGGTCATAGAATAAAATAGGTACCTACCAGTGTTTTGATAGTTTTATTTGCGTACCTTTTCGGGATTTGTGGTGTGAAGTATCGTAAACTCGGGTCTCTACTGAGTAACGTATTGGGTGTAAATACTTTATGGTTTGTTGTATGACGTATGTGATCGTGGCTCGTCTTAATAAAACTATCGGAGAGCGCTGTTGGTAGACCGCAAATGGTTTGTTGCTCTTTGGATTACTGTAGATTGGGTAAGATTCTTATCTTATCTTATGTGGGGGCCAGTCAGTGCAGACCGGTGACACTTCGACCCAGTGGGATCTTTTGTGTCGACACTCTCCCAATAACGACTGCCATAGATGTTCATGGCAGGCGGGACCAACGGCTTATCGTGCTCTCCGAGGCACGGAGCAGGCGATAATTGTCAATCAATACGCACATAATTTCGAAAAGTCATATAACTTCCGAAAGTCAGAGGTGTGCGACGTGGGTTCGAACCCAAGACCCTCTGCATTGCAGTCTGTTGGTCTCCCTACTGAGCTATCGCTGCTCTTGGGTAAGATTAGTATTATTTTTAATACTGTATACAATAGAATAGTTCAATACAATTTTCATCCAGTTCCACATACATACATAAGTACATACATTTTCCTGAGACACTTCTCTGGCTTCATTAACTTTCATCGCATTCCTCATACATGCTCGTCGGTTTAAGGTGCTCTTAACCTAGCCTTTGTCCAGAACGCCTCCGATCTAACCGAGAAACGTTCGCCTAGGTCTTACTCTTGCGACTGTTCCATTCGCACTAGCCTTATGAACTTTCCTAGTCACTCTTTTCTCGTCCATTTTTTCTACATGCCCAAACCAGCTTAACATACCCTTTTCTATTCTTGTCACTATATCTATCACTATTCCTAATTCTATTTTTCAGAGTCACACCTTATGCTCATGCTTCTTTTGCCATACCCAACTATCACTTCCATACATGAGTGTGGACACTAATAGTCCCCTATTTAACAGCCAAACGTGCCATTATTATTTCTTTTTATCGTTATACATATAGCTGTATAGCAATAGAGATTTCTTTCTTTCTTTCCAGTGAATTGTGTAAGAAGCTGTCGAATCCCCTGAAGAAGGCGTTGCGTTGTCAACCTGTAGATTTCAGCAGGTTTTCTGTTAACTCCTTAATTCGCAGTCAAAATTAAAACTTTTTATAATAAACATAATAGATGAAAACTGTCGAAGAGATGGACTTAAGTGAAGTCTTTACAGAATGGCATGGCCATTTCATTTGATATTCGTAGGAATAAATTATCAAATATAAAAACATTCGTTTTATTAAAAAAATATGCGGCTGGCTCCATGGCGCAACGGTAGTGAAAACGACTGCTGTGCATGAGGTCTTGGATTCGAATCCCGGGTCGGGCCAACAAAAAATAATATTGGGTTTTTCTGTTTAGAAATCTCAATACAAGCCCGGAGTTAGGAAGTTGGCGGTGTTAGACACCCCCGTGCCTCGAAAAGCACGTAAAGCCGTTGGTCCTTATCTCTCTTCGGTCGTGCCGGTCTCCGTTAAGATTGGCCGCTGTGGCCTATGTGGAGGACATTTTTTTTTTTATGTTATATAATTTGAGTTCAATTCTATAACATCAACCATTTTCAGCCGCGCAGGCATTACAAACATTGTGACAACGAACATAAATTATACCCAAACACAGTACAATACTCTTTGCGTCATAAAAATTGGATGGTGTCTATCTTACCTACAATTATATGTGTGTGACAAGCCGACCTCTTGAATCACCATCATATATGTACTTCAAGCGCGCATATCAAGCACCTTAGCTTTTATTTCAAATATAAAATATAAGCACGACACTATTCTACATTATGTAAAACACAAATAACCAACAGCGATGCGATACGTCAGTTTAACCCACCCGCCGCTACCTGTGTCAAATTAGGCACACCTCACTCCGTCCAATTTTTTTACGTCACACAAAACAATAGGCATAACCGCAGCCCTTATATTACTAAGCATAATGTACAATGTAAGCGCGTAGCTACAGATAAATAGGAGAACGTCTGAGTCCGACCGATAATTACGACGCGTGTGCAAATTTAATAACTCGACGTTCGACGGGTTAGATTTATCGTTAACGGGTACGACACGGCGACGACGGGATACGGACACAAATTAGTCAGATATAGAAGGCACTTAATAGTTGATTTTAAGGTATAATTGAATATCCTGTAAGGTCCTACCCCTTAGGGGATATTTGGTCCAAATAAACTGCATGGACACCACATAATCTGGCATGTCTGACAGCAATAGATTCGTTAACTATTAAATACAACTTTAAACTTATCCGGTCTCTTGAAGTCTTACGTATAAATCAAATCTTCCGTATACACAATTCCACTTAATTTTTATATTTCTATCGAAGTTTTGGATAGACGTTTTAATCGTAAGCATGCTGCTCTATTCGGGCGACTTGTTACCAAATTGAATCGTGAGTGATATGTGTGAGTACGCCTGTTCGTGCTGCTTTACATCGGCCATCCGTACTTAAGTAATCTGTGACATGGTTTAGAAATTAGAATATGGTTGAGGGTCGCGTCATATATCATCAGTGAAGGTTGAAAGGGTGTTATATATTTCTGGTTTAGAAAATGGGTAAATTACATGTATAGGTTTCATTTCTATCATTGCCAAATTTCTGACGCAGCTGCCGTTTGTATTTCAAACATAGGTTTCTTTCTTTCAAACTGCCGCATTAGATATATTCAATGCGTCGTTAGGAATTCTGGCAAGATGGGTACGAAGAATTCTTAGATTCTGTAAAAGGCTACAAAAATATTGACCTATAAAATAAATGTAAGGTATTATTTTGCAGTTTATATCCACTTTCTTCTTATTACACAAAGGCGAAGCGATATATTTATATTATTATCTCAGTGCCATAAGTGGTGTTCTTCTGGTATAACCCTCATCTGGAATTTGATGGTCGTCTTTCTGGTAACCATGGTAACAAATTGTTATATCATGGCTACTGTTAATTGTAGAAATGAAGTGTGAAATTTATAATTATTATAGAGGCCAACTCAGATATGAAGCTTGTAGCGAAATTTAACAAAATTGTACAGCTATTTTAAAGATTTCTTAATGTATTAATATCATCATCATATCAGCCAAAAGACGTCCACTGCTGAACATAGGCCTGTGCCCCAAGGATTTTCACACAGACCAGTCTTGGGCCATCCGCATACAACCACTTATCGCATATATTAATATTGTATATCATAAATTATAACGAAAGTAAAAGACTATCCATGAAGCAGGACTTGAAACTGCCACCTCGACAACCCGTGTTGTCATTAATGCCAACTGAGGTTTTCATAGTCCCACGTCAAGGATTGAAATTTGCCTTTCGTGCATTAAGAAACAAAACAGCGTTCCAAATATTTTAAAAAGAATCAGTGCGTCTACTGCAATTTGACGAACAATATTGTCGCAAGGCATGCCGCATCATACGTCACTGTAGCCCTTTACAGTGCGGCATGCCACACGGCTCTTGATCCGTCCAGTGGGCTAGTCGTGCGGTATAAACGGTCTTGCCGTATTTGCTTACCGCTGGCGCTCGTCAATCACGCGCGAGCTGACTGTGCATTTCAATTTAAAGCGTGTGCACACTCACTGGCTGTTTAACGCTTAGTTTCACGCTAGCCAGTATTAGGTAAGAATAATTTTAATTTAGAAACAACTACGATTAAGAACTTAGATTTTTGAAATTTCGACTTCACCAACGGTGCAGAAGTCCGAATTTTGAAATTGCAGCGTTTGAAAGGTTTGAGGGTAGTTAAGCTTTCCCTAATGAGTTTGTAATATCTGTAACAAGCCAACCAAAAAACATAGTATGTTTATGTTTGTACGTAATGAAATAACATTTTTGAAATAGGAATATCGAAAAGATAATAAGGATCGACCATAGTTTGACTAATTAGTCGTAGTTAAACCAAAACAATTTATAAATTAGTAGTGGCTATAAAAAATAGTTTTCAGTCTGTTGTGGTAAGCTTCTTCTACAATAAGCAATGCTTAAGCCCGATATACACGCCACTATAATAAACGAGGTTAATAAAAATATTTATTTTGTTTGCTTGGATGTAAAATATAATCTCTGAAACTACTGAATCGATTCTAAAATTGTTTCGTTAGTAGAAAGCCACATTATCCTACTTAAGACTGCGCCGAGCGAAATGTGCCAAAACAGGCGGTCACAGTTAAGTGAATAAAATCAACACTTTTTATTTAATACAAATATAAAATATACAATTACCATAACAATGAATGTGTTTACAATTACTCCATGTAAAATTTTTGACTATAAAATTACGTAAATTTGCTTGTGTTACGTGATTTTTAGATTATAACAGTTGAAATCTATCCTATTTTACAGCTTAAACAAAACATAAATAGTTATATTACAATTTGTCAGCCCCAAATGTTAAAGTTATTGGTTGACAATAAAGTTACATATTTATCAAAAAAGCACTTCAAATCCTCCATATAATTTTTCTATGGCGCGCCGATTTGAATATGCGCCGCACGAGCTCTGTCATTATCTGTCTTACGCTCGGCGCAGTTTTAAAGACCTACTAAACTAGCGAAACCATGGGCAATAAAAAGTGTAACATAAAGCAATTTTTCACAGTTATCAGAAATTTTACAATCTTACACTTGAAATATAAAAAATATTTATTTTGTATTTATTTATTTATGTGCACGCCTACATCCTTAAACGAGTAGACAGAGGAATATCAGACCTTATTCTTTTTTTTTTACGTGTCGGAATGCTGCGACACTTATCTCTCCGCGAGGGCGGGCGGAGGGGTCATGCGGGTTCACCCGGGGAAAGATAGAAAGTGCCAGGTCCTACCGACTAAACCTACCACGGAGTTCCTTCACACGGTCTATAGCCGTGGTGCAGTGATCGCTCGCGCATTCATCCTGCAGAGGAGTATCGCACATACATCTCTCCAACTATGGTTTACACGGGCCCAATTCCATACTTCGAGCTACTACTAAGAATTTCACAACAGCAATACTCTGCCGACCTGGGATTTAAACCTAACACCTCAAGTATAGCATCCACACTGCGCCACCAAGCAAGTCATCAAAACATTAATACATAAACGATACGCCACAATTAGCAGACATATCTTATCGCGCATCGTGTGCGCCAGCCTCATCCATCAGCCGACTCCGACCGACTCAAATTAAGACTAACGATTTCACGTAATGCGGACGGTTTTCATTTTAATTTGAAAACAAAATTCGACTTAACGACAGGCATTGCACGGATGTTTTACTTTCCAACTCTAATTATGATAAAGCTGTGTGTATGTTACATTTAAAAAAGTGTGTGGAAGTCAGTATGAACTAGTTAAATTGCTTAATTCTATACTAGTGTTGACGACGACTATGTTCGCGGTAAATACAGTTCAATCGCAAGGTTCTTTAATGTTCTTTCTTTAAAAGACAACGAAATAAATAAATCCTGTGTCGACTTTACAGATATTGAAACAACGGACACAAGGAACACCCAGAGTCGGTTATAGTTAGTGGATGACATAATTTTTATTTCATGTGGGAATCGAATCCACAGCATTCGTCACAGTGGTAGTAGCGAGGCCACTAATTAAACCACTACGCCATCTGTGCAGTCAGATTTTGTTTGTATAGATTACTATAGATCACACTCATCATCCTCTTGCCCTGGTCCCAATTTATTTGGGGTTGGCGCAGTATTTCCTTCGCTTCCATACTTCTCTGTCACCCGTCATTTGATCATTTACCCCTTTCCCTTTCATATCCATACTCACACAGTCCTTCTATCTTTTCCTTGGCCCTTCTCTCCGTTTTCGTCCCTCTACCCTCATATCCATCACTTGTTTATCTACATACGTATCATCTCTTCGCATAACATGTCCATACCAAGCCAAACGATTTCCTTTCACCTTCTCGTCTATGGGCACCACTTTCAGACTAACTTACGTATTAATTCCTAATTCTGTCCATTCTCGTCACTCCACACATCTATCGTAACATTCTCATCTCTGCTACATGCAGTCGTTTCTCATCCATCTTCTTAGTAGCCCAACACTCAGCTCCATACAGTACGACAGGCCTTATAACCGCCTTATACATGCGACCCTTTAATTTCAAAGGCAGTTTAGGATCGTATATTGTGCCCGAGATCTGCCGCCATTTCATCAATCCTGTGATAGATACTATAGAGCACACTATGCGCAATAATATTGTCTCCTGTTCTATTAAACAGTGTAAGATAAACGATGGTGAAATTTGGATATAATACAACTCTGTCTACGACTTCAGGATAGTGTCGTGGCTTAGATTTTAAGATAATAAACTGTGACATCGTATCAAATCCGTTTATTGGTTTTTGTGTAATGCCGGAACATACAGACAGACAGATAGAACGACTGACAAAAATTATAAAAACTTGCTCAGACACTCTTATAATTGATTAACGTCAATTTTACAGATTATGTTTAATGATTTCGATTTTATTTTATTTATAATTTAATTATGGATCTGGACCCTTTATCATTAGTCCCTTGGCATAAGTTTTCTCTCATGTTTGCGTTCGATCGAGTGGTGATAATGAATTTTTGTAAAGAAATCCACGGTTGCAGCTCAGATTTTCGAACTATGCCTGTTAAACAGAAACATTATTAAAGGCGAAATCAGAGACATTATACAGGCTGTCCCAGAACATGTGAATCAAATTGTAACGGGAGATTCCTTAGGTTAAGGAACTTTCAAATGTGCAAAGCACTAAAAAGAAATGGTGGCCAAATTTGTATAAAAATAAAAATATCTAAGTTTTGGTGCAAAAAGTTACGTTTTATGAAAATATCTAAAACTAGAACCAAGTTTATAAGTGACTTAAGACTGGTAAGTGCACTACAGGACGTGGTTCCACCAGATTATTTAAATTAACATCTGCCAGCCATCCTACGTTCGCGTCACGTTTCGTACTGCACTCACCTAGCCGTGGTCGCCACTTGAGCAGCTTTCGGACCCGTTACTGTTTTTCGGTTGCCTTGTTATTGCTTAAGTTTTAAGTTCTGTGTTATAGAGGGATGAGTATAGTCGCTTACATAGCTCGTAAAAATTGCCTACCGATTTTTGAGTCAACTTGTGATTACGACCGATAGTTACCGATAATTAAGTATACATACAAATCTCGAATGTCCAATAACTGTTACTTACCAATTTGAAATTGTCGCTGTTGCCATATAATTTGTGACAAAGCGTATCAATTGTACCTGTGTTCTTAAGGTTAAGTTTACTGTATTTAAACGGACACTTATTATTTTGTTACTACTGACGATTTGAAGACAAATAGGTAGTCTTAATATTACTAAGCCAGTATCAAAAATCTATATAAATCTATAGCTATCTTATCTTATCTTATTTCGGGGGCCAATCAGTGTAGATCGGCGACACTTCGACCCAGTGGGATCTTTTGTGTCGGCCCCAAGATCTATCCCTGAGCTATCTCCCTATGAATGTACTGCATCAGTCGCAGCGTACACTTCAGAGGGAGAAGCCTGAAGTCTTCAGGGTTCGGATATGCCAATCCCATCAGATCCATCCTTAGTCCAGCCAACGCGTCACATTCACACAGTAGATGTGATATGGACTCGTCCTGTTCACCACAGGCTCTGCAGATAAAATTATTTGCCAAACCTAATCTGCACAGGAAGTCGTTGGTGCCAAAATGGCCAGTGAACGCTACTGTGAGCAGGCGTATTTGGCCCTTGTTGTACCCGCAGAACTTCCAGGTGAAGCCCGCGACTCTGTTTGCAACGAAAATCTATAGCTAAATATAACAATAGATGTGGCGATTTTGTTTACGTTTATTTCACCTAACTGATAAAGCAGTCAAACGTATATGATCTAAACACGGTTGTCGCCTGTCTGAATCCCAGGACATGTTCCTCCATGTGTCAAGTTTCATCCAAATTCGTTCATCAGTTTACGCGTAATTGATTACGAAATCTCGAAAGCTCTTCAAAAATTTTCACACTTATAACATCAGTAAGATAAATCAGTCTTTTGTAAATGGACATAAGCCTCTCCCATTTTACACCACAGCATCAAATCTTCCGACTTATATAATCATAACTTAACTTAATATCCTGGTGTTCTTGTAACTGCTGGTACTCTGGACTAGTCAGCAACACATAAATACGTACAATATTAAAAGGGTTCCCCGCAATACTTTTCCAGCGTATCCTTAATGACGGTAACTGTTTGGGCAGTTTTCATTATTGCCGGCCGGGCTCGAGCGTCGATTTATTTGATAACCTGCCACTTATAGGAATATGAGCTACTATTTTTCTTTTAATACACTATTCTGTTTGGTAGATTTAAGGGCTACTCTGGTTGATTGATCGGTCAGCTTACCGTTACCACTTTGTATGGAAAACTTTCTGCAACGTTCTAAAAACAGTTTGGTATTCTTGGATGGCAGAAATTCAATCTGAATGATTTGACTGTACATATGGCGTTGTTCTTTTACTGAGCGGCTTGCAACTGCCACTGCGCTTAGTATTGTTGGTTCAATCCACACACGGGACAAAAACTGTGTGACCTACAGACAGTTGTTCTGAGCCTGCGTGTTCTTTGCTTCCGTTGTTTGAATAATTGTAAAGTCACCCACGAAACAAGAATTATTCTTGGTGCGTTAAGACTGCGCCGAGCGTAAGACAGATAATGACAGAGCTCGTGCGGCGCATAATCAAATCAGCGCGCGGCCGCCATAGTAAAATTGTATGGAGGATTTGAAGTGCTTTTTTGATAAATATGTATCTTTATTGCCAATCAATAACTTAAATATTTGGGACGGACAAATTGTAATATAACTATTTATGTTTCGTTTAAGCTGTAAAATAGGAAAGATTTGTACTGTTATAATCTAAAAATCACGTAACACGAACTTATTACACGAACAAATTTACGTAATTTTGTAGGCAAAAATATTAATTATTTTAAGTTTTTTACAAGGAGTAATTGTAAACACATTCATTGTTATAGTAAATGTACATATATTTTATATTTGTATTAAACAAAAAGTGTTGCTTTTATTCACTTAACTGTGACCGCCTGTTTTGGCACATTTCGCTCGGCGCAATCTTAAATGAGATCCGTTAAATATCCAAAGGCAATACTTAAAGTTTAGAGGAATAACGTTTGATGCGCAAAGTGCTATGTTTAAATACGCCGAGTGTTGTGATCAATTTGTGTGAAATAAATATTGGTTCCAAATATAGGTATTCCTTGAATCCGTTGTTTTGTGATTTAAAGGGTCGCGATACCGGGATTACTCTTAGTATAGACACAAATACGTCTACATAATAAAAATTGCAGTTCTGTTTCGATCGAACCCACCAATTAAGCACAACGCTATGTAGTCAAAATGCTCACTTGCTACCTTAATAATACAAAAGAAAATACCATATTCCGTAGTCATTTTCAGAGCCGTTGAAGCTTTGGACGACCCTTCTAATGCTGAGTGCAACTGCACTTAGTGGTAAGAATAAGGTTAAGCAAACTGTGGCAGTTCGATTGTATTTAATGGTGTTTGCATTGAATACCACCATCCTTTAGCAGGCAGATAAAAACGTTTCTCATAATACTGTACTTGTGACTCTCCTTCGTCCGGTATAAAACGAAAACGTAGTCGTGATCAGTCATCAATATTGTAACGACTATTATGCAGTAAAATCGTATAATATACAATGTGTTTGGTGAGTGGTGTCGGAGATTTTAATGGCATAATATATGGTCATTTATATGTACAATCCATGCTTCAGTATTATTTTTTATGTTACTTGGGCGAAATGGCGGCCATTTTGTTTATTTTGTTATCTAATCACGGACACACGTGGTAATTTAGCGATATCGTCGCTTGTAATAATCCAAAAAAAAACAAAAAAGGTCTTATTTTACAGCTCATAGTATAGCTAACATGTTTACGATAAAAAATTTTTAGAATCTATCTCAGTTCAATTTAAAAAAAAATATGACAACAGAAAATTAAGAAAATTTTTGCTGTTATTTTTTTGTTATTTCACTTTTTCACAAAAACCAAGCTGTCAAGGTATTATTTTTTTAATGTTTTTAGATACTACATAATATCAGCTAAACATGAGTACTAAAATCATTGCCGTAAGTAAGATACTTTTAAAATGACGCTCTTTAGAACTTGACCCCTTAATAGCGTATTCAGGTAGTAAACAATTACAAACCCATCTCAATTTAAGGATCATCCTGATATTTAGGAAATACAGAAATAAAACACAATATTTTTTCACTTAGCTTTAATATTAATAATAATTTGGTCACAAATTTTATAAAAATTGTTCAAAGTGGTCACCATTTTGCTGCAAACATGCTGTCGCCCGTACAGCCAGGTGTTGCGTAGAGCGTCGGATCATCTCCTTGTTTTCCTTTAATTCATTTCCGATGCTAATTATTTTTTGAATCAATTCCTCTCGGGTGTTTGGCACTTCCACGTAAACTTTTTGTTTTATAGTACTCCATAAAAAAAAATCCAGGGGTGTTAAATCCGGAGAACGCGGTGGCCAAGCAACTGTCCCTCCGCGACCGATCCATTGCGTGTAATTTTGATTTAAATATGTCCTCACTGCCACTGCAAAGTGTGCGGGTGCACCATCGAGCTGCAGAATCATTCCTCTCCGGTTAACGAGTGGTATTTCGATGAGGGCGTCATAAAAATCCGTCTGCAGGAATTCCAAAAATAGTTGACCATTCATCGTCTCTGGTAAAATGATGGGGCCAACAAGAACGTCGTCTATGATTCCTGCCCAAACGTTCACGGCAAACTGATACTGTACAGTACTTGTCCTAGTAGCGTGTGGATTTTCGTGACACCACAGATGCTCATTGCGGTGATTTATGTATCCCGATCTTGTGAAGGTGGCTTCGTCTCTCCACAAAATCTTTTTAAGAAATTTGGTACAGATCGTACTTGCCGCTGGATCCACGAGCAAAATACTGATCGCCTAGCATGATCAGGCTCCAGTAATTCTTGTACCCTTTTAAAATGGTACGGATGCAATCCTTCTCTCTTTAACACTTTCCACACTGACCATATGGTAAGGTTTAATCTATTAGCAATCCGTCGTATGCTCAATCTGGGATCTTGGGTAATTAATTCCAATATTTCTTCTTCGTCTTGTGGTGACACCAAACGAGAACGTTCTTCAGCAGGTCTTCTAATTCCATTTTCGGCAAGCCTCAAATGGATTCTGACGAACGTGCGAGGATTGGGTGTAACTCTGTTGGGGAATCTTCTGGCGTACTCTCTACTAGCAGCATTGGCGTTCCCGTTGCACAGTCCGTAGACAAAATGGATGTCAGCAACATGTTGGCTGGAGTAATAGTTGTCTTCCATTTTAAAAAGATTAACAAAACAGTTCAACAGTAAAAATAACGAAAACGTAACAAAAATTTTAACAGCGCACAGCAAATTGGTTAACAAAAAGAGAATGTGATCACAACGCAGAGCGAGGGACGACTGATAAGCTTTGTATTGCGTTCCTAAATCTCTGGAAACAAATGTTATTTTGTCTCGCTCACACTTATGACGAAGGAGGTTTTTACCTGCTCGAATCATTTGTTAAAACGGGTTTAGTAGTTCCTTGAATTGTGATAAAGCGGCTTTGTAATTGTTTAATACCTGAATACGCTATTAAGGGGTCAAGTTCTAAAGAGCGTCATTTTAAAAGTATCTTACTTACGGCAATGATATTAGTACTCATGTTTAGCTGATATTATGTAGTATCTAAAAACATTAAAAAAATAATACCTTGACAGCTTGGTTTTTGTGAAAAAGTGAAATAACAAAAAAATAACAGCAAAAATTTTCTTAATTTTCTGTTGTCATATTTTTTTTTAAATTGAACTGAGATAGATTCTAAACATTTTTTATCGTAAACATGTTAGCTATACTATGAGCTGTAAAACAAGACCTTTTTTGTTTTTTTTTGGATTATTACAAGCGACGATATCGCTAAATTACCACGTGTGTCCGTGATTAGATAACAAAATAAACAAAATGGCCGCCATTTCGCCCAAGTAACATAAAAAATAATACTGAAGCATGAATTGTAGATATAAATGACCATATATTATGCCATTAAAATCTCCGACACCACTCACCAAACACATTGTATATAGTACTGCTCATAGCTGTTCCCTTAGCTTGCCACACACCTTTTTCCAGTATGAGAAGTCCGGCTCAGTGCAGGTTGGTTGAATATACACATCTTCAAGATCGTTTCGGAGAACTCTTTCTTACCTACCCGATACCGTTTTCCCTTCACCAGTACATCGAGTGATAATAAGTATCTAATATGTATGTATGTCGAAGCCTCAAGAAAATAATCATTTAAATCCAACTCTTCGTTATGTAAATATCTCCAAAAAGTTAAAGGTGAAAGGAATGGAAACGAACGCAAGATAGAGTTCGTGCCTGACGAAAGATTCTCATTAAACTATATCGCTGCTGCAATCATATTGTAGATAAAACCAGTTCTAATAGATGCCACCATTATTTTCTTATATAGCATACATCAAAAGTATGTACGAAATACAAAGATATGCAATAAGTAGAGATAGCTCAGTGAGGAGACCAACAGACTGCAATGCAGAGGGTCTCGGGTTCGAACCCACGTCGCGCACCTCTGACTTTCGGAAGTTATATGTCTTTTCAAAATCATGTGCGTATTGGTTGATAATTATCGCCTGCTCCGTGCCTCGGAGAGCACGCTAAGCCGTCGGTCCCGGCTGCCATGAACATCTATGGCAGTCGTTATTGGGAGAGTGTCGACACAAAAGATCCCACTGAGTCGAAGTGTCGCCGGTCTGCACTGACTGGCCCCCACATATGATACATACATATAAAGATATATATTTTAAAATCAATGCTCAAACCAAAGCATGCTCAAAACAGATCTACGAGTAGATTAGATGAGAAGTTTTCGACAAAGACCCGATCTTTCACAGTACAGATTACATAACTGAAACATTTGTTCTGCACAACCCGGATAATTCCATCCAAAAACAACAGATAGAAGTATTAAAACGGTTCAGAAGCAACACCAACGCCTTTTTCCAGAGACGGATGATAGGAACAAAGTGGAAAGCAATAGGAACAAAGCGAAAAGGCAATAGGAACAAAAATGCAATGCGAGATGGCTAATCAAGCTTCTAAAATGCAATATCGAGGCACAGACAAATGCGATTATTGTATGAGTAATGTTTGCCTGAAGGTAGATTAATAACGAAATGATTACAGTCATTTTAAAATCGATACACGAACTTTGGTTGGAGGACGATAGTTTGCGTTAATGGAAATATAATTGTTTGAAGTTTTTGGTACACATGTATTTTGTCTTGGACAAGTTCATGTTTTTGTTAATTTGTGTTTATATAGATCTAAAATAGCTTAAGAATATGTAATTATGAGAATTGAAGCGTGAGTTTTATTAAAGTTAGCACGACTAATATAATAATAATAATATTCTTTCACATACACACAACACCATGTAGCCCAAACTAAGCAGAGCTTGTACTATGGGTACTAGACAATGGATAAACATACTTATATACTTTTTTTTTGTAAATGCATAGTAACACTCAGACCAAGACAAACATCCATGTTCATGCACACAAATGTTTGACTTGTGCGGAAATCGAGCCCGCAACCTCAGGCGTGGCAGTCGGTTGCACTAACCACTACGCCAACGAGGCCGACTATATGTTAATTGATAAACTCATGTTTAAAATGACATGTCTGAAAATCCCAATAGTATTTTATGGCCTATCCTATGATTCGTATCCACTACCAGTACACCCAAACATTAATAAGATGATTACACACATAAATTACTGGTGTAAGATTAGAATCCACGCATTATAAGCGTACGATAAATACCGATTCGTTGCATATAGTTACATTCACGAAAACGTAACAGAATATACTTTGAATAAAACAAAATTTGTACTCACTCATCTTCGTAAACAAATAAACAGTTCACCCTTAAAACATAAGGGATGTTTGAGACTCTTCACTGCGACAGTCACTGAGAGGAATGACGGCAGGAAGCGACGAATGCATGCCTATCGAATTTAACTAGCACACGGCAAAATTGTAGCGCAAGACGTAAGCTACAGCGAGTGTATTACAATACTCCATAAAATTATTTTCATTTGCATGGACAATAATGTACATTATGTAGTGTAAAGTATGATTTGCTGTATCTAGTAATGCATCGCAGGATCAAGTCCTGCTTTGTAGTTGGTATTATTTTTGTAATTAATAATAATATTATTATTTAATATTGTCTTCTATTTACGCGAATATTATTCATTGAAATTAAACTGCTATATACGGATTTTATCGCGTTGTTTATTTGACACTTTATTACAAAATTTTATTTATTTTCAAAAAATAGATATACATTTTTACACATTTTTATACTTACAGTTAAAGAAAGAATATATTTGTTACAAATTTGAAGAAAGAATACTACAGATGTTTTATTATTATTTTTTAAATATTTTTGTTGCATTCCGTTGTGGGATAAAATATTTTAACATTGCAATGACACAAAGACTAAAGAATTGAAATAAGTACATTTAAATCTGAAAACCGATCCATGAATACAGACGTTTTTATTATATTCAACTATTTGCTTTGTGTTTTCAGACATTTGCGATATGTATAATTATTTTATTTGATTGTATACGTAATTCAATAATGGAAAACGGGTATTAATCGCGCTGGTATAAATATAAAATATAAATACAAGCTTGTTTGACGTATCTTATAAATTACTAAATGCGCCCGCGGTTTCGCCCGCGATTATCGTTACTGCGCCGTCCCCGTGAGTCGTAACGCGATGCTATATAGCCTTCCTCGATAAATAGGCTATCCAACACAAACATATTTTCAAATCGACCAAGTAGTTCCTGAGATTAGCGCGTTCAAACAAACAAACAAACAAACTCTTCAGCTTTATAATATTAGTATATATTATCGTTATGTTGGTTATTTTTTTGCTCTCAAATCTAGCGTAATGCCTGAATCGCGGAGGACACATTTTGAAAATTGAAACTACTGACACAATTTGCTCCCCATTCTCGCAACACAATTTTTTCGAGTGTTGGTATTGAACCCACTACACACACTAACTTTGACAATCTTTAACTTTAACTTCAGCTTGCTATTTGAATCACTGCGCTATCCATGCAAACTTATAATTGAAATGATTAAAAATCATTTAATGAGTAAATTTAGTTCACAGATCTTATATGACTTGACACAGCACCGAACGTCTCACGTTAATATGACTGCTTTTATTAGATATTCTTTGGCTTTTACGATAGATGCCGTTGTCGCGATGCAAGCTAAGATTGGACTTCATTCAACCAAACGTAACTGTAACGTATGTATACATCTATCACATTCTCATATCCTAACTAATATTATAAATGCGAATGTGAGTTTGTTTGTTACGCTTTCACGCCTTATATACATTGTCAGATGTACAGAAAAGGACATAGGGTACTAGGTTCAGAAAAAGAACTGTTTCCGAGGAATAGAAATTTACTGAGATCTTGCGGATGAAGCTAAAGCAACGTTTGGTAATAAAATTCAAAATCTAAATTTAATTTTATGTATTTGCGTTTATTCCCAATAATGGAAGATGCTGTCACCTGTGATACAATGTCTCAAAGATATTGTATACGGACTATACCGAATCTTTGCAATGTCTCATTGGTACAAGCACAGTACATACATATACAGTATTGTAACTCGGCCCTGTCCTTGAAATAATTACCTACAACAGCGCGGTTCGTAGACACGCGTTAGGGCTGCCCGCCTACAGTATTTTAATTTTATCTACCTACTTGAGTTTCTTTCTAGTTTAGTGATTGTAAATATTATATGTATATTATATTATAAAAAATGAAATACATAATGAATGAAATAGAAAGTGTTCAATAAAATTAAATTATCATAAATCGTACGCTTACTGCTCACAAAACAATCACACCGTCCGTTCGTCACTGCGGCGCATTCGCGACTGGTTGCGTGCCGAGCGCATGCCGACGCCGAGGCGCGTAGGTATGACTCGAGTTCCGACCGTTTGTATGCAGATAGGTTACTGTATATTTATGTACTGTGGTACAAGTGTCACCTTTTCATCATACTCTGCAAAATATGTTTTCAGTAAGTGAAATTTCTTGATGAAATATACTCAGTAGTATTATGAATAATTGAATGACCTTTTTTACCTACGAACAAAGGAAGAAAAGACTTAGTATGTAAAAGTTTCCAAACTAAGCATGCTTACATGAAGAGATTTTTCTTATTCTTAGGGCCTTTTTTGTATAATAAACTAAATAAGTTATTAAATATATATAGCATTAATCATAATCAATGTCACGTAGTTTTAACAAAGTACCTAAAAACGCTTACGTATTCAGATACAGAGAAATTGCTGGTAGTTGTAAAATAATTTGTTATTGTTTAAGCGATTTTTCATTTATAATTGTTATTGTTTAAAACTATTTTAATTGTATGCTTAACTATATTTGTTTGCAGTACATGTATAAATGTTTTTTTGTAGACCCTTACTTTATTAACAGTAGAAAAAAATGTAATATTAGAAATAGCCTGAAACACAGATCTCTGACCTAGTTCAGGTAATACAATGTAAAAACAGACTTCATGAACGAGTCTCTTGTGGCCAATATTTAAATTGAAAATGTTTTTCTTTAGATTAAATATAGTTTTAATGTGAATTTAATACAATAAGTAGCCTGTAATGTGTTTTGTAAAGACTTTTATTTATTGAATAAAAATTTATTATTATATTATATTATTTATATTAATCATCTCCCTAGCCTTTATTATTCCCAAGTCAGCTTTTCTGGTCTAACCGGGTTTGACTGGATATCAGTTTTTACACGGAGCGGCTGCCACCTGATCTCCGCAACCCGAAGGCTAACGATACCCTAAGGCTAGACCAGTGTCAGGATATTATAGGGCACTAATTTCCTAATAACGACTGCCATAGATGTTCATGGCAGCCGGGACCAACAGTTTAACGTGCTCTCCGAGACATGGAGCAGGCGATAATTGTCAATCAATACGCACATAATTTCGAAAAGTCATATAACTTCCGAAAGTTTGAGGTGCGTGACGTGGTTCGAACCCGAGACCCTCTGCATTGCAGTCTGTTGGTCTCCCCACTGAGCTATCGCTGATAATTTATTCATTAATTATTAATGTTAATGAATGAATAAATTATTATTATTCTTTTTATTATTTGCCAGTTCAATAGTTGTTTGCGTAATAATATTATTATGAAAATAACACATTTCACTATAGTTACTTAGTGTATATATTATTATCATTACATACATATTATGTACTATCACGACCATATGACTGACTAGCTAAGTAGATGTATATTACACACCATCGCCATCTACGGGGCATATTGCCAGACTTCGTGCTACTAGTGAGAATTTCTTGACAGAAAAACCAAATAATACAACCCAACCGGGAAATAGAATCTGAAATCTCATGCAGAGCGGTCGCAATTTCTACCGTTGCTACACCGTGGCCAACCAAGGCATTCAGATCAGGGATGTTGCGAATATTCGCATCCGCATCCGCAATTGCGGACCTTCCGCATCGATTTGGACATCTGCATTCGCATCCGCAATAATCGACGCGGATCCAGATATAGCGCAGGTTACGATAAGAACAAAATCAGTTGTTCAGTAGTACCTACGTGTTTCATTTATGAAACTTTGCAAAACAGACTTGAACTTGCGAAGGCGGTGATATTGGATATTTTTTATTAAATAATATGAATATTTTTCATCAACATCCGCATCCGCATTAGCTGAGCATCCGCATCGATTTGGACATCCGCATCCGTATCCGCATTCGCGGATGTGAGTGTTAAAATATCCGTATCAACATCCCTGATTCAATACACCCATACATAGATTCACGCTCATATACCTTCAAAGAGGTAGGCAAAGGAAGAGTAACTACAAAACCAAATGGCATCAAATGAAACTATAAGCCAATCAAATTCAATGTAATATAATTATTTTATAAAACAATATCACCTTATCACCGCCGGCGTACCAGCAGTATTAGAACCCATAGGCTTGGTACGTGACGATGGGAAGAGACCTGATGGTATGTCTTTGTTACCTTGGAAAATGGGTAGGCCTTTGGTGTGGGATGCCACATGCGTCGACACCCTTGCGCCATCACATCTTCCGAGCACGATGAGCTGTGCCAGTGCTGCTGCTGTAGCGGCGGAAAACCTCAAACGGCGTAAATACAGTAATTTAATTGGTAATTACGTTTTCGAGCCGTTTGGGGTAGAGACGCTAGGTTCATGGGGTCCGGGCGCTCGTGCGCTTTTTAGAGATATATCTAAGCGGCTAATCGACGCTTCGCGTGACCAGAAGGCTGGACTTTTTTTGGCTCAAAGAATCAGCATTGCCATTCAACGTGGCAATGCTGCCAGTCTTCTGGGCACACTCCCGGTCGACAGCGATGCTGAGGAATTTTACGACGCTGCCTAAACCGGCCATCCCTTTTTATTAATTTTTACAGTCCCATATTTTGTTACTCTTCATTTTGTTCTATTTATAAGTGGCTAGTTTTGTTAATATTAGTTAAGTTGTAAATTACGATTGTTGCTTTCACTACTATGAATTATAATATATTTATAAATTGACTAAGTGTTAATAATTCGGATAGTGTATTGTTATTGACAATGACGCTAATACATTAGCCATGTAATTAATTGATTAGGTATGCCAATTGAAGTTGAAACATGTGTTTAAATCTATCACAAAATTAGAACAATAGCGTTCTATATACGGATTTGAATATATTTATACACGAACACAACGGATTCCCTGGTTTCCTAGTAACAGTCAAAAATTGCACTGTTATCATTAAATTTGTATAGACACAGTACATTTATATAAATAAACACCAAAATGTTCCATTAATTAAATGTGAATTATAATAATAATAATATTCTACCACATACACACAACACCATCTAGCCCAAACTAAGCAGAGCTTGACTATGGGTATTAGACAATGGATAAACATACTTACATACTTTTTTTTTGTAAATACATAGAAACACCTAGACCAAGACAAACATCCATGTTCATGCACACTCCATGTTCATGCACACAAATGTTTGACTTGTGCGGGAATCGAACCCGCGACCTCAGGCGTGGCAGTCGGTTACACTGACCACTACGCGATGGAGGCCGAGGCATTATCCTATGGTTTGGTTACTAGCCTTAGTATATACAAGCCTGGCGTACTAGGCTGGTAACCAAACCGTAGTACGATTCAGCCGAAAGAAACAACGCGATCAATAGAAGCATAATGCACACTTTGTTAAACTTAGACAGTAATAAGCATGCTATGTTATCTATTTCGTAAAAAAGACGTTGCGCTGTCATTACAATCACACTGAAATAAAAAATAAAAATGGTTATTCATGTAGGTTACAAAGTGACACTTATGAACGTCAAAGTTACACTTATTAATATGAATTTACAATTACATAATTCGCACCCTTAATAAAACAGAGACTTATCTCAGTATTTTGGATTAAACAAATTTGAACTCTATTGCAAAGATTTAACACAAATATAATATTAGAATTTAACATATACAATTAGAGTTCAAATTGCCTTACTTTCAAATTTCGAGTTAAAACGCTGTTTTATTAAGAGTGCGATATGATCTTGCTATGTTTAGCAAAGCAACGGCGTAGAACCTATACGAAGAACTGACAAGAAACTCACGGTCACTCCTTTTCATCGACAAGTTTACAGAATTGTTTATTTCACAAATAATAATAAGAATATAATAATATTCTATCACATACACACAACACCATCTAGCCCAAACTAAGCAGAACTTGTACTATGGGTACTAGACAATGGATAAATATACATATATAATTCTTTGTTTTTGTAAATACATACATATTGTATATAGAAACACCCAGACCAAGACAAACATCCATGTTCATGCACACTAATGTTAGACTTGTGCGGGAATCGAACCCGCGACCTCAGGCGTAGCAGTCGGTTACACTAACCACTACGCCATCGAGGCTGACAAAAACTCACGGCCACTCTTTTTAATGGACAAGTTTACAGAATTGTTTATTTCACAAATCTTTTCTATAAGGAGCTGCAGACATAAATAAGATCATACCCGCTACTGACAGTACTCCATATCATTAGAGCGCGTAGAAATCGTAACCAACAGCGAAACACAACGCAAAATTGTTGTAATCTGTACGGCAATGGGTTGCCTAGCCCTAATCTGAGCAAAATACAAGCTTTAAGTGACGACGCTACGAAACTACAACTCTAAAAAAAACGTTTTACATTTTTATACATTTGACGCGCAGTTTTACAACCGTAATTTCAAGTAAAAATTACCGTGCATTTTTCGCAATAAAACGTCATAAAAAGCCTATTTCATTCGCCAGTCCATAAACTATCTCAATAATAATCTGGAGTTCGGACATTGGCAGTGTTTTATGATCGGGCATTGAAAAACACGTGAGGCCGTTAATTCTATGCCGCCTTCAGTCGGATGGCCTATATACTATGAAATAGAGTCAATAATGATTGCATCTTGTCTGCGCACACACTTGTGCACTACAGTATTAGTAAAATGACTAGTTTTCTAAGATTGACTTTTCTAAAAAAAGCCAGGTGACACTTCGCTGAAACGGGGATCAAAGACAAGACCACGCAATTCAACGCAAACAGGTACCTTCTTCTCTCTTAGCCTTTATTATTCCCAAGTCACTTGGGGTCGGCTTTTCTGGTCTAACCGGATTTGACTGGATATCAGTTTTTACACGGAGCGGCTGCCACCTGACCTCCGCAACCCGAAGGCTAACGATACCCTAAGGCTAGACCAGTGTCAGGATATTAGAGGGTACTGCCTTTCCCAATAACGACCGCTATAGATGTTCATGGCAGCCGGGACCAACGGCTTAACGTGCTCTCCGAGGCACGGAGCAGGCGATAATTGTCAATCAATACGCACATAATTTCGAAAAGTCATATAACTTCCGAAAGTCAGAGGTGTGCGACGTGGGTTCGAACCCGAGACCCTCTGCATTGCAGTCTGTTGGTCTCCCCACTGAGCTATGGCAAACAGGTACCAAGGAACCAAAAGGGCAATTTTGTTACCGAGTTTGAATAGCCCTTACAAGTTAAACCTGGTAACCTCACAATCGTGTACGAGTCGCTCTACTCCAGTTATATAAGCAAAATATAAATACCGACTAAAAATCTTCTTAAAGAATCGTAAAAAAATAAAAATAACCCTCGAAATATTTCACCATTCACTTCGCCTCGCATTATGTTCATATTTATGAAAGAAATTATAAAACACACAAAAGCTTTATGAAAAATTATTTTATGAATAGAGTTCTTTATAAAAACGTATACTTTTTGTATTTTTTGGTACTTTTAAAAGATTTTTGCTATGCACTTTTAGATAATAAGGTGGTTATAAGCATTGACAAAGCTTAAATGGTTCGAGCTTGTAGGAAGCTTAAATGGTATTCATGCTTCAAATGAATACAATTCATGCTTTCTAAAAAGAGCAAATAAGTAAAAGAAGAAATTACATAAGGTGCGTGAGAAGAGGACAACTGGAAAGGTAGAACTTCCACTTGTCCGCTAATCATATCTTAAACGTGCCGAAGAAAGGCTCGGAACAGTGTGATGAGAGTTCATGTAAGGAAGGAGGTAATATCATTTACATCTGTGTCAATAACTAAAACGGAGCAGGACTATTCATGGCTGTCTTACGAATTCCTAACTAGTTCAGGACCAAATCTAATCTTTATTAATGAGCAGCTGATCTGCAGCAGTGACATAGAGTGACCATCAGGCACGCATTATTATTATTCAAATTAAAGCTGACTTTTTCTTTTAGCATTAGTTGATTGGAATCTGTAAATAAAACAATTGAAAAAATTAAATGTTGATATTTGAAGTATTTTGCAATTGGTCAAAATATATGAATTGGTATATCGACAGAAAAATTAAAAAGTACGTACTAAAACTTATTTTTATGACTATAAAGAGGTACCACTATAAGTAATATTGTTTCACGGTAATGAGAATGTTACAAATTGAAATTGAACTGATTTATACATACGGATTTTATACCGCTTTATATTTCAAATCCAATTTTGTTTTATAATATTATCTAACATTTACGTAAATGTTATAAATACCCACGTTGAAATTCAACTACTGTAAACGGAATTAATCGCTGTTTATTACAAAAGCACTTCTTTTATACTACTCTTTTACTTTTCCCCACGTTTAAGTTGCTTTTTCATAAGCCATTCTCAGGTGGAAAATAAATTAAAATGACTATAATAGCTAAATATTAGTATAAAAGTAATGTTTTTAAAACACCACCAAATTCGAGAAGATTAGCTCAAGACCGAAGTGTATGGAAGGAACTAGAGGCCTATGTCGGCAGACAGCCTGACTATCAAGAACCAGATTGCTGATAATATGTACACGTGTACGAAATTCAATTTTTTTTTCTGGTCAGTAAAATAAATGCTATTTTCATTTCAATGTTTTTAAAATAGATCGCGTTACAATCCGCATAACGGAGGTTACATTTACCGGAGGCCGAATCACCCTCTTTCCCCCTTCCCGCTCCTTCTCCTTCCCACTTCCTTTTCTAAAGGGTCGGCAACGCGCAAGTGATGCCTCTAGTGTTGCAGGCGTCCATAGGCTATGGTGACCACTTACCATCAGTCTACGCTTGTTTGCCACTTTAGTAATATAAAAAAAAACTACCCTTTTGTAAATATTTAAAAAATATATCGTACTTTCTGATCGTTTTACTAGTTTTAGACCTAGCTGTGAAATATCGATCAAAGTACAATATGTTTTTATTTGACTTGTTACTTTACCGATTGCTGCATTGTTGAAACGAAGTAAACAGTTAGTAAACGTACCTGTAACAAATAGAAAAACTTGGTTAGGTATTATAAAGAAGAAGGTCACGCCACTTTTACCATAAAAGATTACATAGAGCAGTATTTCATTCAAAATATTTGATATATCATATAATAGAGAACACAGTCTATTGGCCTACTAATATTATATAAATCAAAACTTTTTATTTCAGATTATATTACAATCTAATGTTCGTAATACATTTTCTTAAAACCCTGAATGTGCGTGGTATATTAAGTATATTACCTTTTATAACATATAGTAACCGCTTTGGGCATCTGTTCATTAAATGTACATATAATAATAATAATCAATGATCATCGATGTTACCATTCCTCATGACGAGAATCTTGTGAAAGCTGAAAAAGAAAAAGAGTTGAAATACTTGGACCTAGCTCACGAGATTGTCGACATGTGGCATGTGGACTCGACGATCATTGTGCCGATAGTCATTACAGTCAATGGTTTAATACCTAAGAGCCTCGACCACCACCTGGAGAGGCTCGCGTTAGATGGCTGGATCAAGTCCTCGATGCAAAAGGCAGTACTACTCGACACGGCGCGTATTGTGAGGAGATTCCTCTCTCTGGGGCCCTAACCACCGGCAGCTTGGACCCTGTTTCCAATGTCGGTGGGTCATGTCAGTTTTTATATTTTTAAATATGTATAGTTTTTACATTAATATTTAAAAATTTAATTATTAGGAACATAGTAATAAAGAAAATAATAATAATAACACACACTGTACTGGTATCGATTTATTATCACGGACAGGACTGCTGTTCCCAACAAGCCTGATATTGTGCTAATAGATCGATCAGAGCGCCGTGCAATGATTGTCGATATCACCATCCCTCATGATGGCAACCTCGTGAAAGCTGAGAAGGAAAAACTAAACATTGGGGAAAGTGTAAACTTAAATATAAATAGTTATGATAATTTAATTAGCTTAAAAATTAGTAAAGTTTAGTAGTATCTAGTAGTAGTGTAACAGTTTCAAAATTATGTAATAAAGTGTAAAATAAACAACGCGATAAAATTCGTATATAGTAGTTTAATTTCAATGAATAATATTCGCGCAAACAGAAAACAATATTAAGGAAAAACAGTTAAAATATCTGAACTTAGCACACAAGGTTGTCGATATGTGGGATGTAGACTCGGCAATCATTGTACTGATAGTCGTTACGGTGAACGATCTAATAGCCAAGAGCCTCGACCAACATCTTAAGAGGCTCGCATTAGGTGCCTGGGTCAGGGGTCAGATGCAGAAGGCGGTCCTCCTAGATACGGCACGCATAGTGAGGAGGTTCCTCTCTCTGGACCCTTGACCACCGACAGCTTGGACCTTGTCTCGGTGCCGCTGGGTCTACATAATTTTTATATTATTAAATGTTTTTTTTTAATAAATATATTTAAAAACGTAATTTTTATTGATTAATGATGAATAAAGGTGATAATAATAATATTCTATCACATACACACAACACTATCTAGCCCAAACTAGGCAGAGCTTGTACTATGGGTACTAGACAATGGATAAACATACTTTTATACTTTCTTTTTTGTAAATACTTACATATTATACATAGAAACACCCAGACACATGTGTTCATTATATTTCAATGAGATAAAGTTCATAAAGGCATCAAAAGAATTGATTGGTAAAACAAAACAATACGTCGAGTTTGTCTTGCTTCAAGTCGTCTCGTCCACGTCTCGTGAACGTTAGGTGTAAAGAAGCAACGTTGTTTGATACTTTAACGAGCAAGGGCTAACTATTGTTGTCAAGCGAAAGACTTGATTCTAAAGTGGCTAATAAACTCAAAGTTTCTCTTTATTCGTAACATCAATGCAGTTCACCGTTTTGCTTGTACTTTATTGAAGATACGACCAGTCTAATTAGAACTTTCATGTCTATAGAAATTACTACCAAATTGGGTTCTATACTGTTTTGTTTAATAGTTATATACGTATACTCATATTAAGTTTGAAAGTGACAATAAACCTAATTTTGATTAAAAACATTGTACATAGCTTTATCCAAACAACAGTGTCTGTGTCATAAAAGTATGAAAGTAATTCTGTTTGCTTGTTAATTAATTAAGACTAGCTGACCCACGCAACTTCGTTTGTGTCACATAAGACATTTTTTGTAACATTTTTCATTAATGCGCCGCTCCTATCGGTCGTAGCGTGATGTCATATAGCTTATAGCCTTCCTCTAAAATGAGATAAAATAATTTTTCAATTCGAACCAGTAGTTCTTGAGATTAGTGCGTTCAACCAAACAAACAAACTCTTCAGCTTTATAATATTAGTATAGATAAACAGCCGATCCGCATTTGGCTTACAAATTGTTTGATATCAGATCAAGGGCATAGTCTATAAATTATTTTAAAGAGAAAAGTTAAGATATTTATAAAATTATATATATATATACATATGTATATGTATGATGTTGTATATTAAAAAAAGTATTTGTATTGTCTGTTTATTACGTTTTGACGACCAAACTATTTAACCAATGTTGATGAAATTTGGCGCAAAAGTAACCCAGACCCAAAGGAAAGACATAGCATACATAAAAGATACGAACGATGTCTGGTACAGTTAGCAACATATGTACCTAAATACTAAACAAATTTGATAAAATATTTTATGAATAAATTTTAATAATCCTAGTGTTTCGCCTGTGTTTCTTAACTATAATTATATTAACTGTGTTTGAACTCTCACTGCTACAAAAAACTACGACTTGTTTAAACTTTGAAAAATATCTACATCTCTAGTGTGTATCGACATGTCATTATTATGTCACTTACTTCACCAAGTTGTCCTAATATTAGAAATACGAATGTGAGCTTGTTTCGTTACGCTTTCACGACTTAACTATTCGACTGATCATCATGCAATTTCGTGTACACGTTATCGGCGGCATTGAAAAGGATAAGAGGTTCCTTTTATCCAGAAAGAAGTACTGTCCAAGAGATAGCTAACCCTAACTAATATTATAAGTTAAGCTTTCACGCCTTAACTACTCGACCGATCATAATAAAATTTCGCGTACACGTTGTCAGGATAACAGAAAAGGACATAGGGTACCTTTTATCCAGAAAAAAGTACTGCCGCCAAGAGATAGCTAAATAAATAATACTTAATGTTTATTTGCAAAGGTTTTATAACATTTAGGGCTTGTACTTGGTAGTACAAGCCTCCAGATAGAATTTATCTATGAGATAAACGTCTCGCCATCTCTCTTCTTTAACCTAACATGAGTGAGGCAGCATGCGATTTATCTTTTGGATAACTTTTACTTGTTAACGGTAGGAGTGGCCGTAACATTTTGATTACACTGTATACTTAAATAATAAAGACAATAACATGAACTAATAAGTGTTAAGTTGAACTCTGGTACCCATGGTAAGATTTAACTTAGAAAGAAGACGAAAGAAAAACATTTATTTTGACAGAAAAACACACAACACATACTGCAGACAGCATAAACGTAGACAGGAAAAAAGAAAAATACAGTTAGACAGGAAAAAAGACAATGGAACACTAGGACAAAAGTGAATGACAATTTAAAATACAATAATATTATAAATATATGTCATCATCAATGAGATAAAAAAACACTATTAGGTACATCAAGCGATCATAAAATAACTGAAAGCAAAAAAACTTGTGATATGGGTACCAGTGCCCTTCCACGTAATGAATAAATTAAATTAAATTAGTAAGTATGTTATAAATATCGTCTCGTATTCGTCTCGTAGCCAGTAGGTGTAAAGAAACCCACGAGTTTTAGTATCGTTAACGAGCTCGATATAATTGCCACCAAGTCTTAACACTGCGTGTAGATCAAGCGACTTGATTCTAACACTTTACTGTAAAAGTCTACGCATTGTAACTTCATACTTAAAGTATCAGGTGCATTACATCTATGGAAAAGATTGCAATAACAAATAGTAATGGAATAGAAAAGGTATAAAAATGTAGGTTTTATTTTTACAACTATGTATCTTATGTGGGGGCCAGTCAGTGCAGACCGGCGACACTTGGACCCAGTGGGATCTCTTGTGTCGACACTCTCCCAATAACGACTGCCATAGATGTTCATGGCAGCCGGGACCGACGGCTGAACGTACTCTCTGAGGTACGAAGCAGGCGATAATTGTCAATAAATATACACATAATTTCGAAAAGTCATATAACTTCCGAAAGTCAGAGGTGCGCGACGTGGGTTCGGACCCGAGACCCTCTGCATTGCAGTCTGTTGGTCTTCCCACTGAGCTATTGCTGCTCAGTGGGGAGACTTTGCTTTTTATAAGTAAGTCGGCAAACAAGCATACGGCCCCACCTGATGGTAAGTGGTTACCGTAGCCTATTGACGCCTGCAACACCAGAGGCATCACTTGCGCGTTGCCAACCCTTTAGGCAAGAAAGGGGGGGAGGGGGGGCAGAGGGGAAAGAGGGTAATTGGGCCTCCGGCACTCTCACTCACCGAACGCAACACAACAGTAGGTATACTGCTATTTCATGTCGATATTATATGAGAGGGTGGTCCTTCCCCGGTCGAGGCGGCTCATTCAAGCTGAAATCAGCGAGGCTCTACTACCTATATACTATTACTAGTAGTTTTTCCGCGGTTTCACCCGCGTAAGTCCCGTTACCGTGTGAATATCGGGTTTCACCCCCTTCGGGGTGGAATTTACAAAAATCCTCTCTTAGTGCTCCCCTACACTCTCCAAGGAACATACATGCCAAATTTCAGCTTCTTGCGTTCAGTAGTTTCGGTTGTGCGTTGTCTGTCAGTCACTCAGTAACGGAAGAGTTTTATATATATAGATTACATATAAATAAGAAAAAAGTAAATAAGATTGGACTGAAAATATGGCTGAAAGGGCTATATATATATATATATACATATATATATATATATATATATAGGGTTCTTGCTACATAAAATCTTAACGAAAAATACTTGTCCATAACTTTTTAAGGATATATCTTCGTAAATAGTCACGCAGATAAATGCTTAACAAGTTAAGTTAAGATAATTCAGTTAGACAACATTATTACATAATGTTGTCTTGTTAAACGTTGAAATTAAATTGGTTTACACGGATTTTAACTTATACAGAAGTTAGTTAAATTTCGATATCTATGTATGAGTAGGATTTTTTATTGTACATCAAATAAACAAGCAATTAACATTATATATGAACAAATTATATACAAGAAATATTAACAAAAGAAAAAATAAAACAAAAAAATTTGAAAAGCGTCATAATATTCCTCCGCATCGTCATCAATTGGCAACGTGCCCAGAAGACTGGCAGCATTGTCACGTTTAATGGCAACACTTATTCTCTGTGCAAAGAAAATACAAGCCCACTGGTCACGTGAAGCGTCGATCAGCCGCTTAGCTAGGTCTCTATAAACAGACCTAGCACTTGGACCCCATGGCCCCAGCGTTTCGACACCAAACGGCTCAAATATGTACTCACCAATAAGGTTTTGATATTTGCGCCGTTGGAGCGTCTCCGCTGATGCAGCAGCAGCGCCAGTACAACCCGCTGTGCTAGAAAGATGTGATGGCGCAAGGGTGTCGACACAAGTTGCGTCCCACACCAAAGGCCTACGCATTTACCATGGCAGTAATGACATACCATCTAGTGTCTTGCCATCGTCACGTACCAAGCCGTGAGGTTCAAGTTGAGCCGGAACGCCAGCGGTGATAAGAGCCCGACGCAGTATGTTATGTATGAGTTACGAAGAAATCAAAACGATTCATTTCTTCTCTTCGATTTGTAAAAACTGCACCAAGGTTTAAAAACATGGTTTGTTTGTGAGCCGATTTCTACCCTCGAGATCGTTCAACATCATAGGGAGATCCCCTCCATAGATAACAGTTATTGCCTAAACAAATTTAAGACAAGAATCAATTTAGCGAAATCTTCCATTCTGTAAAAAACTTGCAGTTAACTCATTTTATATTATAAAATCAATATATTTGTGCGTGACGGGAAAGCTTTGCACCTCTTTTTAAGCATATTGCGTGTACGGAGGAGTGTGGTATGTAGCATAGTTAAGGTTTGTATGTTGGAGTACAAGTATTTTGTTAATAGAAAATTATAAATTATGATCTTGTTTCGACCACCGGGCGATTATGAGTATTAATCTTCGAATAGTGCTATATATAATAATAATAAACTTCTTTATTGGCACAAAAATACAAGTAGGTACATAACAATAAAATAGAATATATCCTGTGCTATAAGTACCAGCAAGCTTCCAGTTTCACAGTTAAACTAAGTAAAAATCTACTGGTGACAATAAGAATGAAAACCTACTTACATTATTTAACTTCACGAAATTTAAGCTAGAAATATAATTAATATTAAATATTGAAATTAAACTACTATATACGGATTTTATCGCGTTGTTTATTTGACACTTTATTACATAATTTACCCTACTACTACTATTAAACTTTACTAATTTTTAAGCTATTCAAATTATTATTAAAACTATTTAGATTTAATTTAATTTTACACTTACCCCGACGTTTTGGTTGCTTTTCTGCAGCCATGGTCACGGGGAGACTATTAAATATTTAGTAAACCTGATAGATTACTATAAGTCTATATAATATGTGTTGCGTGTGCGTATGCGTGTACCTGTGTGTGAGCGAGCACGCGCGCGTTTGCATGCGTGCGTGCGTGAGTACGTGCGTGCGTGCGTGCTTGCGTGCGTGTGTGTGTGTATGTGTGTGTGTGTGTCTGGGCAATTGGTATAAAATACTTAGTGTGATTTTATCGCGTTGTTTATTTGACACTTATTAGATAATATTTGCTAAATAAACAACGGGATTAAATCTGTCTTAAGTAGTTTAATTTTAATGAATTAAATTCGCGTGAACGTAAGACAATATTACTTAATGTGAATTAAAAGTAATAAACTTTAGGACTAATATTACTACTTTAGTTTCATATGGTATAAACATCTATGTGCTACTGTAAGCCATTGAAGCAGTTAGTATTAGTGTATGTTACTGTATTGTTAGTAAAGAGAATGCACCAGAAATGGCAAACCATAAAATACAAATAAAAAAATAATAATAATATCCTCCAGACCGATTTCGGCCATGGCGGCCAGTCTTAACGGAGACTGGCCAACTACGCAGGAGATATTATAGTGCACAAATGTGTGCGCAAACACAAGTGCACTCTCTGTTCCCTAGCTTTCATGATCCAATAGGACGGTAATCCGACACGACCGGAGAGAGATCAGGGTACCGAGTGCGAGTTGTTTTTACGTTAGCGCTTAACGCGTTTGGCTGTCTGATTGGTTAAGAGTCACACACAAGAGTTACATCATAAACGTGTCGATCGCGTTAACGTAAAACAAATTCGCACTAGGCACTCAGGCGCAGGGCCAACGGCTTTACGTGCTTTCCGAGGCACAGGGGTGTCTAACACCGCCAACTTCCTAACTCCGGGCTGCTACTGAGATTTCTTAACTGAAAAACCCAATAACTTTTTGTTGGTCCGACCCGGGATTCGAATCCGAGACCTCATGCACAGCAGTCACATTCACTACAGCTGCGATACAAATATACTACGTAGTCGAAAGGATACGACGTTAGACTTGCAATTGAGAGGTTATGGATTCTAATCCCAGCCATAGCACTACCGACCTGAACCCACTTCTAATACAAGCATTTTAATTTAGCTGGAGAGGTAAACAGTTAAGGAATTTGTAACTGAAATTACTAGTATTTTTTAAGAAAAAGGATAAATCAAACCTAGTCTTACGTCTGACGTCTTACGTCAGAGCAGCGATAGCTCAGTGGGGAGACCAACAGACTGCAATGCAGAGGGCCTCGGGTTCGAACCCACGTCGCGCACCTCTGACTTTCGGAAGTTATATGACTTTTCGAAATTATGTGCGTATTGATTGACAATTATCGCCTGCTCCGTGCCTCGGAGAGCACGGTAAGCCTTCGGTCCCGGCTGCCATGAACATCTATGGCAGTCGTTATTGGGAGAGTGTCGACACAAAAGATTCCACTGGGTTGAAGTGTCGCCGGTCTGCACTAACTGGCCCCCACATAAGATACATACATACATACATACGTCTGACGTCACCAAAAGCGAAGTTGTACTTTACTCAATTTTTTCAAATTTGGATCCTTATATAATATATAATAACCTATATAACTGGAACAGACTCATCTTGCGTAACATATTTCTTGACAGTTACTATTGAGAATTTCCCATCAGAAATCACAAAACTTTCCCAACCCGAGAAAAGGAATACATTGATCGACCGCAACAAAACGCAAGCCAACCGCAGAACCAACGTAGCATCTATTACTAGCGTCTAAATATTTACAGGTTTAGGCGAATAGAACGTAGGCCTAACTGACGTCAGCGACGTCACAATAGTGATGCGCCTAAGCCTCCGTGGTCAGATAACAGGCTGACGTGCTCATACGGGATTACGTCACTTAGCTCTATAAACCAGCGGTGAATATTCAATATCGGTGACAGTGTATTCAGCAGTTAACTGAATATCGGATTTATGTATTCATTTTATTTAACTACTAGCTGACCCGGGCAATTTCGTCTGCATCACATAAGAGAATATGCCCCGTTTTTGCAACATTTTTCATTCATGCTCCTCTCCTATTGGTTGTTGCGTGATGTTATACAGCTAAAGCCTTCCTCGATAAATGAGCTATCCAATACTAAAAGCTTTTTCAATTCGAACTTGTAGTTCCTGAGATTACCGCGTTCAACCAAACAAATTCTTCAGCTTTTTTTTATAATAATAATATTCTATCACATACACACAACACCATCTAGCTCAAACTAAGCAGAGCTTCTACTATGGGTACTAGACAATGGATAAACATACATATATACTTTTTTTTTTTTTTTGTAAATACATACATATTATACATAGAAACACCCAGACCAAGACAAACATCCATGTTCATGCACACAAATGTTTGACTTGTGCGGGAATCGAACCCGCGACCTCAGGCGTGGCAGTCGGTTACACTAACCACTACGCCATCGAGGCCGACTTTATAATATTAGTCTAGATGTGTCACCCGCGGTTTACCCATGTTGATGGTTACTACGCCGCTCCCCAGGCTCAAAGTGACGTGATGCTATACAGCCTGTAGCTTTCATCAACAATTGGACTACCTTAATGTAAAAAGATTTCTTTGAAACCGACTGGTAGTTACAGAAATTAAATCATTCAAACAAAAAACAAAAATACTATTTAGCTCTACTATATAAGTACCTATAGTAAAAATCAAAGTAAAAATAATTTATTCTTTTAGGTCACAAAGTAACACTTATGAACGTCAAAGTTTATGAGTGTTACTAGTATACATTTAGGTTAGTTGATGAGTTCAGGCATATCTTTTCAGTATTTTACAACTTATATGTTCAAGGTGTTGCAGCCATTATAGGTACGTTTTATTACTGACTATTAAAATCTTAAATAAAAATAAATCTAAGTTTTTGGGTACAGGCGTGTGAATGTGTACATATGTTTGTGTATATAAGAGACTCAAACATGTCTATGTTACATATACCAAAGCGCATATGAGTGAGTGCAATATAAAGCTCCAAAATCGTTGGCAAAGCGGCTTCAACTTTCAATTACGCTGGTTCGAATTTTTGCAATCAGGACGCGAGCGTTTAGTAAATTTTATGACTCGTTCACGGATATAAAAAATGTCGTGTGTTGTGAATAGTTCTGGCGTTAGTTCAGCTATCAAAAAATTAGTTAAAGTACTAGATTTTACATGTGAAAATGTCCCCATTGCCAGTTATGATTTGATGACAATACAAATAGTACCCAGAGCAGGCGTAATTGTCAATCAATACACACATAATTTCGAAAAGTCATATGACTTCCGAAAGTCAGCGGTGCGTGACGTGGGTTCGAACCCGCGACCCCCTGGATTGCAGTCTGTTGGTCTCCCCACTTAGCTATCGCTGCTCAACCGGGACGTATACTGTTTGACATATAAATAGAACCACGTAGGGAGATACAGCGTCAAATTAAGAGGCCACAAGCTAGCTTAAAAAATTTGCCGTCTTTTGTTTGATATTTACAAATACAGATACTCCATTATAAATATGAACACCCACCTTGTTGCTAGTTTAGGAAATGTCTTGAATTTGAAAATTGAGACACGTAGCGTCCTCTAGCTTACCATGGCGATTTTTAATTTATGTAAAATTTCTAGAAAGATTCCTAACTAATATAATAATAATAATAATAATATTTTATCACATACACACAACACCATCTAGCCCAAACTAAGCAGAGCTTGTACTATGGGTACTAGACGGAGCAGGCGATCAAGCAATACGCGCATAATTTCGTTAAGCCGTCGGTCCCGGCTGCCATGAACACCTATGGCAGTCGTTATTGGGAGAGTGTCGACACAAAAGATCCCACTGGGTCGAAGTGTCGCCGGTCTGCACTGACTGGCCCCCACATAAGATACATACATGAATACTAGACAATGGATAAACATACATATATACTTTTTTTTTGTAAATACTTAAATATTATACATAGAAACACCCAGACCAAGACAAACATCCATGTTTATGCATACAAATGTTTGAATTGTGCGGGAATCGAACCCGCGACCTCAGGCGTGGCAGTCGGTTACACTAATCACTACGCCATCGAGACCGATTTAAGTATTATATATTATAAGTTTTAAGTAAAGGGAGCGCGTAGCTAGTGTATTTAATAACCTAACATTTAATATTATAAATGCAAATGTGAGATTGTTTGTTATGCTTTCACGTCTTAACTACTCGACCGATCATTATAACATTTCGCATACACTTTCTTAGGGGTACAAAAAAGGACATAGCGTATCTTTCATCCAGAAAAAAGTAAGTTCCTTAGCGAGCGAAGCCGCGGGCAAAAGCTTATGTATACAGGGTGTCGGGTAATTAATGGATAACCTTGAAATGTCTTATAGTAGAAATAAACGCCGTTCAGAAAAAAAAAAGAAAACGCAAAGAGGAAAATTAAAAAATGCCAATAGCTAGTCATACCTCTGACTGTCAATCTATTAGCATAATTAGTGTATATTAATAAAACAACAGAATACCGATGGAATTAATTCATTTATGGTCTTAGTGTACCTACAAGAAAGTTAAATATGGTAATTAAGAAAAATCATATCTCAGGTAGTAGTCAGGATAGATTCTTTACATATTTTTTTCTGAACGGCCATCAGTTCTGCTATAAGACATTTCAAGGTTATCCATTAATTACCGGACAACCTGTATATAAAGATATTTTTTCTGTTTAAAAAGAATCTAATTAACTACCCAGTTAGTGATATTTTCTCTAGGTACTAAGCATGACAATACTTTGAGCTTAGACGCAGGTTTTGTCTCGTAGACAAATAATTTAGTCTTTTAATTTCTTACAACAAATAGACGACCAAAGAAAATCTCTTAGATGTGCCTACTAATACGAACTAGCATTGGTTTTTTCAACTCGAAAGCAATAACCACTAATAATGTTAACTGTGGGTCAAAAGATCCCCGAGATAGAAGGGTCACAAGGTCACATGTATTTTAAATGCTTTTACATATAAGACCTTGTAACTTGGTGTGCAGACACCTTGGGGTCATACCTCGGTCGCATTTGAATATGGGCCTTGTGGGTCAAAAGACTTCCGAGATATAGGGGTCATTTCTTTTCATTCGTTTTAGATTCAAGACGAAGAGGTTGCATCCTCGGCAGCGTAGCAGTAGTGCATGCGTCTTCTCCGCATGAGAGTATGGTTAAGAAGTATTACTGTTCAGTTTTGTGCCACGTCGACCGCAATAGGCTCGCTGCCTATAACCAAACGAGTGAGAATCGGCAATGAATTGCCATAAATCTTAGAGTACGAAAAATTGGTTCAAGTAATATGCAAAGGTCACGTGATACCACGTGACCTTGAGGTCAAAGGTCATAGTCATTTTGGGGTATATCGACTATGCTGAGTCGAATGGCGTCAACCGCGAGTCTCTAGCTCTTACGGTTCTTGAGTTGAAAGTGGTATAACAGACAGCCGGATGGACAAAGCAGTTGTATAAGAGTTTTTTCGAACTCTAAAAACCGTTGCTGACGAAATGTCGCTATCTACGCCTTTGGAGGTAAAGGCATGAAACTTTGTATGTCTGTATGCAAAAGGTAGTTGTGACAGCTAGCTAGCAACAAAACTGTTATACGACTTTATACATTTTATAATCTTAGAAATAAGTTAGCCATGTTAACAAGAGTTATACCTACAACTAATTAATGCTAAATCTTTCTGTCTATATACTCAAGGGCTCCTTTCCTCTTCCCTCTTTCACCCTGCATTTTTTGGATGTTTTGCCAAGTACTGTTAATTAAGCGTTTTTCCAATTTGAAAATTAAAAGCTATTATGTCTGGAAAGCCCGAAGGCATTTGTATGACGGCTCGACATTTGAAAATCCATTTTATTTGTTAGCCATTTGGGTTTAAAATTAGATGCAGTAATATTTTTAATTACATTTGTAAAAGCTGTTGAGTTTATCAGCAGTGTATTAATGAATCGGCCCATTCAATGACACTTGGAATTAGGTACCGTGAAATAATTAAAATATTGCTATTGAAGTCATAATTTTGTTTGTGAGCACATTAAGGACGTTCGTATTATTTTAAAAGCGTTCGAATATGCATTCTATTTCATATGTCACTGGCATATTGTATAACCGTTAATTTATAATAAAACTAGTGAGATTTTTATCCGATGGCCAATTTGGACGGCATAAAATGCACAAAAATACTTATACATTTTTGTTATATTGTTATCTTGTGAAGATCCAAGTTTATCAACCATAGACCATATCAGGCATAGATTAGCAACGTTTTCTGGTATTAAATTGTTATCTTTTCCCTGATATGTTAATTTTGCTGATGCTTCGAATTTATCTTAGAGTATAAATTCTATTTTCAAATAATTCTCCTAAATAAGCTATCGACTATAATGACCTATCTGGTGTAGTTTACAATTTACAAATACAAAAGTTATAAGCAAAATTACACGCATAACACGATGCTGTCTGCAGGAGTCTGGAAACCATATGGTTTAGCCGCCATTACCAGTCTGAATGAAATACCAGGCTAAAGCATAGTGACGCTGACGATGAAGCAATGATAACCTAGATAAAACAAAACACGTTAGAACCCAATCCGAATACTTTATGTAGAGAAAAGTTCAACCCTCTTGGTATGAATGATCTTAAAACATCTCCTGTACTATGAATGATTCCGGTATTGCTGTGCACTTTTCAAACTCTTACTTTTGTGAGTGGTAGGGCCACGCTGGTCACAGCATGAATGGGCCGGCTGGACCGTGGACGTACCACCCTCTCACAGAAGATCGACGTAAAATAACAGTATCTGTTATATTGTCTTCTGTTTACGCGAATATTATTCATTGAAATTAAACTGCCATATACGGATTTTATCGCGTTGTTTATTTGACACTTTATTACAAAATTTTGAAAATTGTTACACTACTACTACTATTAAACTTTACTAATTTTTAAGCTAATGAAATTATTATTAAACTATTTAGATTTAATTTAGTTTTACACTTTCCCCGATGTTTCGGTTGCTTTTCAGCAGCCATGGTCACGGGGAAACATTTTTTTTTATTTTTTTTTATATAATCTATCCTGTTTTAAGATCTTAGCGCTTCCTCGTATGTCTTTCTTGGCTGATATCTTGACACACGTAGGAATGAGACTGTGATCACGTCATCTCTTCAAGAAATTTAAAGATGTTACATATCTTGCGCGCTTAGTTTGTAGATCTTCTAACCGGCGTATTTTTGTTGCTGTTTCCAGTCCGTACTGATTTACATAATATTGTCTTCTATTTACGCGAATATTATTCATTGAAATTAAACTACTATATACGGAGAAGCAAACCACAGCTAAACTTCATGATACTTTGAGCTCATTCTGCGTAAATAGAAACACCAATGATTAAATTATGTTCGGGTACTTTGAAATAACTACACTGGAACATTGAGACAACTACCATCTTAGTCTCCCCGTGACCATGGCTGCTGAAAAGTAACCGAAACGTCGGGGAAAGTGTAAAATTAAATTAAATCTAAATAGTTTTAATAGTTTTAATAATAATTCAATTAGCTTAAAAATTAGTAAAGTTTAATAGTAGTAGTAGTGTAACAGTTTTCAAAATTATGTAATAAAGTGTCAAATAAATAACGCGATAAAATCCGTATATAGTAGTTTAATTTCAATGAGTATCTGTTATGTTTCGTTCGGTGAGTGAGAGCGCCACCTTGGTCCAATCACCCTTCCCTTCCCAAACCCCATCCTGCTTCATTCCCCTTTTCCTTCCGGTAGGCAACGACTTGGTTGTGTTTTCTTGACATTGCTTCTGTAATGCTAAGATAACACAGCCATGTGTATGAGCCACGGTTCTCACTTACTATCAGGTGGGACGCTGGCTCGTCTGCCACCGATGAAAGCAATAAAAAAAAGAAAATCAACTAGTTGTGGATCACACAATTGTTTGTTCCGTGTGGAGATCGAAACCTCCGCGCTACGGTAGTGGTGAGGCAATCATTTAAATAACTACGCCATCATTTCCCATAGCCACAGTACATACATATACAGTATTGCAACTCGGCCCTGTCCTTGAAATAATTACCTACAACAGCGCGGTTCGTAGACACGCATTAGGGCTGCCCACCTACAGTATTTTAATTTTATCTATCTACTTGAGTTTCTTTCTAATTTTGTGATTGAAAATATTATATGTATATTATATTATAAAAAAATGAAATACATAATGAATGAAATAGAAAGTGTTTAATAAAATTAAATTATCACAAATCGTACGCTTACTGCTTACAAAACAATCACACCGTCCGTTCGTCACTGCGGCGCATTCGCGACTGGTTGCGTGCCGAGCGCATGCCGACGCCGAGGCGCGTAGGTATGACTCGAGTTCTGACCGTTTGTATGAAGATAGGCTACTGTATATTTATGTACTGTGCCATAGCGATCCTTTTACCAACTGTCACGATCATTACAAATGACCATCTCTTTAATAATTTACACACATACTTTATTAAATGACCCGTGGAAAAATAACAAGTAAATAAACAAAGTAACTGTCAGAATGGCGTAGACACGCGAAAGGTGTGTTTAGACAAGTAATAACCATAAATTGGAGGCGATAATTCCTGTCCTGTTATTGTCATGAGCACCCTATAATGGTGGGCGCGTGATAAAATGTCCCTTCCACAGTCATTAACAGACATACAATTTCTAAATAAGTTTGTTGTTCTTCGAAACAATTAGTTTTAAGTTTGTATTTTTACTAGAACTTAGTAGTAGAGGTATTGTAGAGCCCGTTCAAGTCTAACGCAGTCCGACTTGGAATGTATGTATCGATAAATTAAGCAGCTGATAGCTGAACATTGGAAAAAGTCAAACTCAAAAGTCATTATTTCCATAAAAATATGCTTGCTTGAACACTTCAATTAATCAATATAATGTAATAAAATAAAAAAAACATACATTTTGCAGTAGAATAGTCTAATAAGTTCGAGGAGTAGAGCTGTCATGAGAAGAAGCAGGCAAGTAACTCATGGCCATTCCTTTCAATCGCCAATTTTTACAATATGATTCGTAACAATACAAATCAATTTATTTACTTATTTCTTTATATGAGTTGCTGTGTGGTTGTTACGTTAGATTAAAAAAGTTAAAAAAATTGTAATATAATTACTTGAATATATAAATATAATTATAAGCAGCGATAGCTCAGTGGGGAGACCAACAGACTGCAATGCAGAGGGTCTCGGGTTCGAACCCACGTCGCGCACCTCTGACTTTCGGAAGTTATATGACTTTTCGAAATTATGTGCGTATTGATTGACAATTATCGCCTGCTCCGTGCCTCGGAGAGCACGTTAAGCCGTCGGTCCCGGCTGCCATAAACATCTATGGCAGTCGTTATTGGGAAAGTCAGTACCCTCTAATATCCTGACACTGGTCTAGCCTTAGGATATCGTTAGCCTTCGGGTTGCGGAGGTCAGGTCGCAGCCGCTCCGTGTAAAAACTGATATCCAGTCAAATCCGGTTAGACCAGAAAAACCGACCCCAAGTGACTTGGGAATAATAAAAGCTAAGAGAGAAGAATTACATGAATATAAAATCTTAATAATGTTCCATTCATTTTAACTATTACTGTTATAACAACTAACGTTCGGCATAATTTTCAAAGATGAGTATATTAATACCTTGCAATTGTGTATTGAGTTATGTTGCTGACTGTGCATCCGAACTACAGAAAGTATTTTGTTTAATGATTCGAATCCAGATAATTTCTTTTGAATTATATTCCATTGTTCATCAAGTACGCATCAACTTATATCCACAGAATACTTATTTGTACCATGTACGCATGAAAGAGACCTGTCCCACTGCTGGGTGTGTGCCTAGCAATGAGATAGAGCTCTTCTCAGTGATGTAGGGTTTGACCACAGTCTACCAGGCCAGTTTTGACAAACTAAAAAATAAATACATATGTGTTAATCCGGGAAACGGTCATCTTGTGCAGTAAGTTTGACGCAAATGCGTTCAATGTTTTACGCGTGATTAAGTAACAAAGAGCCAACCATTTTTGTAGATTTTACATATTTGTTTTGTATTAGAAGGATATTTCCAATTTTCAGAATCAGTTCTCCCCTCGATACCTATTACACGAAGCGCCATCTGACCTCCACAGCCCTAATGGGTACACGGTAACGATATTTGCCCGAAATATTTATTTATTATAGAAATCATCGCAGTCCATTAAACTTTTACATTTCCCAACGATTCGTGTAACGAGTTTCGTTTAAAAATAAATAGGTTTTCCCTCTATTTTAATAACTTCGCCAAAGTTGTGATTTCTTTTAGCTTATTATTTAGCCGCGACAGTTTATACATAGTATCTACTATACTTTATTATTCACTATATTTGGCCCGCGGCTTTGCTCGTGTTTATCTAGACGTTATATAAATTTCTATCTTTTAGAAATAGCACTTTTTTATGGATGATCTCCTCAAGTCCATGTCTTTTTTGTACCCCTAACAACTTGTATGCAAAATTGTATAATGATCGGTCGAGTAGTTTAGGCTTGAAAGCGTAACGCACAAACAGATAAAAAAATATGTTGATTCTAAAATCATAGCTGGTGAAATACAGAAATATGCAGAGGTCAAACTGTGTTTGTTCATATTTTACACTAGATGTGCCCGCGGTTTCACCCGCGTTTTTTATTACTGCGTCGCCCCCGTGGGTCGTAGCGTGATGTTATATAGCCAATAGCCTTCCTCGATAAAGAGGCTATCCAACACTAAAATAACTTTTCAATTCTAACCAGTAGTTCCTGAGATTTCCCAAACAGACAAACTCTTCAGCTTTATAATATTAGTATAGATGTTATTTAAACCAACCAACAGACTGCAATGCAGAGGGTCTCGGGTTCGAACCCACGTCGCGCACCTCTGACTTTCGAAGTTATATGACTTTTCGAAATTATGTGCGTATTGATTGACAATTATCGCCTGCTCCGTGCCTCGGAGAGCACGTTAAGCCGTCGGTCCCGGCTGCCATGAACATCTATGGCAGTCGTTATTGGGAAAGTCAGTACCCTCTAATATGCTGACACTGGTCTAGCCTTAGGGTATCGTTAGCCTTCGGGTTGCGGAGGTCAGGTGGCAGCCGCTCCGTGTAAAAACTGATATCCAGTCAATCTAGTTAGACCAGAAAAGTCGACCTCAAGTGACTTGGGAATAATAAAGGCTAAGAGAGAAGAAAGATGTTATTTAAAATGACATTGAAAAAAATAAAGTGTTCAAAGCATCTAAATTCATAGGTACCCAGCACCTTTTAAAATTTAGTTTTGTATAAAAAATATGAAAGGGAAATTGTCGTGGTAATAGAAACTTAGCTTTACCAAGGCTTTCATAAAAAAGTATATATTATTTACACCATACAACTAATTATTAAGTAGGTAACCTACACCACACTACCATACTTTTTAAAGTTGTTAGTTGTAACAGCGTCTAGAACACATATTTTTGAAGAATCAAATACTTTCTTGTATATATGTATGCCGCAGGAGCTTCGGGCTAAAATCAGTACAGATTGGATCTCCGACGGTGCTAAGCGGCAATGTGGTAGACCAAAACGTCGATGGCAAGACGAATTAACTTACTACAAGAGAGACTGGTGCAACCTAGCGCATAATAGGGATATGTGAAAAGCGGGAGGGAGGCCTTTGCCCTGCATTGGGACAATACAGGTTGAAAATAAATAATAATAATACATAAATAGCCTAGTGGGAGACCATACGACTGTCACGAAGAGGTCTCGAGTTCGATCCCAAGGCGCGCATCTCTGAATTTTCGAAGTTATGTGCGTATTAAATACTTAATAATCGCTCGCTTTAACGGTGAAGGAAAACATCGTGAGGAAACCTGCATGTCTGAGAGTTCTCAATTATGTTCTTAAAGATATGTGAAGTCTGCCAACCCGCACTGGGCCAGCGTGATGGACTATGGCCTTACCCTTCTCGCACAGAAGAGGCCCGTGCCCAGCAGTGGGACAGTTTAATACAGTGCTGATATTATAATACATCAATAATAAAAGATACAGTATCTTTTGCATCTACTTATACTATATTTCTGCCTTGATGAGGTAGTAACTAAGACTGTTGTGCGTGATCTTGGGTTTCGTTCCCGGGTCGGGCTAACAAAAGTTTTGTTTGAGTTAGTTTACAAGTACTACGCTAATGAGGGCGTGAGTGGAAACGTTATTTTTAAAACCATTCTCAAACAATTATATGCTCTTTCGAAGGAACTTTACTCTACTTACCTACTTAAAATGGGAATAAATGACATCCAGACTAGGATCAACAACATATAGATGTATAGGTATATTTTGCCCTGGAAATTGAACCCACAACTCTCGATGAATTGCGGAGTTGACCACATTAACCACTCCCATTCTTTCAGTCATATAAGCAAGGTATTAACACTTTTTTTATAAATTTAAGGTGGCAATCAAACATATGGCCCACCTGATGGTAAGTGGTCACCGTAGCCTATGGACGTCTGCAACATCAGAGGCATCACTTGCGCGTTGCTGACCCTTTAGGAAAGGAAGTGAGAAGGAGAAGGAGCGGGAAGGGGGAAAGAGGGTGATTGGGCCTCCGGCGCTCTCACTCACCGAACGAAACACAACAGTAGGAATACTGCTATTTCAAGTCGATATTGTGTGAGAGGGTAGTCTTTCCCCGGTCGAGCCGGCCCATTCAAGCTGAAATCAGCGAGGCTCTACTACTCAATTTATACACATATAAAACCTTAAAACTTTCCATATATATAACCTCATACATAAATATGTGGATCTATTCTAAACGATAAAAATTTAATCTACTGGCTCCCATTATCTAAGCCTGAGCAACTTAATACCTTTTGTAGTGTATTTGATACATCAGTGACATTCCAAGATATTCCAATAGATAACCAGATGTCGCGTCAAAAGAATTTATTACGCGCTTCTAACAACATCGAGGAATTACTCCTTAGTTAGTTAAGGGGACGTGTTGGTTATGAGAGAGGCTGTTTACATTTCACGATTTTACTGAATTGTTACTTTATAATTAGTCAGACATTTTGTTTTAGTTGCCTATAAATGTTAGAATCTAGTCATTAGGTGTAAAAATAACTAAATACTACGCATAATGTCGGCCTCGATGGCGTAGTGGTTAGTGTAACCGATTGCCACGCCTGAGGTTGCGGGTTCGATTCCCGCACAAGTCAAGCATTTGTGTATTTACAAACAAAAATTATATATAATAATATAATATTCTACTACATACACACAACACCATCTAGCCTAAACTAAGCAGAGCTTGTACTATGGGTACTAGACAATGGATAAACATACATATATATACATTTTTTTTTAAATGTATGTTTATCGATTGTCTAGCCAAACAGTTATTGACAAACGATTCAGACATCACACACTGAAAATAATAGTCTAACTGTTAATGAAATTGTAGAAAATATTCATCCGCATAACGAGAAATAAAGAAAACGTAAATATTTTCTTTTCTGACATTTGAAGTAACAATAATTTGTTTTCTGTTAAAATAAAATTACTTTCTAATTCCAATGTATGTATGTATCTTATGCGGGGCCAGTCAGTGCAGACCGGCGACACTTCGACCCAGTGGGATCTTTTGTGTCGACACTCTCCCAATAACGACTGCCATAGATGTTCATGGCAGCCGGGACCGACGGCTTAACGTGCTCTCCGAGGCACGGAGCAGGCCATAATAGTCAATCAATACGCACATAATTTTGAAAAGTCATATAACTCCTATATAATTCCTATGTAACTAAATGATGAAAGCATTTTTAAATACTACTTACTTCTGTTTTAAGTGTATTAAGCAACAAGTAATTTAAGCTTACCAATTATTAATACAAAGTATATTTTCAGGCGAATGCGATCTTCATAGCGGATACAAAACATCATAAATTCGTAGTTTCTGCTTCAATAAAATGCACTCTGTGTGATAACCATAGAATTTATATCCATTCTAGAACAGTACGTAGCTGAATTTATTTTTATTTTTACTGTTATTACCGCTATTTCATGATTGGTATTTGTTTAAATTGTTTTAGCAAAAAATAAACAGTGGTGGGTACGGGCAAATTGATAAACAACATATAGGTGGTTGATTTGCTACATTTAAACTTCAAAATAGATTTTTTGATTTGCTTTTGATATGTATTTCGATAATATTGTCTTCTGTCTACGCGAATGTTATTCATTGAAATTAAACTACTGGACATTTGTAAAGTTTAATAGTAGTAGTAGTGTAACAATTTTCAAAATTATGTAATAAAGTGTTAAATAAACAACGCGATAAAATCCGTATATAGTAGTTTAATTTCAATGTATTTCGATGTCAATGCTTCAGGTACGTATTTACAATTAAGTAATTAATGTTTGTAGTCTTAACCTATTGTGTCGCAGCGGTACACCGGCGGTCAGACAATAGATATTTTATGTCTGGTATTCTAAGACTTGACAGATTAATATATCTATTGATATTTTTCTGGTATTATTATCATTTTGTATAAAGAAAGTTAGTACGTTGTTTTTCATATAAGTTATTTTATTCTTCTCTCTTAGCCTTTATTATTCCCAAGTCACTTGGGGTCGACTTTTCTGGTCTAACCGGATTTGACTGGATATCAGATTTTACACGGAGCGGCTGCCACCTGACCTCCGCAACCCGAAGGCTAACGATACCCTAAGGCTAGACCAGTGTCTGGATATTAGAGGGTACTGACTTTCCCAATAACGACTGCCATAGATGTTCATGGCAGCCGGGACCAACAGCTTAACGTGCTCTCCGAAGCACGCAGCAGGCGATAATTGTCAATCAATACGCACATAATTTCGAAAAGTCATATAACTTCCGAAAGTCGGAGGTGCGCGACGTGGGTTCGAACCCGAGACCCTCTGCATTGCAGTCTGTTGGTCTCCCCACTGAGCTATCGCTATTACAATATTAATACTAATACAAGTTATTTTATTAATATTGTATTAATGGCTATCAATATTTGAAGATATTTATTGTATAGGTTATACTTACCTACATATGTGCTTGAAACAAACTTAGATCAATTATGGTTTATCTAAAATAATCATAAGCAACAATCATAGTGTTGTTATAGGGAATTGAAGTAACGAATCCAGGAAAACATTAAACGACCTAACTTTTAATATAAATTGTATAAAAAAATTCATGTCTATTTATTAATCTCGAAATAAAAATACAACCTATAGTATTTTGCACATGAATCACGAAATTATATTATGTAAGCTAATATCCACAATTTCTTAGGTAAATGCCTAATTTTTATACTTAAATTTATTGCACTTGCAATGGTTAAAGATTATTTTCTAGAGCCTGAAATCTGCGGCAAGACATAGGTTACATTTAAAACACGAACAAAGTCAAATAGCGTATTAAAAAACGTATACAGAAAGAAGCATCAGACAGCGAGTAATCACATAACGACCGTCCAGGGCAATTTTCTGATCATATCGTTCCAATCGTATCGGAAGTTGTAAAGAGCCTCTTTACGCGGTGGTCTATCTTTCATTTCGATCAAACGCAAGAAATGTCGCTAGCTAATGAGGCAATCGTACTAATATACTACAACTTTAAGCTTTATTCGAAACTCTATTACAAAGAAACAAGGTTTACAATCGCGTCGTAAAACAATTTGGGCACATGAAAATATATTACTTTATAAACAGCTTGTCAGTTTTATTTTACTTCTAAAACGGTGCAACGTATTTTTGATGACCGATAAACAGCGTTTATGAGATCGAAATCTTTCTGTTTTAGGGTTCCTTTAGATCCTTATTAACTGTGTTAATATACTATTAATCTATTCGAATGACTTTTAAAGGGAGTTGTTGTGAATCATAAATTCATAAGGACGATGTACAAATAAGAAATTATTTGTCACTATATTTTTCTTTATGTCACTCTGTTTGTTTGTTTGTTCGAGGTTTACGCAACAACTACTTAATAGATTTTAAAAAAGCTGTGAATTTAAATTAATTCTAAGCCAAGTTTATCTAATTCTGTTTAGTAAACCGGTGTTATGATGCATAGTGTCATTCAAGCAAATGACTGATAAACTATAGTTTATGCGCACTGAAATCTATTACAGGATCATTAACATAGTCTATAGTGGACTAAGTCAGGGCAAAGGGCTAGTCAATCCTAACTAATATTACAAGTGAGAAACGTCATTGAATTGTCGTAAATCTTAGAGTTCGAAAAAATGTTATCATGTGACATTGAGGTCAGACGTCAAAGGTCATAGTCATTTCGGAGGTTTATCGACTATGCTGAGTCGAATGGCGATTACCGCGAGTCCTTAGCTCTTACGGTTCTTGAGTTGAAAGTTGTATAACAGACAGACGGACGGACAAAGCTATTATATAAAAGTTTTTCGAACTCTAAAAGACTACTCATGCACTAGGAATAATTCTTGTGTCGCGAAAGTACGGACACAAAGAACAACCAGACTTAGAACAAAATATTGAGGATCGCACAAGATAACAATTATCTATTATTATATACCCTTACGTTTAAAAACGTATAATGAATGGAAAATAAACCATTTTAATGGTGGTTTTATTGATTTAACATGGTTCCCTTTTAAAAAGAAAGGAGAATATTTATTTATATACTATTTAATAAAAACAGCAGCGATAGCTTAGAGGGAGACCGTTGGACTGTCACGCAGAGGTCTCGAGTTCGATCCCAAGGCACGCACCTCTGACTTTTCTCATATTTCATTTTCTTCGCTAAGTTATGTGCGTATTAAATAGTTAGTTATCGCTCGCTTTAACGGTGAAGGAAAAAAATATGTGAAGTCTGCCAACCCGGGTCAGCGTGGTGGACTATGGCCTAACCCTACTCACACTGAGAAGAGACCCGTGGCCAGTAGTGGGACAGTTTAATACAAGGCTGATGTTATATACTATTAAATTAACAATCAAGGGTACCGGTACAGCACGACTGTAAGCGTTAACCGTATGTGTGCTAGTAAACTCGGTCGACTCTACAAGTAAAAATGAGCCAGAAATAAAAATAACAAAATACATACAGGACATAGGGTACCCCCTATATCCTTTTCTTTACCCTTGACATTGTGCATTTTTTGATGATCGGTCAGGTAGTTAAGGTTTATGCGTAACAAACAAACCAACTCACATCCCCATTAATAATATTAGTTAGGATGAAATCTGAACCAAATTAATATTGATAATAAGAGAAAATCAACAGTACTGGCTTATAAGTATAGTTTACATTGATTTAATTAAAAGTACCTATGTATAAAAGGATGTATGCAGCATTTTTTGATGATCAGTCGAGTATTTGAGGTTTATGCGTAACAAACAAACTTACATTCGCATTTATGATACTAGTTAGAATTAATGGTGACAAATTTCATTTTACTACAATTCAAACTATTAAAGCGTTTGTTAAATCTATCTATTGAATTTCTATTGAAAACGGCACTTATCATAAGAGTTTGAAAATTTCCCAAACTTCCCAAAGTTTGCAACTCCATCCATTATAAAAAATAAAAACAGTATGGTAATAAACCGCTTGAAACAAGGCTGTACGATAACAGTACCAATGCCGAATCGATTTAAAAAGTTACCGTCGAGCCTCGCCCATCTGCGGGTGAAGTTATTTAATAAAAATATATTTCCCGCGACAATCCCGGGATTTTTGTTCGTTTCCAGCCCGGGACGGATTTGACGCTAAAGCTTACACCGTTTAATTTTTCGTTTAGGAACGTCTTATGAGGTCACGTTAGATCTGACCTTGGTTCCATGCCTCGTATTCAATGTGAAACATTTTTGTTCCATTAAAACTAAACTATTTTTTACGGATTTTATTGCGTTGTTTATTTTTAAGCACTTTTATTACATTTTGCATACACATTGTCAGAGTTACAGAAAAGGACATAGGATAAAAGCCACGGGCAAAAGCTAGTTTAAAATACAAGAATGTAAACGTTATATCTATACTAATATTATAAAGCTGAAGGGTTTGTTTGTTTATTTGTTTGGTTGAACGCGTTTTCTCTGGAACTACCGGTTCGAATTGAAAAATTATTTTAGTGTTGAATAGCCCATTTATCGAGGAAGGCAGTATACAGCATACACAGCCTTCCTCGATAAATGGGCCTTAACCTACAGGCTATATAACATTACGCTACAACTTATAGGAGCGGCGCATCAATGAAAAATGTTGCAATAACGGAGCAAATTCTCTTATGTGACGCAGATGAAGTTGCGCGGCTCAGTTAGTAACACATAAAAATATATTCTCACGATTGTTCACACCAACGATAATGTGAAGGCTTTACGTGTGTATATCTTTTTGTTTAAAGATAATCAGCTCCACATTGTTCTAAGTACGGTGTTGATTAAGTTTATAATGTAATGTTACGATTGATAATGTATTTAAAATTGCCCAGTATAATGGACTACCAGTTTAGTAACACACTAGCTGACCCGTGTAACTTCGTCTGCTTCACATAAGAGAATTTGTCCCGTTTTGGCAACATTTTTCATTGATGCTCCGCTCCTATCGGCCGGAACGTGATATTATGTAGCCTATAGCCTTCCTCGATAAATTGACTATACAACACAAAAATAATTTTTCATTGAAATTAAACTACTATATACGGATTTTATCGCGTTGTATATTTTACACTTTATTACATAATTTTAAAAATTGTTACACTACTACTACTATTAAACTTTACTAATTTTTAAGCTAATTAAATTATTATTCAAACTATATTAAAACTATTTAGATTTAATTTAATTTTACATTTTCTCCGACGTTTCGATTGCTTTTCAGTAGCCATGGTCACGGGGAGAAAAGATTTTCTAAATTATGTAATAAAGTGTCAAATAAACAACGCGATAAAATCCGTATATAGTTTATTTAATTTTAATTAATATTTTAGTTTGTTTAATTTCAATTAATAATATTCGCGTAAACAGAAGACAATATTAAATAATTTTTCAATTCGAACCAGTAGTTCCAGAGATTACCGCGTTCAACGAAACATACAAACTCTTTAGCGTTATAATATTAGTATAGATTAGTGAAATCGTCTTTAGAAAACTGAGTTTTAACTTTGGTGACAAAGCGTTCAGGCGTCTCCTTAACTATTCCTTAAAGTCTCATATATGGATGTATTTCTATGTTGGTTTTAACTTTATACGTAATTAGCTTTTGCTCACGACTTTGCTTGCGTAAAAGCAGATTATATTAGAAAAGTACTTTAAAAAACATTTAAGATATAGACTATGTTACTCGGTGATAATATCGGCCTCGATGGAGTAGTGGTTAGTGTAACTGACTGCCACGCCTGAGATCGCGGGTTCGATTCCCGCACAAGTCAAACATTTGTGTGCATGAACATGGATGTTTGTCTTGGTCTGGGTGTTTCTATGTATAATATGAATGTATTTACAAAAAAAAAGTATCTATGTATGTTTATCCATTGTCTAGAACCCATAGTACAAGCTCTGCTTAGTTTGGGCTAGATGGTGTTGTGTGTCTGTGGTAGAATATTATATTATATATTATATAATATAGCTTTCTAATGGTGAAAGAATTTTTAAAATCGGTTCCGTTGTTTTCAGTTGAATCCTTACAAACAAACACATAATCAATTTTTTCCCCACTACGCCCTGTAGAACATATTCTAACTAACATAACCTTACCATCTTTTTTTTTTATCGTATAGGAGGCAAACGAGCAAACGGGTTGCCTGATGGCAAGCGATTACCGCCGCCCATGGACACCCGCAACACCAAAGGAGTCGCAAGTGCGTTACCGGCCTTTTAAACATTGCCCTAAAGAAAGGGGGAGACGCTGGGACTCCGGTACCCTCACTCACTCGACAAAACACAACGCAAGCGCTATTTCACGCCGGTTTTCTGTGAGGCCGTGGTATCACTCCGGTTGAGCCAGCCCATTCGTGCTGAAGCGTGGCTCTCCCACGGTGGCAAAGGCCATCTGAATAGATGTACCTTTTTAAATAGTAACATAAATCTTATTCAGTGCATTGCAGTGTTTCGCGAGATTGCCCTCCACACACACATAAACTCACAAAAGCCGCACGCCTTCTAGTAAACATTAATAGCTATAATTTTATGGGAAAAAGAAACACAATCCTAGCATCAAAATCTTTATTTTTGAAGGGTATATGGCATTTTACAAAGATGAAAGTTTGTCACTGTATTATCCATATAATTATTTTTAATGTTAGTAGTCATTAGCTTCATAACTACATAAATATACCTACTTATTTTGAATACATAAATTTTTTCTTGTGCCTATTTCATAGTTTTTCATGGGTAAAATCCGGTATAAAATTAGCTAAAACCTGGCACGGGATGAAATTAAAAAGACGCAATATCATATGGGGCTAATCACTATTGGTATATAAATTACACTATACTGGGCACGTTATAAAGTTTGACCTTGGTTTCAATCAATGTGGACATCCTTGTTCCGTACATAGTCAACATTGAATAATAGAATAGAATATTTGTTTATCAATGTCCTGCGACGATCCAAACATGAATCACTTTGTAATAAATATTATTTATTATTTTACTGCCTCCGTGGCGCAGCGGCAGTGAATACGACTGCTGTGCATGAGGTCTCGGGTTCAAATCCCGGGGTGTGCCAACAGTAAGTTTATTGGGTTTTTCAGTTAAGAAATCTCAATAGCAGCCCGGAGTTAGGATGTTGACAGTATAAGACACCCCCGTGCCTCGGAAAGCACGTAAAGCCGTTGGTCCTGCACCTGATCTCTCTACGGTCGTGTCGGATTACCGTCCCATCAGGTCATGAGAGTTAGGGAACAGAGAGTGCACTTGTGTTTGCGCACACACTTGTGCACTATAATATCTCCTGCGCAGTTGGCCAGTCTCCGTAAAGACTGGCTGCCGTGGCCAAAATTCGGTCTGGAGGATATTATTATATTATATGATAGCAGCCGAGTGGGAGACCATTGAACTGTCACGTAGAGGTTTCGAGGTCAATCCCAAGGCACCTTTGTCTTCGAAGTTATGTACGTATTAAATAGTTAATTATTGCTTGCTTTAACAGCGAAGGAAAACATCGAGAGGAAACCTGCATGTCTGAGAGTTCTCCGTGATAATCTCACAGATATGTCATGTCTGCCAACCAGCACTGGGCCAGCGTGGTACACTATGGCTTGTAGACGGTCTATTTGGTACTGTATTTTGATTAAGAGTATTAAACTTACGATTGAGAGATCGCGGATCCGAATGACACCCATTGCACTTCCTACGTGAACTCACTGCTTGCATAATTATCTTTTAGCTTAGCTCGAAGGTGTTACAAGGATACTAGGAAATTTCATCCCAAGTCCATCATCCTCTTGCCCTGTTCCCAATTTATTTGGGGTCGGCGCAGTATATCCTTCGCTTCCATACTTCTCTGTCACCCGTCATCTGATCATTTACCCCTTTTCCTTTCATATCCATCCTCCCACAGTCCATTCATCTTTTCCTTGGGCTTCCTCTCCCTCTTCGTCCCGCTACCCTCATATCCATCACTTGTTTACCTACATAAGTATCATCTCTTCGCATAACATGTCCATGTTAATGTGGCCGTCCGAAATCTGATTATTTTGAAAGATTACATTTCAACCCAAGTTAATCTTTCAAAATAATCAGACTTCGGATGGCCACATCGTTACTGTAGCATACATTTGCGCTTACGTTTATGTGCGATCGTGAGCTCTCAGTTCGATTCCCGTATTAACAAAAGTGTTTTAATTCAAGCTATTTCTGTAAGGAAATTCTCAGTAGTATAATGGAATCTGGCAAAGTACATAACAAAAGGCTTAATTGGCTTCACGAATGGTGTAGCGGTTTAAGAGATCGCCTCGCCATTGCCGCTGCGGTGAGTGTTGTGGAGTTCAATCCCCACGCGGGATAAAAAATTGTGTGCACCACAAGTAGTTGTTCCGAGTTTAGGAGTAATTTTTGTCCGTTTATATGTTTGTAAAGTCCCCCGCGACACAGGAATTATTCCTAAAGCTACAACATGCTCAACACTGTACATATCGTTTATTTAAAACAAAAATTTAAATCTTACGTGAAATCTTAAAACATGGCTGCCGAAATGTGGATATAATAATATAATATTCTATATAATAATATAATATTCTACCACATACACACAACACCATCTAGCCCAAACTAAGCAGAGCTTGTACTATGGGTACTAGACAATGGATAAACATACATATATACTTTTTTTTGTAAATACATACATATTATACATAGAAACACCCAGACCAAGACAAACATCCACGTTCATGCACACAAATGTTTGACTTGTGCGGGGATCGAACCCGCGACCTCAGGCGTGGCAGTCGGTTACACTAACCACTACGCCATCGAGGCCGATATTATCACCGAGTAACATAGTCTATATCTTAAATGTTTTTTAAAATACTTTTCTAATATAATCTGCTTTTACGCAAGCAATAAATAGCAAGCAAATAAGGATGATATAGTTCTGCTTATCCTTTTAGCGTGTGGCGAAGTCTATGTATAGATTTCTATTAACTTAGCATAGAACTCCTGGTGCAAGTTAATTTCAAGTTACAGCCGATATAGATCCTCTGGAATCAGTTATTAATTTGTTTGACCTAGTATCCGATGCTACAATTGCTTCCAATTCTATATTATCGACCATTATAGTCTTTAGTTTTGACACTGACCAGCGCGCAGCGTATATTAGTGATACGCTATTTTATTCGAATGATATTCGAATACAATCGTGCACAATTCGATGCCTACTCGATACGATTGCTACGAAATAAAAAAATCGAATTTAATAAAAGCCCGCTATACACAACAGAGGCGGAGCGGTAGTATGGGTATATCGTGTTGGGTGATCGTTTTGACAGACAAAACTCAATAACACTTTGTCAAACTCGGAAATCGAATCTAACACCTCGTGTACAACAATTGTATTCACTACCGTTGTGTCATCGAGGCAATGTCCTACTAATATTATAAACTAGCTGACCCGCGCAATTTCGTCTGCTTCATATAAGAGAATTTCCCCCGTTTATGCAACATTTTTCATTGCTGCTCCGCTCCTAGCCTAGCCTATAGCCTTCCTCGATAAATAGGCTATCCAAAACTGAAAGAATTTTTCTATTCAAACAAGTAGTTCCTGAGATTAGCGCGTTCAAACAAACAAACAAACTCTTCAGCTTCATAATATTAGTATAGATGTGAAATTTTGTGAGGATGGATGGATGGATGTTTGTTGTGTCTCTTTCACGCAAAAACTACTGAACGGATTTTGATGAAACTTTACAGTATTATTGTTTATATATCACAATAACATATACCTAGACTACTATAAATCTATTTTAACATAAATATAAATTGAGGCGAGTGAAGCCGCGGCCTAAATCTAGTGAGTTACAACTAGCTACAATGCTACAAGATTGAAGAATTTACGCTAAACGAAAACGCTACGCAGCTAACTATTCACTTACATTTCGATTTAGTTTCTAACCACCGCAAAGTGTAACAGAGTGTAATGTAAGGTCGTAAGCGATGACGTCACACCTATGACGTAACAGTTATGACGTCAGCATCATTTTTTAAACGTCAGGAGCAGGTAACGTTTTAAAACTGTTCATTAAATAAGTGTTTTATTGCGCTTGCGTAACATTGGGAATAAGCACCGTTTTAGCGCTATCGAGCTTCTCTTGTCTTTTTAGAGTTCGAAAAACCTCTTTTACAGCTTTGTCCATCCGTCTGTCTGTTATACAACTTTCAACTCAATAACCGTAAGAACTAGAGACTCGCGGTCAACGCCATTCCACTCAGTATAGTCGATATACCCCGAAATGACCATGACCTTTGCATATTACTTGAACCATTTTGTCGAACTCTAAGATTTACGGCAATTCATTGCCGATTCTCACTTGTTTTTATTAAGACTTATATTATTAATGCGAAGGCGTGTTTATTAGTTCGCATAGCACTAAAAAAAATTATACTTTTTCAACCTGGGAATTGACTCTATGTTTGTTAATATAAATAAATATTTATTTATATTAAATGAAATGCTACACCATATCTTTAGTAAAATTGCCTTATTATAATTCAAATTGCGAATGGAGAAATTTCTAAGTATCGTCTTGAGGTGTTCCATTACATTACGTAAAGCTCTGTAAAAAAATAACTTAGTTTACAATTTGATCATTTTAGCTTTTTTCGTTTGTCATAAAATTGCGGATCTAATAGCAAAAATTAGATGAATAATCTAAGTTACAAATGTTTAAGGCGATGAAAAACTCCAACCCTTAAGACTGCGCCGAGCGTAAGACAGATAATGAGAGAGCTCGTACGGCGCATATTCAAATCGGCACGCGGCCGCCATAGTAAAATTGTATGGAGGATTTGAAGTGCTTTTTTGATAAATATGTATCTTTATTGTCAACCAATAACTTAAATATTTGGGACGGACAAATTGTAATATAACTATTTATGTTTCGTTTAAGCTGTAAATTAGGATAGATTTGTACTGTTATAATCTAAAAATCACGTAACACGAGCTTACGTTTTTGCATTTTTCCTGCTAATTTACGTAATTTTGTAGACGTAAATATTAATTATTTCGGCGCAGTCTTAATTTTGGCTCCTATATTGAGACGAAAGCCCAACTAGCCGCCAAAAAGCTGGGCATCTTCAATAAGGTGAGGCAGTATTTCGTGCCAGAACATTTGCTTAATTTGTAAAAGAAAAAAGAAAAACGTGTCTTAAGCATTACGCGCCCTTGTGCGTGCGCCATCTTGGCATTGGCGGGCTGTCAAATATGAACTGAAAACGTCGGTGGAAGAGTTACGTTTTAGTAGGCGCAAATAGTTTTACGTTGAAAATACTTTTATTTATTAAGTACTTTAAAAAAAAATGGACTAAAGCATAAAGTTAAATTTAAAAAATATCGAATGTGTTTGGTACAGTCAGCAACATAATTCGCTGAACTTTTGTAATATTTTCATTCTTGTATCATTCGATCTCGATGGCGTAGTGGTTAGTGTAACAGACTGCCACGCCTGGGGTCGCGGGTTCGATTCCCGCATGAAGATGGATGTTTGACTTGCTCTGGGTGTTTCTATGAATAATACGTACGTATTTACAAAAAATTGTATATATGTATGTTTATCCATTGTCTAGTACCCATAGTACAAACTCTGCTTAGTTTGGGCTAGATGGTGTTGCGTGCATGTGATAGAATAATTTATTATTATATTTTTTTAATATTATATTCAAAGGAACCAGCAGTAGTTGTAGGATGGTTACTTTATTGATAGTCGAATAACACGTTATAATTTGTAAGTTCTAATTCATAAACTGATGCTAGGAAGTAATCATTTATTACAAAACCTATGTCGCTGACTGTGCCAACAAATTCGACACACCGATAAAAATATTTATAAGGCTTTTCCAAGTAATTAATTTTAAGTGCAAAATTTAACCAACAGCAATCATTCAGACCTATAGACATGATGTACTTCAAGATGCGTTATACAATATATATTGATTTCGAAGATGTATATGCTTTGTTTTCGACAGGAAACGTGCATTAATAATAATCATAAAGATGAATATTATGAATGCACGTTTTCTTTCCTTCGCCTTAAGATACTTGACCGATGGACCTTTATACGTTTGATAGTAAAACAATACGCCAAGAGGCATTAAAAGAAAATAATTTGACGGTCTGACATTTAGACGGACATGAAATGGGTCTGTATTATAAAACAATTCGCTTTTACTAAGAAATTAATCTTCTCTCTTATCCTTTATTATTCCCAAGTCACTTGGGGTCGGCTTTTCTGGTCTAACCGGATTTGACTGGATATCAGTTTTTACACCAAGCGGCTGTCACCTGACCTCCGCAACCCGAAGGCTAACGATACCCTAAGGCTAGACCAGTGTCAGAATATTAGAGGGTACTGACTTTCCCAATAACGACTGCCATAGATGTTCATGGCAGCCGGGACCAACGGCTTAACGTGCTCGCCGAGGCACGGAGCAGGCGATAATTGTCAATTAATACGCACATAATTTCGAAAAGTCATATAACTTCCGAAAGTCAGAAGTGCGCGACGTGGGTTCGAACCCGAGACCCTCTGCATTGCAGTCTGTTGGTCTCCCCACTGAGCTGTCGCTGCTTTTTACTAAGAAATTAACTCGAAGTTATAAACAGGTTTGGGAAATATTTAAAATAAGATACAGAAAAGATCTTTGGTCGTGATTTCGTCACTATTAGTATGACAGCAACGTCATGCTTGGTTTTTAAATTAGTCCCCAAGGTACTAAACTGTGAAAAACACATTAAAATCCTTTTAGTTGTTTTCACATGATGCTGGTATATACAAACAAACGATACCAACTTGTCCTATTCACTGGCATTACTTTCTACATGCACACTTTTCGGTTAAGGATACTCTTAACCTGACATCTCATTTACAGAATGTCCTTGAACCGATAAGAAATCTTTCGCCTAGGCTTTTCATTTTTAACTGATATATTCACATTTGTTTTAAATGGTTTCTTAGTTAAATCTTTTGTCATCCATATTTCCATATATCTAAAACTCTATATTTTCTTTCGCACCACAGCGTTCTTATTGGATTATTTCTTCTTTAACCATTTAAAAGTAGTAGTAAAGTATATACTAGAAAATATACCGTTAATATTTATTAAAATTAATTCAATTTCTATCATCATCAGGCCGAATAATTTAGGTCCATAAAATAAATTTGAATAAACTGATAATTTGATAGCACTTCAGTAAATTGAAATTTCTTTTACTTTCAGTACTTATTTCTGTTTATATCTATCACATAGGTGGACTATACAACTAATTTAAAAAAAGAATGTTATTTTCATTTACTTACGAGCTAGCTCACAATACATTAATTGAGGTACTCCTTATAAGTAAAAAAAATACGCTCTTCACGTTACAAAAAATAAAACTAGACAGGTAATGAAAAAAGAAACGTAAATAAAAATAAATTAATAATAAACAGCATGCGTGTGTGTGAGTCTGTGTGTGTGTGTTTGTGTGTTGTGTGTGTTTGTGTGAGTGTTTATGTGTATTTGTTTGTGTGTGTGTATGTTTGTTTGTGCATGTACATGTGCTCATGTATGTGTATGTATGCGTGTGTGTGTGTATGTGTGTCACATGTATGAAATGTATTAAACTGTATACAACATAAATATTATATTCTAAATGTGAGTGCCAATATAGTCTTTGGTCAGTCATGACACCAAGGTATTTGGTATAACTTAGTCTAGTGATGAGGGCAACTATAATTTGCTGTTTGAAGATTGGTGCATCTATGAATCCGGATTCCAAAGTCTACTGGTGGTTGAGACGAGTTATAGATAGAACATATATAGTTGGTTTTGCTTGTATTTAGCGTTAGAAGATTACTATTCAGCAAGTTCTTGGACTTTTTTTCACGAGCTTCCAGTGAAAACAATAGCTGTATCATCACACATATACACAGATTCACGCCTGTTTCCCAGAGGGGTATGCAGAGAGTACGGCTTTCCATTTGCTACGATCCTGACACACTTCTCTGGCTTCATTCACTTTCATCACATTCCTCATACACGCCCGTCGGTTCAAGGTGCTCTTAACCTGGCCTTTGTCTAGAACGCTTCCGATCTAATCAAGAAACGTTCGCCTAGGTCTTCCTCTTGCGACTGTTCCATTCACACTAGCCTTATAAACTTTCTTAGTCAGTCTTTCCTCGTCCATTCTTTCTACATGCCCAAAATCTGTATCATCAGCGTATAAAAAAATATTCCCGGACGTGATACCTAGTTTACACAGGTTGTTTATATAAATTAAAAAGAGGGTAGGTCCGAGAACACTACCTTGCGGAACGCCGTAAAGGACGTTAACTAATAACTAATTCTAATTACAAAAATGCTTCTCTCTCAAAATTTTATCAGATTACGTTGTGTTTTCATATTGTATATTCAATAATTGTACCTACATATATATTACACCTATCTGGCAATAGGCAATATGACTATCGGGGGTCCTTTACAATTAATGAAACGACGGACAAAGAACATCCAGACTCAAAACAACTATTTGCGGCACTCACCATTTTTTGTCATATGTGGCAGTCGAACTCAAAATTCTCGGTTAAAATACAAGGAGAAATTTAAGAGAGCAGGCGAAACGCAGTAACGTTGTTACTCCATTTTTGCTGATCACGAAATAACTGGCAACGACGCAGCGAGTTCTGCCATTCTTAAGGATCGCAATAACTAGTGCTAAGTACTACTCAAAACCAACTAAATATTCTCTGAATCCACAGCAGCTTAACCCTCCAAACTAACTAAACAACTCATTTTAATTGCGCCACGAGCTAATTGATAGATGTTCTGCTAGAAATTATCGAGCTAGCTCCCGCACTGTGTAATTTGTGCTAAATAGTTCCTAGCGCTTGGGGATCTTTATAACTTCTACTTCAGAAATTATTTTGTACGTTTTGTATTGCCTTTTAGTGGTTAAGTGGGTGGAAAGTATTAACTTACATATATTATGTTCTGTATGTCAAAGACAACACTACTAAATTTTTTTAAACACGCATTTGATTGCAAGTTCTAGCACACGTTTGAGCACATAATAGTAATAATTAAAGCAGGCCTTCACGCGTATTGCGGTACCATTAAATACATATATTTCTTTACTAATAAACTGACTGGGTCAGTAGTGCAGCGGTGGTTAATGCGACTGCGGTACTCATGCACAGAGAATCTATAGTCTAGGCAACCCTATAGTCTCGGGCTCGACTTCCGGATTGGGCAAAGTATTATTGGATTTTCTGGAATTTTCAATGGCAGTACAAAGTCTGGAGTTGTGTCCGAAAACCGTAATAGGCTAGTTCTCGTGATAGAGGTAGGTAGAGGCATATTACATCCAAATTTATTTTATTTTATTCAGTAAGTACAAATGCAGATAACAGATAAGCATATTACAAATAATATTCTTAATAGTACACAATGAGTAAATCTGACATCCAGTTACATTTGTACACAACATTTGCAGTATACAGCAGCTATGATTTTAAGGTCCACAAAATAGAGGACAAGTCTTTTGCCGTGCATTGCAAAACTCCGTACTGAGAATCCCTTGACACAAAAATCTAGTAACACTGAAAACCGAACATGGCACTTTATTATCGATAACACTTAATCCAAAGGGACCGAAATAGGCATAATATCAAAACATTTTAAGATAAAACAATTCATTGGTATTCGAATATTCCTTTAGAAGTCATTCCTAACGTTCAAAGTCACTACAGTCTGGGACTTTGAAGAATGTTCAAATCTCTCGAATGCTAAGACTGCCCTAGAACAGTTAAGACAACGAAGATATTGGAAATATTCGCGGTAATATTTTGTAACTTGCTGCTTGAAAATGTTGTGCTTAGCTATTTAATATCTACTATTTGCAAAAAGAGGACTGCCTCGGTGAGATATCTTTGAATGAGTGTGATTGTTGGAGTTGATGAACTAAGAGGTTCCCTAAGAAGCAACTTTTATTATTAGCACAGATTCCAGTAATGTGGCCGATAGACAGCTCACTTCACTTCACTTATATGTGGGTAGGTACTTCAGTACCTATACATACAACCAAATTTCGGCAGGTATGGTTTCAACATTCCTGCCGAAATGGGGTTGTATGTATTCAACCATATTTTTATTAGTCTACATAGTCTCACGTGCAAACATACATACATAGCTGGTTGTCTTTGTGGTTGTTGTTGTAGGTGTGTTTTTACATGTCTTATTTAATAAACCATCTTAGATAGTTCAGCCATAAAGACCTATCTCTATGTATTGTTATTATTGTCTTTGTTATCTCTATTTATAAAAGAAATAATCCATATTCGTTCTGTCTGGCAGCAATAACTGAATGATTTTATAATGATCTAGCTGTCCCCCGATAATTGTAATTTTTCTGAATGAAAGGTAATTTATGTCCATTTCTATAACACTGACAATGTGTATGCGAAATTTTTTGAGGATCGGTTGAGTAGCTAAGACGTGAAAGCGTAATAAAGAAACTCATAATCGAATTTATAATATTAGTTAAGATTCAAACTGTTTATTATATAATACATGTGACATACATAAATGGTTTATTTATAGTGTCTTAGTCTAGTCTAGTCTAGTCTTAGCAGCGATAGCTCAGTGGGAAGACCAACAGACTGCAATGCAGAGGGTCTCGGGTTCGAATCCACGTCGCGCACCTCTGACTTTCGGAAGTTATATGACTTTTCGAAATTATGTGCGTATTGATTGACAATTATCGCCTGCTTCGTGCCTCGGTGAGCACGTTAAGCCGTCGGTCCCGGCTGCCATGAACATCTATGGCAGTCGTTATTGGGAAAGTCAGTACCCTCTAATATCCTGACACTGGTCTAGCCTTAGGGTATCGTTAGCCTTCGGGTTGCGGAGGTCAGGTGGCAGCCGCTCCGTGTAAAAACTGATATCCAGTCAAATCCGGTTAGACCAGAAAAGCCGACCCCAAGTGACTTGGGAATAATAAAGGCTAAGAGAGAAGAAGAGTCTAGACTAGTCTTAATCGTAATAAAAATTATATGCAAACATGAAAACGTATACAAAAATAGCAGCACACTTTGTTATACATTTGTTATAATTATTTAACGATATGGTGACGTGTCGCTCCACCCAGATATATTCGCGTACAAACGAGAGCCTTTATATTGCATTTATGTATAATTTACGACACAGCCGTCAGTTCGTAACGGCTCAACTGTAGTTTATATTTAAGCTACGTTGAGTTTCCGATACAATAACATATAATAACTAAACTAAATTGCTGCCTAAGTTACCGTTCGCGTTTATAGTTTCGATTAATGTTCCATAAAGTCATATTCGAATTTGTGTGTTTTCTATAAAGATTGCTGAAGTAGATTGGACTTGGTTAATAGATTTCTTAAAGCAATATTACACCAAGGACCTTATCAGTAGGACAGCGTAGTGTATGTGACTGCTGTGTTCATTAACATAGAGACCTCATGGTCTCGGCTTCAATATCCGTGTCGGTAAAAGTTGAGTTTTTTTTCAAGAAAATTCCAGTGGCAGTACGAATTCTGGAACTGTGCCCAGAAAATGACAGGAGGCTTGTTCATTAAAGGTAGGCAGAAGCGAATTACACCGACATTTCGTCTGCTAAGATTTTCAGTCCCAAGTAATAAAGAGACGAGCCAATTACCATCCACGTAATATTGTCTTGTTTACACGAATGTTATTCATTGAAATTAAAATACTATATACGGATTTTATCGCGTTATTTATTTTACACTTTATTACAAAATTTTGTATTTTGGGTGACAGTTTCAAAAATTTGTAATAAAGTGTAAAATAAATAACGCGATAAAATCCGTATATAGTAGTTTAATTTCAATATCATCCACGTAGTACATTAGCATACTCCGTATAGCTACTGCTGCATCTGAAAATTTCTTGACCCAGAAATTGAATCTGAGACTTCACAAACAGCAGTCGCATTCACAACTACCGCATCACCAAGGCAGGTCTACAAAAATCGAACTAAAGGAAATGTAAAAATACAGCCACCTCTTAACTTCATTATTAAAGAGATAACCAGAAAACCATTTGAGTGCAGGTGTTACGGTTTCCAACGTTAGGTACATTTTTTGTTCATAATGCCGTGGCCTGCAGCACTTAGGATAAAATACGAGGCTTGAGCTCAAGAAGCGAGCGCCTTTGGTCACTTTCTGAAGTGGTTTTATGTAAAATTACCCTCAGTTGGTACCGTTTTAGTGCGAAGAAGATTTTTTATAATATTTATTTTAAATAGTTTAAGATTACCTGTAGTGAATTCTTATAAGGTACTAGAATTTAACAACCGTGACTAGAATTTGCTTGTAGCGTAATGTTGATCATACTTCGCATTATATTTCTAGTTGTATTGAACGGAATTCCTCGAAACTTAGCTTAGTGTTTAAGCTAAACTTAAAACTAGTTAACTGTGTAAACCACATTAAATTTAATTGGTAGTTTTTGCGTGATGCTGGATCATATAGACAGATAAAATTTCTAAAAACCATTGTATTGGGTTCAAACTACTCCATAGATCGTGTAACGTAAAGGCTAAGGTCGTATATGAGGATCGTGAAACATTGGTAGCACAGAGGCAAAATGTTTTTCTTTGAGACCATTATATATATTTTTGCTCTTTTTATGTATTTCGACTTACCATCTCAAAACTACGTGAAGTCGGCTCCATTAAAGGATGTGTGTTGTGAACCTTGCCTTATACATATATATAACATTACTTACCTGAAATAAATAAAAAGTCATTTTTATTTTAGTTCAAGAACAATTTATTTGGTGCACTTAAAAATCCTACTTATATTGTAAAAGTAAAAGTTTATTTGTTACTCGGTCAAAACTAATTTATATCTGGAAAAACAGACATATATGTTATGATAACTGCCAAGTAATGTGCATTAAATCAATTCTTATACTTTAAATGCAAACCTAACCTTTCCTTTTTCTGTGTCGGTTATGTCTTCATATTAAAGCAACTAAGCTGCTTTTAATAAAATTTGTATTACAGAGAGTATTAACTGTGGAAAAGGAGTGATGCTACTTTTATAATAATGCTTGCTAGATCGTGGCTAATAGCCATTTAGTAACAATTTTAATTTTCTCTCGTCGACCACATTGTATCTAAACATCAGAAAGTCAGTCTTCTTCTCCCTAGCCTTTATTATTCCCAAGTCACTTGGGGTCGGCTTTGCTAGTTTAACCGCATTTGACTGGATATCAGTTTTTACACGGAGCGGCTACCACCTGACCTCCGCAACCTGAAGGCTGACGATACCCTAAGGCTAGACCAGTGTTAGGATATTAGAGAGTACTGACTTTCCCAATAACGACTGCCATAGATGTTCATGGCAGCCGGGACCGACGGCTTAACGTGCTCTCCGAGGCACGGAGCAGGCGATAATTGTCAATCAATACGCACATAATTTTGAAAAGTCATATAACTTCCGAAAGCTAGAGGTGCGCAACGTGGGTTTGAACCCGAGACCCTCTGCATTGCAGTCTGATGGTTTCCCACTGAGCTATTGCTGCTTTTTTTTTAAACATCAGTCAGTTAATACACTTTATTACAAGTAGATAGTCAGTACTTGTAATAAAGTGTATTAATAATAGTCAAAAAACTAAAATCACTTTATTAAAAAAACCAAACTAAAAAGTTCAAAATAATTTAATAATTTTAATGTAAAAAAGCGTGGGGTGCTTTTTAAGATATTTTGATAATCCACGCTTTTTACATTAAAATTATTCAATTATTTTCTACATTTTAGTTTGTTGTTTTTTAATAAAGCGTGTTTTTTTAAAAGTATTATTAATTTTTATTTTTCTAAATTATTGTATTGTCATCGGTCCTAGATAAGACGTTTAAATGAAATCTGACTTTTTAAAGTGGGTCAAAATCAAGTCCAAAGGAGTCGGTTACAAACAAACTAACAAACAACATACAGGGGAAGCTAATAAAAGCGAGTTAAAAAAAAGTTCTGATCTACTCAAATAAAAGTAAAATATGAATTGAAACGCATTTTAGGTTCACATTTGATGTTTTTAAACTAGATTCTGCCGCGGCTTCGCTCGCGATAATGTCGATTTTGTCAATAAATATCCCTCGGGAATAATACTAATTTCCTGGATGAAAGGTAACTTATGACCTTTTCGTTGCCTTTGGCAACATATATGTGAAATTTCTTGATGATTGGTTGAGTAGTTAGGGCGTCAAGTGTAACATACAAACAAACTCACAATCGCATTAACAATATTAATTAGGATAATTTAAAAATGTGGTTTATATTGAAAAACTAATTTTATCAGGTTATTGTTGAATGCTTGGCATCTCGAAGAAGAATATTATTTGTAGTATTTATGACACTGAGACTACATCGGAACTCTATTTTTAACATATGGTAAACAAATCCTCTGGTGACATTCTTATAACTAAGCAATCTTAACTAATACTATTGTTGTCTACCGGACATACCTTCCAGGCTGCTACTTGTATCTTATGTGGGGGCCAGTCAGTGCAAACCGGCGACACTTCGACCCAGTGGGATCTTTTGTGTCGACACTCTCCCAATAACGACTGCCATAGATGTTCATGGCAGCCGGGACCGACGGCTTAACGTGCTCTCCGAGGCACGGAGCAGGCGATAATTGTCAATCAATACGCACATAATTTCGAAAAGTCATATAGCTTCCGAAAGTCAGAGGAGCGCGACGTGGGTTTGAACCCGAGACCCTCTGCATTGCAGTCTGTTGGTCTCCCCACTGAGCTATCGCTGCTCTTTTAATATGCAAATGTAACTGACATGTTTGTTTGATACGCTTTGCCTTAACTACTCGACCGATCATCATGAAATTTCGCACACACTTTGTATCAATCAAGTACAGCAAAGAAATTTTTTTCATTAATCATTCATCTTGAAAAAAGTACCGTGCCCGAGGCATAGAAAATTATTGACATAACTTATATAAAGGCGAGCAAGACCACGGACAAATTCTAGTATTCAATAAAAATTAAACAGCATTTGATTTAACAACTAACACAATCTAACGACGAAATTCAAAACAGTTGTCTGAATAGTTCTTAATATTGATGAAACTCGTCCCCAAGCTAAGGTGTAGTAACTTGATAAATGTTAAAATTAATTCTATAATTTGTTCGATCCATCTGCCTTGGTCTCCGGAGAGTTCGTGGCGTTAACTTCACAGTTCTAAGTCAGACTACAAAGAGGGTCCGATCTAAGCGCATAAGATGTAGCGGGGCGACTGAAATATTGGCAGAGGATTTACTGGCAACGCAATTATTAAAAAACCTGTGGGTTTTATATTTGAGGTAAAAAAGAAATTAGATATGTTAGATAAATTAGTTTTAAATTTAGTAACTTACTTACGTACTTAATTGAAATATATTGTTAATGTTATATTAAAGGTATATAAGTAGGTAAGTAAAAATAAGTTAAAAAAGAAAACGTATCCAAATGTATGCAAATTGTGTCTGATTTCTATCGCGAGAAATTAAGCAATACGAAAATGTATAATCTGAAATTTAAATAAAAATAGAAAAATCGAAATTGTTTGTCTTGTTTTCTTATTTAAACTCAAAGTTAAAAATCATCTATTCATTAAGGTCACAAAGTAACACTTATGAATGTCAAAATTTATAGTTTAGTCCGTTGATAAGTTACTGAGGCTACATTTAGGTTAGTTGCTAGGTTCTGGCAAAGGATTGATAGGTAGGTGCTGGCCTATGAGAAGAAACCTGCAAGAAATTCACGGCAACTCTTTTACATACATACATAGATTCACGCCTGTTTCCCAGAGGGGTAGGCAGAGACTACGGATTTCCATTTGCTACGATCCTGACACACTTCTCTGTCTTCATTCACTTTTATCACATTCCTCCTACACGCCCGTCGGTTCAAGGTGCTCTTAACCTGGCCTTTGTCCAGAACGCCTCCGATCGGATCGAGAAACGTCCGCCTAGGTCTTCCTCTTGCGACTGTTCCATTCACACTAGCCTTATAAACTTTCTTAGTTAGTCTTTCCTCGTCCATTCTTTCTATATGCCAGCTTAACATACCCTTCTCTATTCTTGTCACTGTATCCACTTTCATGCCGCATCTCTTATAAATCTCTAATTAAATAAATATGTTTATTGGAATAACTGCCTTTTGATATAATTTATAGATAACAAACAGCCTTAGTTTAGACCTTATATTAAGCAACCTATTAAGTAAATACACCACGTCAAATATGTTTTGAAACATTTATCTATCAATGGCGGTGCTAGCAACTTTTTTTTTTCTCATGAGTATTATTGGAGATGAAAAGTAGTAAAAATGTTTGGATCATAAACAAACATCAAAATATAATCAAGTAAAATAAACCAACGATGGTAATTTTACAACCCAAACTTATTAAAATGTTATAGATTCACATCAATGCGTAATTACAAAAACCATTTCTCGTACGCAAATTAATGCCCTAAAACACACTAAAAAATATTATGATCCAAAACGATCGTAAAAAGGCTGTAAAATTTACGACAACTATTACCTCTCTTTCTATCACATTAATTAAGAGAGAGAGCACGCTGGTCTAATTGTTTATTCAAGTGTTGGAACAATAATTAAATGAAGTTCGACTATTTGCCTTTGTTTAGTCAAGACACGTTTTGTACCCAATGCTTTTTAATTAATATGCCTCCTATAGCTTCTGAAACTTTTACATTCACTATTGCTATATACAAAGTTTTATAATTAAGAATAGTAATTTAGAAATTCAATACGCATATCCAACTTTGAATTTTAATATCTTTGTTTAGACTACAATATTTTGGATGTTTTATTTGATGTTGGGCCTCGTGTTGTATTGGTGGTTGTTCACAATGCCGTTACGTGTTATGGTCACGGAATGGTATCATGGTAGCATAGATTCAAGCCTGTATATTTCATAGGAGGTAGGCAAAGTTAAATTAAACCCACGATTGACTAGCTTCTTGCGGTCTGTCAGGCAAATTGCATGACTTCTGTTACTGGGAATTTTCTAACGGCTTCTACTGTCCGAAAACACTGTCCGACCCAGGAATAGGAGCCATCACAATCGGCTACAAATACAAGTGCAAGTTTTTGTATAGATGCAAAAATATTGTTGCTGTTCTTCTTTTGAACGGTAGATTATTACATACATTCATATATAGCCACCAATATCACCGAAGCGGTAAAGCAAAAGTATTTTTATCCAATCCTTAACCAGTAATATTATTGACCTGCCATGTTATTCTGCTAAAAACTCATTCAATTCCACCTTGACAGTAACCATAGTAACTATTTGTTATTACTATGGTCACTGTGGAAAAAGTTAAGACTGCGCAGTAATGACAGAGTTCGTGCGCCGCATATTCAAATCGACGCGCGGCCGCCATAGTAAAATTGTATGGAGGATTTGAAGTGCTTTTTTGATAAATATGTTTATTGTCAACTAATAAATTAAATATTAGGGACGGACAAATTGCAATATAACTATTTATGTTTCCTTTAAGCTGTAAAATAGGATATATTGCTACTGTTATAATCTAAAAATCACGTAACGCGAGCTTACGTTTTTGCATTTTTCGTGCAAATTTACGTAATTTTGTAAACGAAAATATTAATTATTTTAAGTTTTTTACACGGAGTAATTGTAAACACACTCATTGTTATGGTAAATGTATATTTTATATTTGTATTAAACAAAAAGTGTTGATTTTATTAATTTAACGCGTGTTTTGGCACATTTCGCTCGGCGCAGTCTTAAGTTACAGCAGCTGCTGACATGTGTTTGAGTTTGGTAGTGAGGTTTAATAGAATTGCATAGACTAGATCTGGAAAGATAGGTTAGTAAGTTAAAGCGGTCTCGTCGCAACGTTGCGCCGAGGTTTGTGGGTTTGTATCTTAAAAGGGACTAAAATTTACGTGTTCCACAAATAGATGCACTGAGCCTATAAGTATTTTAGATTTTAAAAAAAGGTTCACCTGTAGTCTTTGATGAATGAATAAGCTGTTATCAATGGCCCGCCGCAGTACCTTAATTTTTATTTACTGCTCAACGTTGAATTATGTTTATAGGTAAATGTTTTTCTGATTATTTGCTTGCTAATGCCTAGCTAATATTTAAATATTTGTGATTGGTTTACATATAATACTGGCAATAATTACGTACCATCGAACTGATCTGATAATGGAACTAGAAGGTGGATAGTGGAACTCTTCAATGGTTCCCAATAAACCTTTACAGTTTGGACTCATTTGATTTGTTTTGATAAGTCCCATACATTATAATTGGTGACGAGAATCCAATTTAAAGTAAAGTGCTTATTATTTAGAAGATATACTGCAAGAGAGATTATCTATTTAAGTAATTCGTACCGGATATGAAGAAAATCTACTCAGACTTGAAATAATTGTCTGTGGATCATATACATTTTGGTTCCGTTGGGAGAATTGTTATAGAATAGGAGCTAGTGCTACCCATGCAATATTAGTTGAAATTGCAGTAGTTACGTGGTCAACTATTCATAAACTCAAGATGCCGGAGATTGCATAAACTTAATCATCATTTATTTCAGTTCCTCTGCTATTTGCATCTTCAAAGTTCATTGTAATACTAGATTCTACTGGTGGATTTATTCGCGTAAGCCCTAGGGGAAAATATCCTGGGATTAAATTATCCAAAGTGTTCTGAGACATGGTCTATTTGTCTATCCAAATCTTGGCAAGGGCTTGCGCGGTCAGTTTTATTTCTAGTGTAGATATTGTCATATGAAATAAATAAATAAGAAAAATATTGTATTAACTTCACATATAATATATTAAGAGATTAGATAGCGTAAAGTGAACATGTTGTTCACACACCGTTATATTTTTACTATGACAACTAGAAGCGAAGACTTGTAATTGGCTGTCAAATTACTACATCTATTGCTATATTGTTATGTTAGCTGTAAGCCTTCCACAATAAATCCATACTAATACTAGCTGTCCCGATAGACGTAGTAATGTACACACGAAAAAAAAAAAAAAACAAATCCCAAGTCTAAACCATCCTCGAATTCACATGAACACACACAATTTTTTTTATCAAAATCCGACCAGCCGTTTAGGGGGAGTATAGTGACATACACACGTACAGTAGAATTATATATATAAAGATTATAAAGCTGGAGAGTTTGTTTGTTTGGTTGAACGCGCTAATCTCAGAAATTACTGGTTCAAATTGAAAAATTATTTTAGTGTTGAATAGCCCATTTATCGAGGAAAGCTATAGGCTATATAACATCACGCTACGACCAATAGGAGCGGAGCAGCAATGAAACATGTTGCAAAAACGGAGTGAATTCTCTCATCTTATATGAAGCAGACGAAGTTGCGCGGGTCAGCTAGTAAATTATAAAAATAACTGCCCCAGTGTGGTGCAGCGGTAGTGAGTGAATGTGACTGTTGAGTATGAAGGCTCGGGTTCAATTACCTGTTTAGGCAATGTATCTTACTGATAAGGAACTCAGTGGCAGCACAGGGTTTAAAATTGTGCCTGGTAGATGGCAATAATCATGGCCTCTATTACGTAGGTCCTAGAAACATAGCTAACGAAATATGAGTGTAATACCCTTCAGCATACCCCTTAAGCATTTAAGTGTGAGACTACAAAGTGAACATCATTATCTTAATTAATGTTATAAATGCGAATGTGAGTTGGTTTGTTTGGTAAGCTTTCACGCCTTTACTACTCGACCGATCACATTGCATACATGTTGTCAGGTTAACAGAAAAGAACATAGGGTACTTTTTATCTAGAAAACGGTTACTTACCTAACTGACATGTACGCAAGCGAAACCGCAGGAAATATCTACTAATTTATACTTATAACATACAGTTGCACAAAAAGGTGAAAGGACGATAAAACAAAACCGCGACTTACAAATCCCAGCATTAAAATTCAAATAATCACCGACGGAAGGTTTCAAAAGCGCATTGAAAAGTATAACTCTGTGGATTGTTTGTCCCAATAATTGATCGCTGGCACCGATCACTTCGACCACAAACGTCACAGTTGGTATTCGAGCTCCATCCGGGATCGATTCCACCCGCCACCGGCTTTTATTCCGATCCTTTGTACTTTTTCATCTCGCGAGGATTAACCAAACTTCAGCGGACCACAGTTCCAAGTCGACTTACCATCGATTTCTAGTTAGTTGCCTTTATTGTTTACTCTAGTATTTTTTATAATATGAAAAATACAGCGTGTAACAGAAAGGTGTGGTCATATTTTAAGGTCGTGATATATATTGTCGGCCTCGATGGCGTAGTGGTTAGTGTAACCGACTGCCACGCCTGAGGTCGCGGGTTCCCCCCGCACAAGTCAAACATTTGTGTGCATGAACACGGATGTTTGTCTTGGTCTGGGTGTTTCTATGTATAATATGTATGTATTTACAAAAAAAAAGTATATATGTATGTTTATCCGTTGTCTAGTACCCATAGTACAAGCTCTGCTTAGTTTGGGCTAGATGGTGTTGTGTGTATGTGGTAGAATATTATATCTGATAAATAACCTATGTGCCCTATCCCCAAATCAAAAAAACTATTTTATATTTTATGATAATTTATTTAATTTTTATTTAAACATCGAAAGAAACGCATTATATCTCTAGCCAAATAGCGCATTGTCATTTTTGAGATCTCAGAGATCCTCCGAGTTAGTTTTTTGTGTTGTTTACGTATGTGATATTGATAAGTCGATAAAAAGAAAATGCTGTATATTATTGAAAATAATGTAAATGGATTTGATTGTCGCGGTTTTCCATTGAAGTGGAGCTATATTATGTGATGCTTAAATATGACCACACCTTTCTGTTACACGCTGTATATGTAAGAAAATTAGATGTGTACGTACAATCCATTGCAGATGTGTGAGCACACGTTTCTAATGACACAACACGCAGCGCAGCGGCAACGACCGCTTGTCTGCTGCACCATACGTGTAATCTTATTTAATTTACCTATCATTTCGCTAGGTATCGCCATTATATTTTGTACGTATTTATTTTATTCTGTTCTGTATCTTTCCCCTAGCTAGTCGAGGCACTTAAACTGGGGCTGGCAACTTCTGTATATGATAACTCGCTGTGGAAACTTCGTTAGCGCGATGCAGGCTCTGGTTACTCGGATTTGGGTACAGCGCCATCTCTCGTCGCGTACTGTAACATTCTTAGTCATAACTAAGAACAATAGTTAGTAGGGAGACGACTTAAACAAAATAAAATTAAGTTTTATTTGCAAATTTAGTTACATAACATACACTACGTTGTTCATAAATGTAAGTATTCGATTCTACTATGTATACTAAATACACACTCACACTATTGTCAATGAGTCGATTAGACACGATTACATTATACGACGAGGTTTTAAAATAATAATTATTTCAAGGTAAAGTCAGTTATCAATTATTTTTACACTTTCGTGATATTATTACACATATTATTAGACAGCGGTTCTCGATCGCGTTGGTAAGAATTGAAAAGTATAGGTATGTATATATCTCTCAACATTTCGATCGACTTGCATCGATCGTGGTCATGCGTTGACTGGTGTGAGCTCAGCGGCGCCTTCGTGAAACTCGGGCTTCGGCAACTACCCTCACATGGTAATATTTATACTTTTAAATGATTACCATCTTGATTAAGGCTCGTAATCTAATATAGTATTATAATAATTTGTTATCATTAAAATACCTAATGTTTATTACTAAAATACTTTATTCAATCACGTATATATACGCTCCCGTCATATTTGTTAACAAGATAGTGAACGTTAATTGTAAAGTCAATGTTGCATTCCTAACTAATATTATAGATGCGAATGTGAGTTTGTTTGTTACGCTTTCACGCCTTAACTACTCGACCAATCATCATGAAATTTCGCGTATACGTTGTCACGAGCACAGAAAAAAACCAGCAGGTATCTTTCATTTAGATAAAACGTTCTGTTCCCGAGGAATAGCAATTTATTAACAAAATCTAAAATGTGAGTGAAGCCATGGGCAGAATCTAGTTTTCTTTCTTCTCTCCTAGCCTTTATTATTCCCAAGTCACTTTTCTGGTCTAACCGGATTTGACTGGATATCAGATTTTACACGGAGCGGCTGCCACCTGACCTCCGCAACCCGAAGGCTAACGATACCCTAAGGCTAGATCAGTGTCAGGATATTAGAGGGCACTGACTTTCCCAATAACGGCTGCCATAGATGTTAATGTGCTCTCCGAGGCACGGAGCAGGCGATAATTGTCAATCAATACGCACATAATTTCGAAAAGTCATATAACTTCCAAAAGTCAGAGGTGCTTGACGTGGGTTCGAACCCAAGACCCTCTGCATTGCAGTCTGTTGGTCTCCCCACTGAGCTATCGCTGCTGTCTAGTAGTATAGAATGTAGTTTTCTATATACATACATAAATAACGGACGTACAAACAACATATTCACAGTATAAAATTAACAAGCTAATACACACCAAATATGACAAGAGAATGTAAATTACGTACGTACTCATTACATTATTAGATCTCATTTATGTTTTAGAACTAAGCGCCTCCTATTGTAAGGCTCAATTTACGACTTACGTAAAGCCTTAATTGAGCTCAGAGAGGTGACGTCAGCTTAGGTTTCTTTAGTGCTCTCAAAAAGGGCATCCAATGTCACGCAGAAGAATCTTTTGTTTGCATAATGCTCGTTTAAATTACATGGAAATGTCAAACGGGCTATTGACTAAAAGACACGAAACTACATTTTGCTTCGTTTACCTACTGACATTTTGCTCTTAAATTGCTTCGTACATAGGTCATTGCAATAAATTTTATTGCATAGCTAATATGATAGTCTGTGTGATATATTAGTTCAATGCTATCATCGTGTTTGATCAGAAACACTTCGATTATCTTTTTCTAATGTACAGTGAGCTGTTAAATTGCATACCCATGTCAAAACTATAATGGTAATAGACGCCATGTAACGGAAATCGATACAAGAATTGTTAAGTAGTTTATTTGTATCGTAATAGATGGCGGTGCCCTAGTATAAAATAAAAGGAAATAGATTTCTTAATAACTCAATTTTGATAAATTTGCTTTAAACAATCTCTATTTATAATAATTTATTTAAAAAAGAACACATTTCAAACAACTATTTATTTATTTATTTATTTATTAATATATTGGCACACCAACAGCTTTTAGGCGAAACATACAATTTGATACACATTTATATAAAAACTAAACAATCTGGCCTAAGAGCTAATAACAGGTGTGAGACAACATTTCCCAACTACTCGGCGCAGTAACCAAAAACGTGAGCGAAACCGCGGGCTCATCTAGTTGGATAATAAACCTGCTAAGCCCGGAAATCGAACCCAAATACTCATATACAGCAGTCGCATTCATTTCCTTAGCACTAACAAGCCAGTCCAGCCAAGTTTTTGAGGCAACAACTTTAACTCATAATGCTATTTATCATATTTTGTTGATAAAAAGTGACCACAGTTAACTGTTACACCATATATGTAAACCTAGGTACAGCGCAGATGCGTTTCGATACTCCAGTCAAAGGATTAGGCAGCTCGCATTTTGTCCGCTGTAGCCAAAGCAATGGGATTTCGGTACGAAAATCCAGTTAGCTTCTCCCCACATGGATGTTTATTTGAGTGGTAAAAATGTGGATTGGTGGTGTAATATGGCGTATACAAGAATCTCTTGTTTGTAGTACCCTTCTGTGAAGAGTACAGCGACATAAATTGGTATGAGTATGCACCTTTAAAACATTTTCACACGCTTTGCTGTCGCGGCAATACCGTAATGCTCAATATTATTTAAGTTATTGCTATCGCAATAATGTTATTAGAATATAGAAAATGTGGACTAAAGAACGAAACAGCGCGTTTAACGTATAGCTTTATCTTGTTTCTTTAAAAATCGTGACACTTGAACAGCTGATAATACATCGAGTATTTAACAGGCTCTAGTAATTCTATTCTCTGCAGGCACACAGCACAAGATTATTTCTCCAAACACAAATTAGATATATCAAAACATATGTCCTATCGTAGAGTCAGTCATTAGTGGGGAGACCAACAGACTGCATTAGCAGCGATAGCTCAGTGGGGAGACCAACAGACTGCAATGCAGAGGGTCTCGGGTTCGAACCCACGTCGTGCACCTCTGACTTTCGGAAGTTATATGACTTTTCGAAATTATGTGCGTATTGAATGACAATTATCGCCTGCTCTGTGCCTCGGAAAGCACATTAAGCCGTCGGTCCCGGCTGCCACGAACATCTATGGCAATCGTTGTTGATAAAGTCAGTACCCTCTAATATCCTGACACTGGTCTAGCCTTAGGGTGTCGTTAGCCTTTGGGTTGCGGAGGTCAGGTGGCAGCCGCTCCGTGTAAAAACTGATATCCAGTCAAATCCGGTTAGACCAGAAAAGCCGACTCCAAGTGACTTGGGAATAATAAAGGCTAAGAGAGAACATTATTATTATTAGGTTGCAAGCCTTTTTACGTCTATTGGGCACACATCCAAACTCCGTGTTTCTGCTACCTCCGTGGCGCAGCGGTAGTGAATGAATGCTGTGCATGAGGTCTCGGGTTCGAATCCCAGGTCGGGCCAACAAAAAGTTATTGGGTTTTTTGTTAAGAAATCTCAATAACAGTCCGGAGTTAGGAAGTTGGCGGTGTTGGACACCACCGTGCCTCAGAAAGCACGTAAAGCCGTTGGTCCTACGCCTGATCTCTCTCCGGTCGTGTCGGATTACCGTCCTATCGGATCATGAGAGTTAGGGAACAGTGAGTGCACTTGTGTAATTGCGCACACACTTGTGCACTATAATATCTCCTGCGCAGATAGCCAGTTTCCGTAAAGATTGGCCGCCATGATCGAAATAGGTCTGGAGAAAATTATTATTATTATTATTCTGCTGAAAATATCTTCATCAATATCCCATAGCACTTTGCCCAACTCGGAAATCAAAACCGAAACCGTGATATAGACTTCAAAATCTGCAACTACTAAAATTGGAAACCACTGTAAATACCAAAAAACGCAAAAACGACATAAAAAAGGAACCTAGATTACTATGACAACTAACCACAGCTCTTTTTACAGCGTATAATTCTATCTTGTTCCCGTAAAGAAAGATTGCAATCACAATACTAGGTATAAGATAACGTTAGAAAACGTTAACGTTATAGATATACGTTTCTAAGCTTACCATTTATGCAAACATAATACATATATGTAAGCTACACAAATCGAACACCCAGATTACGTTACCCTATATTGTATAGAACAGTTAAGTTTACTCTACGAGTGGGATTAAAGGCTGAACCAAACTGTGGTCAACTCCAGTTTTAGGCCGTCCCTTATCTGTCAGTTGTAAATCTAGTCACAAAAATGTCTAGATATCCAGCCAGATATTTCTACGGTAGGCATTTTACGTGCAAAAGTTCTGCTAAAGATATCCCTTTTTTCTTTGTTCTGAATCGTTTTTTTTTTGGTGAGAATGGGTTCGGAAGATTATTTATTACGCTTTTTGTTTGATAAATTTGGAAAGTAGTGTGCTTTTATAGGTGCTGTAGTCACGATAATATTGAAGGAAAAGCTTCTTGGGAAAGTTTTTGGCCATTCAGTAATAGTGAAAGGTGCACTGTGGGTATATGCGGCTGTTTTGCATGAGATCTCGGGTTAAATTTCGGCCGAGAAAAATGTTATAAAACTTTTCATCAATAGCCAGGATTGATACGTAGCCAGGATCAGTGTTTGGTAAACGACAATAGGTTCATCCTGATTAAGAGAACCTATGTATCTTATGTGGGGGCCAGTCAGTGCAGACCGGCGACACTTCGACCCAGTGGAATCTTTTGTGCTGACACTCTCCTAATAACGACTGCCATAGATGTTCATGGCAGCCGGGACCGACGGCTTAACGTGCTCTCCGAGGCACGGAGCAGGCGATAATTGTCAATCAATACGCACATAATTTCGAAAAGTCATATAACATCCGAAAGTCAGAGGTGCGCGACGTGGGTTTGAACTCGAGACCCTCTGCATTGCAGTCTGTTGGTCTCCCCACTGAGCTATCGCTGCTCAAAGAGAACCTAACTCCATAGCTGGCGAAGTATGGGTCCAACACACGTCTGCCTCTCCTTTCGAGGATATATACTATATAATCTACCGTCCGCTAACTATAAAGCGGTTAAGTAATTTTAGACCTTATACTTAGCGGTATGTATTTATCGCGAATATACAAATAATAATATAATAATATCAACCCTGTATTAAACTGTCCGACTGCTGTGCACCCTTCTCACACTGAGAAGAGATTTTCAGTGTGAGAAGGGTTAGCCAAAGTATGTGTAACAGCGTGGTGACACTGGCCGACTGGTACTTGGCAAACTTCACATATCTTCGGAAACATAATAACTCTCAGACATGCAGATTTCCTCACGATGTTTTCCTTCACCGTTACCGAACAAGTATAGTTAATTAAACTATTTCTTACGCACATAACTTCGAAAAGTCAGAGAGAGAGCCATGGGATTGAACCCGAGACCTCTGCGTGGCAGTCCAACGATCTCCTATTAGGTTATCGCTGCTACGCAACATTCAAAACCGATACAAAATATAAATACTCGATGGCGTAGTGGTCAGTGTAACCGACTGCCACGCCTGAGGTCGCGGGTTCGATTCCCGCACAAGTCAAACATTTGTGTGCATGTACATGGATGTTTGTCTTGCTCTGGGTGTTTCTATGTATAATATGTATGTATTTACAAAAAATAAATGTATATATGTATATTTATCCATTGTCTAGTACCCATAGTACAAGCTCTGCTTAGTTTGGGCTAGATGGTGTTGTGTGTATGTGATAGAATATTATTATTATTATTAAAAATCTTTTAACATTAAATTGAATTTAGTTTCCACTTTATTAATTCCACGCAAACCTTTTATACGACCACGGCATTCAGTTACACATCGTACGTGGACCTTAAAAAGTGCCAACCAGGTAATAGAATGTTAAGAGTCTCACAATTTAGCTCTTCGAACCCACGCCCTTATCCCGAACTAGTCTAACGGGATGGACGTGACCAACCCATTACCTCTATATACCTATAATACGGTAAGGATAAATGTAGTCCAGTTTATATGTGGGTGTTTTCTAGGTATTTTGAGGTATAAATAGTGTTAGGAACGAATGAAAACGAACCTGCCTCGCAGCGATAGTGAACGTGACTGTTTATTTTCTCGTCCGGGTTCACATGACATTCATGACAATCGTCATGCTCAGTCTAATACAACCAAAAATGCTTTGAGGTACCAGGTAATAGGCGGTGACCCTATTGTCGTCTACCAAGCACAGATTCGGACTCCGAGTTGTTACAGAGAATTTCTAGATATAAAAGCCAAATCAATTTGCTTTAACTTTAATCAAACCCAATATGTAATGAACAGCAATGGCATTTTCTACCGCTTTATAATGTCTTGTCTTCTCCATCTCCTCCCTAGCCTTTATTATTCCCAAGTCACTCGGGGTCAGATTTTCTGGTCTAACCGGATTTGACTGGATATTAGTTTTTACACGGAGCGGCTGCCACCTGACCTCCGCAACCCGAAGGCTGATGATACGCTAATGCTAAACTAGTGTCAGGATATTAGTGGGTACCGATTTTCCCAATAACGACTGTCATAGATGTTCATAGCAGCCGGGACCGACAGCTTAACGTGCTTTCCAAGGCACAGAGCAGGCGATAATTGTCAATCAATACGCAAATAATTTCGAGAAGTCGTATATCTTCCGAAAGTCAGAGGTGCGTGACGTGGGTTCGAACCCGAGACCCTCTGCATTGCAGTCTGTTGGTCTCCTCACTGAGCTATCGCTACCACTTTATTAATGTAATAAAATTATTAATGAACTCAAAGGCACAGTTACTTTAGTGTGTACTTACGTTAAGAATAACAGAAACGTGTAATTGTATACGTACCTGTAACAAGAAAAAAGCATAATTAGACGTAATAAAGTATATCAAAATAGGTAAAGAAGACTGCTTCGTGAGTGTCGTCATGTGCTTATGCCTGCAGCCGATAGTTAGTCTTCGGTTTAAATCCCGTGTCAGCGTATGTAAAGGCTTAATTGTTTGTCATTTCTTTGAAGCTGTCTAGCAACAGGCCGGATTAGAGACAATAGGCTAACATCCAAATCAGCAACCTATTAAAGGGCTAGCCAGAGATATATATACTGACATTGCACCGCCTATGTTTAAGGTCCAACGTAAAAGGTGGCCAGTCTATAGTCTCCTAACGAGCACAGTTCAAAAGTTCACCGTGCTGTTATGTATTTGGAATTTCCAGACAAACCTCAAAACACTGCCTGACATAGAAGTCGCACGCCACCTCTTGCAGAATACACACTACTATTGCGACATCAAGTGTACCCTAAAATTATCATGTCTAAAAGTGGTAACTTTTAGCAACATTGGTTTGCCAATATAAATTTAAACAGGCCAGGATTTTGCCCTCAATCTTCCTGTTTCACGACATCGGTCAAAATACTCCCAATTAAAGTCGAACTACTAACATAATATGACCATCTAAATAGTTTATTGAATTACGCTACGGTAGAACCCGGCTTAGCAGGATTATTTAAAACAATATTTTAATTATAAAATGTGAAATCCTTTTAGTCAAATAATTGGTAAGTCTCCATTACACAACGAGGTAATATAATATTAAGTTTATTACTTGGACGGTGCAGTGTGAGATTTGGCACACTTAGATTTTATATGGAGTGCAAAAATGTTAACCCTAACTAATTAGCAACCAAACAAACTTACATTCGAATTTATAATAAGTGCGAATGTGAATTTCGTCGGCCTCGATGGCGTAGTGGTTAGTGTAACCGACTGCCACGCCTGAGGTCGCGGGTTCGATTCCCGCACAAGTCAAACATTTGTGTGCATGAACATGGATGTTTGTCTTGGTCTGGGTGTTTCTATGTATAATATGCATATATTTACAAAAAAAAAGTATATATGTATGTTTATCCATTGTCTAGTACCCATAGTACAAGCTCTGCTTAGTTTGGGCTAGATGGTGTTGTGTGTATGTGGTAGAATATTATTATTATTATTATTATTATTTGTTCGTCTGTTTGTTACACTTTGTCAGGGGTACAGAAAAGGACATAGGGCAGAATTTATCCAGGAATAAAATACTATTCCCAAGGGATATAAATTTACTGGCATTGTCTAGATTTCCGCGAGTGAAGTCGCGGACAAAATATGGTTTCTTATAAATTACAAAAATATGTATACTAGCTCTGCTTGCGTCCTCGCTCGGGAACAGCAACTTTTTCAGGAAAAAATGTAACCGTTCTTTTTAAGTACCCCTAATAATGTGTATGCAGAATTTCATAATGATCGATCGAGGAGTTAAAGCGTGACAGCGTAACAAACAAACTCACATACACATTAAGATTAGGATTGGCTGTCAACCGCAGTTTCAGTCACATTTATGATTACTGCTTCGGTCTCGTGACGCAGCGTGAAGTTATATAGCCAAACATTCCTCAAGTATTTCGCTTTCAAATGCAAAAATAAATTCTTCAGTTTTATATTAGTTTAGATGATTAATATAGCATGTTAATATCGACTCAAAGTTCGTAAAGTTTTAAATAATTTTTATGGTCTCACCAGTTCTCGTATTTACAAAGTTTAATATTATTTCAATGGAATTGGTCTCACTATTGCAAGGTTGAATTCGATCAAAGGCTAACTAGGGAGTTATTACAACAACTTTCTTGGCCTAACGAATGCTGTCTAATCATAAGAGGTTAAATATATTTTTACACTAACTAACCTCGAAGAGTAGATGCGTATGATAATCACCATTTCACCGTGTCTTGCTTAATTATAGGTCAAACTAATTGGCGTCTCACAAGCTCAATCTCAAGCTTCGTACTGCTACTGAAAATTTCCTGACAAGAAAACCCTATTGGGTTATATTGGCCCAATCTGGGCGTCAAATCTCGTAAAGATTGCACGTTTTTTATTATTTTCACCTCAAATTGACCACACTTCGCCTGATGGTAAGGATCAACAGAATCCTCATAGTAGCCGAGGCAATGTTGAGGTCCCTACTTTGACGGCCTGAGAAGGTGCGTTTTCACGCCCCGCTTAAAAGACCCAGGATTTAAGAAAGACTGAAACACGTGCTGTGGTACGTCAACACAAGCTATACCGCTAGGTAGGCAGAACACATTATATTTAAACTTCGATGTCTCACTAATCACTGAAGGCAGTATGGTATAGTAATCTTATTCTATATTCATATAGGACTTACCAGTTTAACCACAGCCTTGAATCTTAATATGATTATTTCTAAAAGTTCTTATAATAATAATAATATCAGTCCTGTATTAAACTGTCCCACTGCTGGGCACGGGCCTCTTCTCACTGTGAGAAGGGTTAGGCCATAGTCCACCACGCTGGCCTAGTGCGGGTTGGCAGACTTCACATATCTTCGATAACATTATGGAGAACTCTCAGACATGCAGGTTTCCTCAAGATGTTTTCCTTCACCGTTAAAGCAAGCGATAATTAACTATTTAATACGCATATAACTTCGAAAAGTCAGAGATGCGCTCCTTGGGTTCGAACTCGAGACGTCTGCGTGGCAGTCCAACGGTTTCCCACCAGGCTATCGCTGTTCTTGCTTGAACTAATATCTAGTAGTTCTCAAGTAAATAGCAATCACTCGACCGAATTCACAGAGGACGTGATATCCAACTTCAAACTAGTCCAAACATCGCAGAGCAAAACGAATCTAACAATAAGTTTTACAGTTCTTTCTATCAAAGTGGTTTTCGGAAAAAAGTGAACATTCAATTCCAGAACACTATTGGAATTGAAATGAATATCTTTTTAATTTCACAGTAGGTATAGGTTAAAAATACGAGGCGGTCGACAAATTCGTTTAATCTGTGGAGATCGGTACTTGATATCCACAGACCGGTACCTTTACTTGTAGTTGTGACACCTATGTGCATCGGTGAAAATGTATATGTGTGTGTGTGTGTGTGTGTGTAGTTATACGACTTTTTTATTATTTCGAACTAGGTGATTTTCATATGCTTGTTAAGATAAAAGCATGTTGTGAGTCTGGTTTAGTTGTTTAAGAACAGATAGTTATTTCTGGTAATAAGGGTGTCTAGTAATGTTGACAGCTCGTTTGTTGGAATTCAGACAAGTAGGTGTTGGAGCAGCGTTTATGTATGTAACAATAAGATTGGAGAATTTATTGACTTTCGTTGTGTCTTTTAAGTACAACTAAGGTGGTATTGTATACTGTTTTGTAGCCTATGAATGCTTGGAATACACGACATTGTAATATCATTACTAATATTTAACTGAGTAAGTAAAAGGTCTCACTGAGTAAGCAAGAAAGATTTTTGTTCAGAGCAAAGTCTAAAAACTAATAGTTTCTCTACTGGTAGAACAAAGTTTTCTTTAAGGTCACGATAAATCATATCAGTCACAGGATCACAGAAACTATACATACAACTTAAAGTAGCAGGAATCGACTGACTTCTATACAAGTGAGAAACGGCAATGAATTGTCGTAAATCTCAGAGTTCGAAAAAATGGTATCACGTGACCATGACTCTAGCTCTTACGGTTCTCGAGTTGAAAGTTGTATAATAGACAGGCGGATGGACAAAGCCGTTGTATAAGAGCTTTTTCGAACTCTAAAATGAAAATGAATAGAATGGGTGTGACCTATTACTTTATATTTCAATTTGTTTATCTCTGTTATATGACTGTACTAAAATACAAGCATTTAGGGTAGATGAAGATCATAACAATCAAATACAATCATGGAAATTGTATTGACGTGACGGGAGATAGAAAAAGGAAAGGTAACAGGCCTAATAAAAGGAAACGCTAGAAGAAGAAAGAGTCTAAAATATACAGAAGATTAAACGAAGCTTAAGAGTTAAATCACTACCAAGGACAAGGAAACAGCTAGTGAAAACTAAATTATAAAAAGAGATAGAGTTTTAATTTTACAGCAGGCTGAACTAAGCTTAAGAGTAAAGTGGTATGATTAAGAGGTCGTAACACATTACACCTGCTAAATCTTACCTTAACTAAAGATGGATTTCGTCCAGAAAGTGTCAACACTATAATTTCCCCGGGGTGTCGTGTGAGGTGACTAATAGATTCATAGCATCCGCTCGTGAATTTATGATACTACACGCAACAATTATTAAACCAGTTTGCAATTAAAGTTACAGTTTTCGTTGAGGATATAGGTTTATGTTTATATATTGCCCAGAGGTGGCCAGAGGTATATGACATCCATATTCTGACATTTATGCCGGTTGGTTTAATTAAACATTTGTAATATAATCATCGGGGTTTAGAAATCGATATAGCAGTCAAAATCTAGGTGTATTAAATGACAATAAGTTCACTTGCAGACCTGAAGAAGGTAGCTGATTTTGATGGATGCGGAAGGCAGGCCGGTGTTGTGGCGTAAAATAGTAAAGGCCTAAGCCCAATATCCAGCAGTGGACTTCAATGGGCTGTTTGATAGTCACTTATTACGCGTGACTTGAATCCGTCTGATGAAAATATTACGTCATCTATGTATGTGTAATATTAATTTAGATAACTAAAATGTTAAAGATAAATTAATCTATGAATTATCCTAGTCTTTTGAAGTTTTACAGTTGCTAGGTTTAGCGAAGGGTTGAGCATAATAGACGATACCTCCGACAAAGGAGCAGTGCTTAATCTTGCTTAGTATCTGACTTCATAATGTAATAAATATATTTTAATTTAGAATATGCCACGGTCTCTTTAAATAGAATTCAGTACACTCTGCTTATCTCATTGGAAAACAATCCGTGAACAATAAGTGGATCCTTGTAGGTATGTATAAAATAAAGTACTTTTAACGGATTCCCTTGGTCATGAATGATAAGTATTCCAAACAACAGGATGAGTGTAGATAAAAAGTTTAAAGCAAAATAAACTGCAATAATATTGTTGTTTTATCTCGGTAGCTCCACAATTAAATGCTAAAGAACCTTTTAAAACATCGGAGGCAATATTGTATTTATAATACTAATAAATAATACTTACGCCTAAATATCCTCAGAGTCATAGGGCAAAAGTGTAGATACATCCATATTTCACCATATATATTTTAGTTACCTCTTAATTGAGCACAATTCTAAGCCTATGGCTAATTTATTATCAAAAAATCCGATAATAATTTTTAGGCATTTCAACTTGGGATGTAAATGTAAATAAAACATCAACCATAGGTTCAAATACTATAGAGGTTAGGGTCCGCCAACCTACAGAAGATTACTATCAAAAGTATACACTTTTGATAGTAATCTTCTGTAGGTTAGAGGTACAGGTACTTTGACAGTCAAGCTACACCAGATTTAAGCCGTAATTCGACAGAACCTGGCCACTTGTAATTGTCTTATTTATGCAAACCAAAAAGTATAATTGAACAGCGCATATTACTGCCAATCCTATTAATTTTAATCACACTGTCATCTCGTAACGACGTGCTAAGAAAAAACAATTTCCATAATAACGTTTCGTTGTCGTCAAGTGTAATGGAAACCCACCATTACTTGTAAGCCCGGTATCGTTCTCGTCAAATATTTTCTTGTGTTTATCATCCCGTGTTCGTTGTTATTGTTTTTCTAACAAATTATGTGAAAATTTTACGTGTGAACACCGACATTTTACAAGTTATAGTTTATCTTTTTATGCTTTATTGTGTGTGGGAAATTAAATTTGATAGATTATTTTACTTCACGGCGTTAGAAGGAAGGTAGTGTTTTTGGATGTGTGTATATCTATTTGTTTTGCACGCTCTGTAGCATACATACTTTAGATTTGAACAGATCATGTCTCGTTAGATTTGTTATGACAGTGAGATTAGTAAGTGGCTTATTTTTTTTAAATTTGTTTGTTGTTGCGGTCATCTCACTGTTGATTAAATAGTTCTTTAAAACTCGTTTATTAATCACAGTTTCTTAAATATTTGCAAAAATTACAGACACCATTTTAATACCTAAAAATTATATGAATAGTATCACACCCGTATAAATTCCAAATATCGTTTCTGCTGATGATAGTCTTTACGGATTACCCTAAGTGAAATTACTCTCAATACGAAAAGTAGTGACGCCAGAAAAATAAAATCAAATCATTCCATCCACCCATCGAGCCAACTATTATACTAAAATTCAGCAGCTCACAAAATGTGCTTGCAAATACAAGTAACACGTAGGGTAGTTGTCAAGCAGTATTGGTATATAGAACACGCCTCGGGCTGGGTACCGACGATAACTTAATCCCTGGCTTTTTATCTTGGCAGTGGTGTCCCTAGAAGGGTGACTTCGTGAGTTTGTAATACATTGATTAGAATTTGTGTTATATTTGAGAAAGTGAGATATTTGTTTATATAGTAATTTGTACATAATGGAAGACGCTCTAGAGCAGACGTAAAATGCTTTGTTACATGTTCAAGTTAAAAGGTATTTAAAACATAAATGAGTAGGTAACGTAATACTATGAATAAAAATATGATTATGATTATGACTGTTAAATTTACAGTGTATTGTAATAATAATAGATTGGATGAAACATTTTCTTTTATTTCGAGTGTGATTATGTAATAAAACCAACAGTGTTTGGCACATAAAAAGTTATTATCTTAAAATTATGGGAGCAAGATTAATATTTGCTTTAAATTTTGTAAGTTTGAATGTTTTGTAAATTGAAATAATTTATAAAGCCTGTATTGATAAGTTAACAGTGCCTATTCTTTAAATATTAAAACAATATACAAATACAGATATTCACATATTTAATGTGTAACAATAAATATAAAAGTCGAAGGAAAAATGGTAAGGTTCCTTTTATTGATGAGCGGAATTAAGGAAAGAGAGCATTTGTTTGTAATCCATATCTTAGAGTTGGCAATGAAATATCTCTGAGTTCCTCTCGAACGAAAAAAAGGTCGCGTTTTTATTTGATAAGGTCTTTTTACTTTATTATTATTTTCTATATACATATATTATTTTGGACTATACTACCAAATAGAAGATGATAAAGTAATATATGTGAATAATATTATTTACAACATTATTATGTATATTATTATATGTTTATGGACAAACCGAGTGTGAAAAATCTCAATTATTAAAGAAGTCTTTTGTAGAAATAAAAATAAAAGTTCAATCGCTGATTGTCATTGTATGATGATCGATGTGTGCATAGTATAACATCTAGTCGTTGCATTTAGTTTCTAAAAAGCAAATAAGTCATTGACCGCTAATCCTGAAAGTATGGTGTTAGCTTATTTTGTAAACCACTGCGACATTCGAGCGTACTTCGACGATGTTATGATATTTTCCATAATTTTTCTATGTTGAGATTCCAAATTCCACTGTTAATATCAAGGAAAATATACTACAATTATGCTGTATATATCATTGGAGCGGATAAGAAAGGCGTATCATGACGACACTCACTCGTTCCGAGGATAAAAAGGGAAAGATGTGAAAATATTTTGGAGTGACCCATATCTAAACACGTAAAGGAGGAAAAGAATCAAGCAAAAGCAGGAAAAAAGCATTCCAGATTTCAAATTGATTGGGCAAAAAATTGGTACAATAAAGAGCAAATATCTGTACAATTTTTGTTACAAATTGGTATGAGATTTCATGAGATAAAGACGTATACAATTCTATGTAACATCTTGAATACGAGAAACACTTTATTACATGAAGTATCTCGAAACGCAATACAATTGAAACGGTTATCAGATTTTATCATTAATGTGGAAAAATTTGTTGTAAAATAAAATGATAATATCATGAATTCTCACTTTTGTGGTAACTCAATCCAGTTTTTTAGAAGTAAATGAGATGTAATTAATTTTGATCCCTCTTTATTCTTCAATATCAATTTTAGGTTGAGGATGGGCTCACTTGAAGGCAATCTAGATTTTTCTGGTCATAGAAAAGTTTCACTGCCTTTCTCATCCATAGAAGTCTTTACGACACAAAAATAATTCAGACCCTCAAGATCATACATATTTTGCACCGAGCGCCGATAGAAACATTTTACGCAGTGACGTTGCCATTCGAACTAATAAACTATACGCCATGCAGTCAAATAAAATAAACAAATAACAATAACATACAATGATATTGCAATAACAATACTCTCAAAGAAAGATTTACCAAGATTAGAGAATCCAAATTTCATTTGAGAAGACGCAGAGAGCATTACACTAAAGATCGTCTACAAATAAAAAGCGATGTTTACAAGTGAACGGAGCAACTACGTTTTCAATTCACCTATTTTGCACTACTTTCCTTAGTCTTAAGGAAAAGTCAAATTCAATTTCACAGACGGTCAACCCGCCTGTTTATCGCTAACTAGTGTGAGTCGGGACACGTCCAATACAGGTTTCTCGTTTAATTATCACCGGGTTCCGTCCGTTAGTCACTAGTGAACGCGATTAAACCAATCAATTTGTCACGCCACTTTCGACTGACAATTTGGTACGTTTAGCTTTACGGCACGGAGGCGATACGTTTGCGATTTTAAGAGATATTTATTGATAGTGTTGTGCTTGAGTTTTTGGATTTTCTTCGACTGTTTGTGAAACTGAGTATATAAGCTGTTCTGTTTAGAGTAACTCTTATATGTAGAAAATGCAGTGCAGTTATGATGTAAAACTAAAAAAAAGACATGTTTTACGTTTAATAAACATGTTATGCGCCAAGCAGGAAGCTGCTTGGCGTTTTTACTATTTCCTTAACGGTAAACTATGTTTAAGGTCAAAGCTCTGATATCGCTTGTTGGTAATTGGCCCTAATAGTTTGGTTCATCTGTTACGTAAGCAAAAATAAGTAGGCGTAAAGTAAAAAAGTCATTCAGCAACAAGGTATTATGACATACCAAAGTACGTACAACTGAAATTAGCGGCACCTTGTGAAGAAAATGTATATTATGTAATCTCTGACTATCCGAGTCGTTTTAAAACCTGCAGTGAAAACCAAATATTTATTACTATAGTTACAGTAAAAGTGACAATTGAGTTCGAGATGCCAAGCATTCAACAATAACCTGATAAAATTAGTTTTCAATATAAACTACATTTTAAAATTATCCTTACTAATATTATAAATGCGAATGTGAGTTTGTTTGTTTGTTACGCCTGCATGCCTTAGGTACTTGACGAATTATCATGAAATTTCGCACACACCTTATTTGGAGTATAACAAAGGTATAGGGTACCTTTCATCCAGAAAAAAAGTACTGTTTTTGAGGTATTGATGATTGACATAACCTTACCTTAATATAACATTTACGCGAGCAAAGTCGCGGGCAAAATCTAGTCAACTATATTTTTGAATTATACATTATAAAAAAACAATAGAAAAGTAATGTGAATAAGTTCACGTGTTCGGCATCTTTAGTTATTTCATTTACACGTAGTATGTAGTGGTAACGTCAACTACAAATTGCCGGTGCAGGCGGCCCCCAATAATTGGAAAGGTCTTACCAAGACAGGTACGAATGTGTATGGGTGATGCGGTCTCTAATTTATTGCAAAAATAAGGCCCCTGCCGTAGGGCGAGCCGGATATAAGCAGGTGTTACCATCGCCCGCAGTGCCCTTCAGTTTTAAACCCTTATTGTTCTCTCTGGAATATTATAAAACGAATCTCTATGGTTTTTTGGAAAAGGGTGAGATTGGAATCTTGTATGACATGTGATATGGGATTTAGTGGGGTACAGGTTATAGCTTTATGTCTGCTAATAATTTCGCTTTCGATGTGTTATCGATCGGTTAGGCTAGCCAAGTGAACACAATTCTGTGAATGACTGTGGGCGGTTTCTTTCAATCAAATGAAATTAGAGCTTATGAATTATTATTGACTGACTCCAAAATTAGGGAAGTCAATCTTCCCTAATTTTGGAGTCAGTAACCTTACACAGGGAAGAAAATTCACAGCTGAAACACATGGCTTTATAATGTTGACGTATATAACGTGGGGAAAAACCATACGGCTGGTAAGAAGAGGCCTTCGCGTAGCTGTAGTGCTAAAAATGTGAAAACGTGTTACATCCAATGCGTACATATTTAATCCGCAGATATTCGTTCTAAGTCTGGGTATTCTTTGTGTCTGTTGTTTCAATGTTTCTAAAGCCGTCCGTAACACGTGGATTAACCCCAGAGAGGAGAGCAAAAAAGGCAAAAGCGAAAATCATAGCGAAGTAAATAAAGTCCCAAACACATATTTTGGTAAATAGTTTCTTGTATTTCGTTGAAGGAAACTGTGAATGGATAAAGTAATATCACACAGAAACATCAGTTGAAGCTGGATCAGAAATATTGAATGTTAGGATGAAATCATCTTTGGACAGATTTCCAAAGCAAGTGAATCATATTCGCCCTTTGTAAATTTGGCAACGAATCTGATTTTATTCAGTTCCGTTATTTTTTAGACAGTCCGTTGTCATTGCCAAAAGATCGTGGTAAGTCTGTCTGGATGAAACGTTGCTATTTGCTGAAGGGGATTCTCTTGGAGTGATGTCATGCTCACAGACAATACAGTGTTACAGGACTTAAATAAGGGTGGCTAAGGCAATTTGTCCATAATAATATAATATCAGTCCTGTATTAAATTGTTCCATTGCTGGGCACAGGCTTAACCTTAGTGTGAGAAGGGTTAGGCTGTAGTCTACCAATCACATTTGCCCATGCCTTACTATTATTTTCAATAAAGCTGCTCAATACACCAAGATTAGTAACAATTAAATTAAAAGAATAATGTATCTTACACTCAAGAAGGTTTCAGATACTTACTCGTTTTAAGAGTTAGCCAAGATAGAACGCACGAACAAAACGTAGCACACAAATCAGTGGGATAACATTTAAAAAACGAAATTAACTGATTTTGAGCTCTAAGGAGTATATTTTAAAAGCAAATACTGGCAACCAATCTGCAAATATAACCTTGTATTGTCAAATTTTTTGTTGATATTGAAGCGCTGAAACTTTATTCGAATTTGGATCTTATTGTATAGATGGTAAGAGTGTGAAGGTATGTTTTGAAGGTGTAAAATGTATGTTTGTATGAGTAAACACTCGAACCACCAGAGACGCCCTAGAGTAGACGTCAAAAAAGTGCCGTGGAGTTTGCTAACGAGGGAGGGGAAACAATGTGTTTTCCGCTTACAACTTTTACGTACGGCCTCTTTGAGCTTTAATAGAAATTGATCGCGGGATTTGTCTCAATGAAAGTTGGGCAAGATTGATTGCTTTGTTAAGTAGATGTAGAAACAATTAATAATTACTGGTTAAATGAATTTCCATGATAACTTTCCGTTGTTTCTTTAATTCCTTTCCTATATTTGTCTCTTTTGATTGGACATGCCATAGAATATTATTACATGAAAGAAATAATTTTAATTTCATAACATTATGTCTGTTTCTTGCTGTGAAAGGAAGGCGTAAAAACATAGTGCACACACTTCTGACTTTAAAAATGATATACGCAAAATTATTAGTTAATGTTGATTTTTAGACGAAAAATACGTGTTAAAAATATCTACATATAGAATAGTCAGATAACCATTCGCTCAATGAAGACATGTGACATCCATTAAACGACGTTTCGACTGTACCACTGCTCTTCTGATTTTTAATGTAAGCTCGTGCTCAGAGATTGGGCCCGGTATATGCAGCACAAATAATATAAACTACTAATCGACCACAACGTCCCTAATGCCTAATAGGTTAGCTAAAACATCAAGCTATCAGCGCAACCAAAATCCGCAGACCACCGTCAAACGCGATCCAATCAGCACACACCATCTATTCGACGTTATTCGGAGTACCAAAACGGAGCACAGCAAGCGATAACAATCTCGTGGCACATTCGACCCGAGGCTCGAATACTAATGCGAACACTCGATACAACGCTCTCGTTATACAACCTTTACTCAAGATTCGTTTATTTCAGCGACAAAATAATTTTCAAGTAATATAAGGATTCATAATGTGTGACGTAAACACTTCGAGAGTTTCTGTAATGGAAGAAGTTCTTCGTACAAAATTAACAACGCCATACTTTTGATACAGACATGGTCGTATCTTAAACAGGGACGTTCAGTTAATGAGTAGAAATTTTCGTAAGGTTGCTAGTCTCTCGGTTTTCTATCGGATACATTTCGGAGAGTGTGCAGAGGAACTGCATAATTTGATTCCTCCTTCCCCATTCTACCATCGGACGACCAGACAATCAGGCCAGCGACACAGGTACATGGTGGATATACCACATTTACGCACGAAGCGATTTGCTTCCAATTTTATAATGCGTACCGCTAAAGTGTGGAATTCGCTACCTAAGTCTGTGTTTCCCGATGAGTACAATCTGGGTGTCTTCAAGTCGCGAGTGAATAGGTATCTTCTAGGCAAGCGTGCTCCATCGTCGACTGCATCTACACTTAAGATCAAGTGAGATCGCGGTCAAACGCTAGCCTATTAGAGTATAAAAAAAAAAAAAAAAAAAAATTGGTTTAAGTTAAACGGAGAATTGTCTTCGTAGGAGACAACTTTTGCTGAAAGTTGTCAGTAGGTGTTGTAATAGGCTTATGAGTACGTCTTTATGTTTGACTTATATTTGCTTATACTTTACATATGTAAAAGACGTGCTAGCTGTATTTGAGTATGAAGATATATGCTTATGAATGGTTTTTTAAAAGGCATACCGCATGGTTAATATTTAGGAATGGTAACATTCCTTATATTCTTGTAATGCTAAGAGATATTCTTAGTGCAAAAGTAGGTTATAGTAATCGCGTACTATTAGCTGGGCCGTATAATTGTTTGCCAAATTATTTTTATGATTATTAATGCCAGCGTTTATGCCCTATAGTTGAAACTAGAATAAACATTTCAGAGAGCTATACATACATACATGCAAAATTTCACATGTAGGTATAAAATAATCGTTGCGATGAATTTGATGCAACTACGACAGCTCTGCTTATGTTTATTGGCCTTTATTAAGTTTTAAGCTACTCGAAATAAGCCGAAATTCTTGCCGAGTGTACAACTCTAGAATTGCTCATTTTATTATGTCTTAAATTTCTTTAAAACGGTTGTCTCGATAAATAAACGGGCTTACAGTGTACATTACAATAAATCGTTATCGCATGTTTGAATATCTGGTTTAATTTTATAGAATCATTTTGTATGACATTTTATATAACTTTTATCTTTTTGAAGGGTTATAGAAATTACACTTCTAAAATGGTTATAAGTTTTATCTCTAAATAATCAAATAAAAGCTATTTCTTCCATTAAAGAACTAATCAAACCTTTTACTTGTAACGCTTTTAACTAATTCATCACATACCTTACTAAGATTAACAAAAAAATGTAAAAGAATCTCCATTACTCTCTATTAATAATCTACCAAAAAATATAGTCCATTAAAATGTAGCGATATCTCATCCTCGAGAAGCTGTCAAACTGATAATAAGAGAAAAGGACGAAGCTAGGTGGAAGCGAGCGAGTGAACAAAATGCGATCCGTCTTAATATTAATGTAGTTGTTAGGTTGGATGATGAATGGTGACATAGCAAAGCACTTTGCGGTAAACTGGCCCATTATTATTCTTAGCGGGGTGTTTAGTTACCAATTTAGTTAATTTAGATACATTTCCATAACGTCTGTGCGAAATTTTAATTTGTTTGGTGAGGTGATGGCTGAGTGATTATGGTTACGCCTTCTTCTTCTTCACCGTTCATTTCTCCTAATTAAAGTTTGTGCGAACAAACGGAGAATCTTGTTTTTCTAAGCATGCACTGCTAGGCTCGAGCTTCTTTTATAAATGAGTGATACAATGCAGGTACTATTTTGCTAGGTCTAACAAGACCAGGTGATTTTAGCATACAGATATTTTGCGTTTAGTGCGAATAGTAAAATAATATACATGCAATTTACCAGCATGATAATGGATTCACTTCAGCTAAACTGTTATTTTAGCAAGCGAAAAGTAACTCATTATTAGAACCTGTGAATGATCACAGGTTCTAATAATAAAGTGATCCATAAAAATAGGGATACAAATGATTGAATCTCTATTTTTATTACGAGCGTAAGATTTAATATAAAGCCCGTAACTTGTTAGTCTAGATTTTCACTACTCTGGCATGACCCAGTTAGTCGTCCTCATAAACACGAGTAATGATTCATAATACAATGAGGAATGAGATTCGCAGGCTTAGGTCTTATTTCATCGCATTATGAACCAACTAAGTGCTGCAACATAAAATATATGCATATTTGTAACCAAAATCTTTTTATATACTTCTGCTTACCAAATAAACTATACAGAATTTTCTCTTTATGGCTCAGCAGAGGCTTATAAACTTAAAAACTCATAAAACTATTCAGTTGCTATTGAATTCTAAAGTTCCAGTTTTACATAGAAGAATTTAAGCTTACAAGTAAAATTACATTAAACGCAAAAACCTCGCAGAATGCAAGAATAGTGTGTTTTCAAAATCGTTTTGCCGCCCAATGTGGAGTACCTCAAGAGCGTGCTAACTTAATTTATCGAACTTTTAGACGGTAGCTTACGTTCTGTAAGCGGTTTTACACTTGGGTTAACTTTGCTTACTTTAGGCTTTTTAGCTTTCGGTTAGTTCTTGGTTGGCTCGGATTTAAATTCAACATTTCTAACATTCAATAGATTATTCCTTCACTTTACTATGCAGTCCTTTATCTAAGCCAAGATATAAAAGGATTTTAGTGCGTAGGTGTCACTCGATTGATTTGAGACGATGCCGGCAAGGCTGGTAAATATTTTTTATCACGTTTCTTTTTTGTCGGGTTCGTCAGGAATATGCTCGAGGCTTAATTCAATCATGTTTGTTATTTTTCTGGCGAGCACGTAATAATTATTCACTTAAACTCAAGCGTGAAAATAAGACGATTCTTGAAAAATTATTCGCTCTAGCTTTAAATTGCTGCAGCTCACCTAATTCCTCGACATCTGAATGTTTCATCGCTTCTTTCATTAGAAAACTCATTTCATTCGTGTCTTTCATTTCATTTATCTTTTATTCCAAATTCTGCTCTCGCTTCTTTTATTTCTCCAGAACATTAATACTATTTGTATTGTAATATTTACTCTCATCTCACTATTGTAGTATTTACTCTCACAACAATGGAGCATACTTCCCTGCCGATCCATCTTCGGGTACATTTCTTAGATAAAACATGCAATAGTTCCCTGTACAGTCTCAAGCACCATTAAGGCCCCCTCTGAAAACTTTCCGACAAAAACCAAGTTGCACCTGACATTGGTAATTGATATACGACACCATTAATCACTTTGTATTTTACTGTATAAACTTTATGTACCTGATTTGTAGCTCGAACGGGATGATAAATATTTGTCGGAAAATATTACAGTACTGAAAATTCGGTATTTTTTATGAAGTTGTAGCCTAGTCTAAGACTTATCATATAAATCATAGTTTTATCTGAATGAGAGTTTTTACTTCTATCTTTGTGGATTTGAAATATGTCAATCTTGGCATCTATATAGTTTAAGCTGTCGTCTGTGGTTTCAACATGGAATTAATAGGTACCTATGTACAACAAACAGTAGGTACTTATCTATTTCATAGGTTTCAACTTTAATTTGGTGTTGGTTTGTTTCGGCTAAACAAAGGCAAGTTGAATATTCACACAGGTTTAACATTAGGAATTGTTCCGATTATACAAAAGTATTATCTGTGGCTACGATAAATGATTTTTTTAAAATTAATCCCGACATAATAGGGTAAGGATACAGACCGCAAAGGTAACCCGAGGGTCTGAGCTTTTGAGTTCAAAACACAAATGAGTATAATATAATTTTATTGTAATAATGTTATTCTGTTACATTTAAATGTCAATTTTTATTTACCGTCACATTTGCCGTTGATTTAATGAAAAGATCAAACATAAAAGGTTGTCAAATAAGGATCTGATAGTAAAATTTGCAAGTCGTGAATTCTATTTGCAGAAAGAACTATATCAAAAATAGGTACAAAACACAACAAACATAATTTTCCATTGAAACTTGTTATATCTTTACAACAAGTAAGTACGCTGCCGAAGTTGTATAACATAATAGAGCTATGATATACGGAGTTTCGACTGCTAATATCAATGAATGGTGCCCTCGGGAATAGAGGCACACTTGGAAATATCATTGAGGTTGGCTACGAGTTAGGACAGACACGAAATCCCAAATGTGTCTCGTATACAATATATAGAAATATGATGGCTGTAAATAAATCTGTTTCGGGATCTTGGCGCCTGATATGAAATACTTCGTATTTATTTGTATGTTATGCTTCGCGAATATGGACTGTATATGTTGCTAAAAAATACGGGATTTGTGTCCAAATTTGGTTGAACATAAATAGATAATCTATTGAAATATGGCCGACTTCTTTACAAACATAGACTCACGCCTATTTGACCGAAAGTTAGACAGAATTATATTAGCTCCACATTTGTCAGCTACATCTATCGAACGAGACTATCTTTTTTAAATTCGACGCCCACACTAGTCTTAATGCCTGTATCGCGGGAGACTTTACAAACATTCAAACAGCAGACACAAAGAACACCCAGAACAGACTGGAACAACTATTTGCGGATCACAATTTTTTTTGTCTTGTGTGGCATTCGAACCCACAACACTAGGAGCAGTGGCAGCGGTGAGGCGAGCACTTAAACCAGTAAGCCATCCGTGCAGTCACCTTATGTCTTCTTTTCTTTATCAGGCCTGGGATTTGAACCGACACCTTTACATTCAACAATAGCTGTAATTACAGTTAATTTGACCAAGACACTCAAAATGATAAGCATCAAGATAAAATATATGAGCATCCATGATAAACGACAAGAATACTCCAAAACCTAGAAAACAAAGCACCCATAAATTCCGCTTTAATCTTTAATTCTTTGTGAACTTTAACTTGTAATCTCCAGTAATGAGAACCCTGCTTACCCTTTAACTAAACCGTGAATGACAAGCATTAACAATTTGAGGTCGTAGTTTAATTAGTGTCTGTATCCTTAATTGTGGTTAGTTATGACACCGGTGATAGTTCTTGTTTGATACTTGACCCTTCGTCTGGGCCAGTTAAGATTACTGCCTAAGTTACACAATGTTCTTCTGGGTTATTCAGGACTATACTATTCATTCTTATGACTTGGGGTAAACATACTGTATTTAAAGGTGTCCTATATTTCTGTGTCCTTACTAATCCTATTAATATTAACAGCCCCTTCAGGGCATACGCAAATAAGACGTAGAGTTCCTACTCTAAGGGGCAGCTGTTCCTCCTGGAACAGCTGCCCCATCGATGGGACAACTGCCCCACTTCTGTACAGAATAGGCTCTGTATCCGACAGTGGAGCTAGAAAAAAAAAACCGATGTTCATGAAATTTGGCATAAGTATATGTCGTCAGGGGAACAAAATTGGACATGGGAACCTTTCATTCAGGAAATAGTACTGTTACTAACATCCAAATACATTTATGTGAGCGAAGCCACTGAAAAGTCTAGTATTAATATAAAACTGCAAAGCAGATGTATTCGTATAATGAGGATCAACTAATCAAGGGCTGCTGAATTTTTGTCTGTGGGTCAAGTTTACTCAAGTCTATATTTAAAAAGCTCAAGTAATAGAGTAAAATCAGAAATCAATAGATTGACGTTAATAAGTGTAACTTTGTGACCTTAATGAATAAATGATTTTCACGTTTACTTTGGCCAAGTTAAGCACCTTAAGTCGACGTGCGTGTGTGAAGAATGTAATGAGAATAAATGAAGTAAATATTGGATGACAGGGTCGCAGCAATCAATAACCCTAGTTTCTGGTACTAATCTCTCCAAAAAGCAGACATAAATTTTTGGGCAAGATTTTAGATCTGTATTTTGAAACCTTGCCTTTTCAAAATAGAATTTATCCAAATTAAGCACAAAACACATTAAAGTCATGGAATTTTGTATTTTATTGATCTTATTGTTGTGCACTTGTATTTCGTGAAATGCTCAATGTCCCAACAGTAAAAAGATGAAGCGTAATATAAAAATAAACTACTAAATGATTTCATAATAATTCAGCTCTTAAATCTACTATGGATTCAACTTTATTAGAATTTAATTAAATTTTCATTTCAGTGAAAAATGAACAGCTATTTGCTTTAGTTACGGCGGTTCATTATCTTTTTTCCGTTGATGATGGTGAATTCTTGTTAGTTCCTGAACGAAGTTATATAATAAGGCCATTCTTCATCTTTTAATAGTTACTTTGTTTACTTAAGGGGATTGCATCGCTCAAACCTTAAAAACACGCTCGGTTTAAATAGATAAATCATTTTATGCATTTATCATAAAAAAATATATAAGTAAACAAGATTATATGAGGAAAAATCATATTGATTAAAATTTTAATTAAATTGTCCAAATGTTACCAAGAAAATGGAGCAAATAGCTCGTATTAAAACTAAAAATTAAATTATCTATATAACGGCTGAGATATTCTGTATGAAATTTATACTAAAAAACATGTAATACTCTATTTAATAATGTGTATTGTTTATTTCCACTTATTTGTTTTAAAATTTTATAATAATCAACAATGACCCGAATCTTTACAAAAGTCCCCGCCAAGCAGCCCCGCTACGCAAGTCCAGATCTTCAAGGTCATTGGGCAATGTAATGCCCTAAATGAGTTGACAAAAACTGTTTATTTATACTCCATGTTACAAAAACTCGTGATCGTCTTTTAGGATTCAGTTTATTTGACAAATGTAGTTTGTTTTGAAAATGTTTAGTATAATATGTTTTTTATTCTTTGTGAATACGTATTTATAGTCTATGTGGTATTTTCTATTAAAAATGTAGCTTTATATTAAGTATAATACAATATTTGTAAACAAATCCCTGTTACTTTAAAACTTGAATTAATTATAATTTTTACCTTTTGGTAAAGAGAAATATCCAGAATTACTGCGTGAATGTCTCTATCACATTTTGTTTATAAATTACGATTAAATTACTTTGGTAGTGAATGCAATTTCTGTATGTCTTGGGTTCGATTACCAGTCTAGAAGAAATATTATTGCAGTTTTCTATCAAGAAATTCTCATGGCATGGCGTCTGGTAAAGTGCACGGTATACGACGGTAGGCTTACCCCATATTATGTGAAAATTTAAGCCATAGCTGGCTAAATGTGTGTGTGCTACACAATACGAGGTATATTGTGTAGTGCACATACATTTAGCCATTCACTATGAATTTATTTATTGTTAGTTGATATGGCACGACTTTTATTAGATACCTTAATGTTTTAATTTTTACAATTGTGAATTTACTATAATACTAAATTGACTGTAAATTAAGTACAGATCGAAAAAACTTTGCACACTCGATACTTTGTGATGTTTCATGGACTTTTTAAATCAGATCCACATTCTAAACCTACGTGAACATTGTATTAAAATAAGAATTCCAAAACGAAACTACAATATTAGTTGGAATTCACAGACAATCTGAAAAGGTTGATAGCTACAAAGTTGATCTAGAACTGCAAAGAAAAGTAGTGTTGTTTCGATCATTTCGATTCCAATACCGTTTCCCTTCAATGTATGAAGGCAACAGATGAGGGTGTTTGTTAACGCCCGAGACTTGAATTACGTTGCACTTTTTAGAAACTACGATTTTAATTTCACACTCCAATGAAATGTAACCTGTGTTTTGGTGAACGTGAGTTTCTAAATCTCTATTTGGACTTATAAGCCAACTCTCTATTTAAGTTTGAAATAAAAAGTCTAGGTATGATCTTTATCGTTGCAGGAAGAATGGAGATGGATTGTCCATTCTTTGTGACCTAGACACGAATGCATATGGCGTGACCAGAATTATGTAGTTTAATTTAAATTAATATAATAATTAGGTATGGACTGTATTTTTTCTGTAATAAATGATTTATCATTATAATTATTTATCATGTAGCGTCAGTTTAGGTATGACCTCTAGCATGTCGCGTCAGACTAAGCATGATTCTCATTATGTAGCGTCAATGTAGGTTTGATCTGTATCATATAATCGTTATATGATAGTTAGTAAACCTACATTGATGCTACGTAGTCTAAGTTTGATCTCTATCATGTGGGCTCAGTCTAGGTAAGATCTTTATCATGTATGGTCAGTCTAGGTATTATCTTTATCATGTAGCGTTAGTCTAGGTATGATCTCTATCATATAGCGAAAGTTTGCGTATAATCTCTATCATGTACCTTTAGTTTAGGTTTAATCTCTATCATGTAGCGTTAGTCTAGGTATGATCTCTATCATATAGCGTTAGTCTAGGTATGATCTCTATCATACAGCAGTAGTCTGAGAATAATCTCTATCATGTAGTGTCAGTATATCTAGGTATAATCTCTATAATGTGGGGTCAGGTTAGGTATTATCTCTATAAACTAGCGTCAGTCTAGGTATGATCTCTATCATACAGCGGTAGTCTGAGTATAATCTCTATCATGTACCTTTAGTTTAGGTTTAATCTCTATCATGTAGCGTTAGGCCAGGTTTTATCTCTGTCATTTAGCGTTAGTCTAGGTATAATCTTTATCATGTACCTTTACTCTAGGTACAATCTCTATCATGTAGCGTTAGTCTTGGTATAATCTTTATCATGTACCATTATTCTAGGATTAATGTCTATCATGTATCGTTAGGCCAGGTATGATCTCTATCATGTGGAGTTAGTCAGAGTATGATTTTATCATGTAGCATGTGTCTAGATATAATCTCTATTATAAAGCGTGGGTCTAGGTGTGATCTCTATCATACAGCGTCAGTGTTCATAAGATCTCAATTAAATTTAAACTGAAGCTAGATTTCGCCAGCGTTGGTCTATTGCCTCCGATATAGAGGCTAGGTTTATGTTATATTACCACCTAGTTCGGTTGCAGATATTCCCGAACTGTATACAAAGTTTCACTATTCAACAAATTGTTCATTGAATTGTTTAAACTTTGTTATGAATTATTTTATTATTAATAAACTTATTATTATGTTTCGTATACTTGTTATTATGTGTTTGTGGTATGTGTCAAATATTATAATATAATTTTTCTTTCTTTTCTTTCTGTTTTATTTCTTTCGCATATCACAGGTATTTTCTAACATATAGTATTAGAAAAATACCTGGCCCCCTGGCTTACACGGAGACATGGGTTCAACGTGAAGAGGTCTTTCGAGAGTTTTAATCATAGGTAGGTTGCAACACCGACAGCGGCACTAGCTGCAGCAGACATAGGGCTTTTGCCACGTATGGATTCTAATATATGGGCTATGGGTATGGATGTTTGGTGGTCCGGTATATTGGTAACTATGGATGAAAAACGGCGTTGCCCTGAATACTCTAATAGCATCAATGCAATGGGCATTAATTATTATTATTAATAATAATAATATCAGCTCTGTTTGTGAATGATAGCGAACCGGGCAAGCGGTCGTTTCGTCGCAGCCACCAAGCTGAAAGTTTAAAGTATAAGCCGGCAAAATAAAAACTAACTGTAAGAAACTATGTGAACTACACTTTTATTAATGTTGTTCTTACGAAATGAACTTCATAACGCCATCATATTTCTATTTAATGATTTTTATTTAAAGTAAATATTTTCCCTACTACTTGGAGTAAATAATGTACATGCGCTAGCTGCAAATAAACGCAAGTTACTCGCGTAGACTACACTCACGAGTTGATCATACGGACTACTTGCGTGGTTGGTTACGTTTACACGATTCATTTAATCCCCGCAAGTACATCAGCTTGCGCGTAATGTGTAAATCAACGGCGTAATGTTTTCTGGCGTTATTTTAAATATGAAGTGTCATGATATCTACCAGTATTGTAACTAGGCTCGGTCCTTGAAATAATTACCTACAGCCGAGCGGTACGTAAACACGCGAAAGGGCTGCCTGTCTAAAGTATTTTAATTTAATCTACCTACTTGAGTTTCTTTCTAGTTTAGTTATTGTAAATATTACAATATTTATCAAAGAGAAATGAAATTCGTTGTGAATGAAATAGGAAGTGTTCAATAAAAATCATGTTGTGTTTTTTGATTTGTAAATTTTATAAATAACTTCCTTATAAATTTGAGATTGAAAATATTTGACCCTCGACTGACTCGCACGAAAAGTTTTATTGTTAAATGTAAAAGTATAAAAAATCCGCATTCAAATAAAAAGTTTAATTAAAATACTTTTGTTTGCAATTACACTTTGCCATAATTATTATGTAAGTACTTGCACTTATTTCAGTCAAATATTCACAAATCGCACGCTTACTGCTTACAAAACCATCACTCCGTCCGTTCATCACTGCAGCGTATTCGCGACTGGCTGTGTACCGAGTGTATACCGACCTCGAGGCGCGTAGGTATGACTCGCGTTTCGATCGTTATATATTTGTATGAAGATAGAATACTGTTAGATAATATTAGCGTGGTTTCACCCGCATTTCACCAATTATGATGTCAGGTGCCACGTAATAGGGCGTGTTTACTGGGAATTAAAACAGACTCCGTAATGCTAACGAGAATTCCTTAACATAAAAATCTAATAATACTTTGCCTGACCCAGGATTCAAACCCACATGCACAATAGTCGTATATATTACCGCTTAATTAAGTCTATACTAATATTATAAAGCTGAAGAGTTTGTTTGTTTGGTTAAACGCGCTAATCTCAGGAACTACTGGTTCGAATTAAAAAAATATTTTTGTGTTGCATAGCCTATTTATCGAGGAAGGCTATAGGTTATATATCATCACGCTACGACTCACGAGGGTGGCGCAGTAATGATAAACGCGGGTGAAACCGCGGGAACATCAAGTAATCATATAAAATATATTGCACGGAATATGCAATCACTTTTATACTACGCTTTTTACAAACGGTGATTGCCCAATGGTTAAATCTGTTTTGCGACGGTAAAGACGACTTAACCACAAACAAATTCGATCCCCTTTATATGGCAATAAATAGTAACTTAAGCTCCAAATTACTAGTAATCGTAAAGTCGGCCTCGATGGCGTAGTGGTTAGTGTAACCGACTGCCACGCCTGAGGTCGCGGGTTCGATTCCCGCACAAGTCAAACATTTGTGTGCATGATCATGGATGTTTGTCTTGGTCTGGGTGTTTCTGTGTAATATGTATGTATTTACAAAAAAAAATGCATATATGTATGTTAATCCATTGTCTAGTACCCATAGTACAAGCTCTGCTTAGTTTGGGCTAGATGGTGTTGTGTGTATGTGGTAGAATATTATTATTATTATTATTAATCTTGTTTTTATTGACTAAGATGGCCTGCATCTAGCCTGCCTTTCAAAAAGTGGTTACCGGGCAAGAAAGAAGGTCAGTCGTGTGTTGCTGACCTTGCAAAACAGGAGTCGGATGTGCTACCAATACAATGTATACTGTCTACGTCACTGAGACAGTAGAGAGTACTGTTTCTGTGGCATAGCGGCTGTGCATTACGTTTTGATTGCTGGGACAGGCAAAATATTAGTTTTTTTTTTGTCAAGACGTTCTCAGTAACACTACGCTGTCTAGAACCTTGCTCAGAAAAATGTATGTAAAAATGTGATGTTCAATTTATTCGGATATCGTAATATTTTAAATACATATTAAAATAATTGTCTCTGTCGTTTAGGTTCGAAAAGACAAAACTATTTAAAGAAGATAACATTAATTTTAGTATCGATTAGTACTAAAAATCAAAAGTATTACAAACAATACAGTAGTAGAGCCTCGCTGATTTCAGCAAGAATAGGCCGGCTCGACCGGCGAAGGACTACCCTCTCACAGAATATCGACGTGCAATAGCAGTATTCGTACTGTTGTGTTTCGTTTGGTGAGTGAGAGTGCCGGAGGCCCAATCACCCTCTTTCCTCCTTCCCGTTCCTTCTCTTTCCCACTTTCTTTTATTCCTAAAGGGTCGGCATACGCGCAAGTGATGCCTCTGGTGTTGCAAGCATTCATATGCTACGGTGACCACTTACCATCAGGTGGGCCGTATGCTTGTTTGCCAGATTAGACGTATTAAAAAAAATAACATTATTTTCGCTTTTCAATTTCGTTCTAACAATCTCGCGTAGTTGAACTAGACGAGATCACTCGTCGGACTCCAATTACAATACGATTACAAATCCATTACAGTATGTATATAATCCCTTATGTATACAATAGTATACATGGTATATAGATACGAGAACATAAATGGATTTTTATAATACTTATATTTATATTATCTGACTTAGGGGAACTAACTAATGACACAGCAATTATGATTACTGCAACATCTTTCTTTCTTCGTAGCCTTTATTATTCCCAAGTCACTTGGGGTCGGCTTTTCTAGTCTAACCGGATTTGACTAGATATCAGTTTTTACACGGAGCGGCTGCCACCTGACTTCCGCAACCCGAAGGCTAACGATACCCTAAGGCTAGACCAGTGTCGGGATATTAGAGGGTACTGACTTTTCCCAATAACGACTGCCATAGATGTTCATAGCCGCCGGGACCAACGGCTTAACGTGCTCTCTGAGGCACGGAGTATGCGATAATTGTCAATCAATACGCACATAATTTCGAAAAGTCATATAACATCCGAGAGTCAACGGTGCGGGACGTGGGTTCGAACCCGAGACCCTCTGCATTGCAGTCTGGTTTGTCTCCCCACTGAGCTATCGCTGCTACTATGTTATTATGATTACTGCAACATGGGGCTATAATATACTGGTTATATTAAAGAAAACAGCGTACATATTATTATAATAAGTCAAATTAATTAGTTCGAAAATATTTGAATTCATCAGATTATCCAAAGAGTCATGTTTGGAATGCCTGATGAATTCAAATACTTTCGATCTGGCAGGCTATAGCTTAAAACATTGCAGCCATATAATATTGTCTTCTGTTTACGCGAATATTATTCATTGAAATTAAACTACTATATACGGATTTTATCGCGTTAAACGTAAACGCGGTAAAATACGTATATAGTAGTTTAATTTCAATTGCAGCCATATATTATAATAAAAATATTGTCTGTTCAGAAACCCTATTGTCTCTTTCTCTCTTTCGTCGAGACGACACGATTAGATGCAAACATAAATGTAAACTCATAAGTTCAACCTTATGTTTTTATATGATCGTGAGGTGCTACAATAGGTTAGTGAAATTCAAACAAAGCAAACCACGTGTTTGTTGTTATTAACAAAGTCAATCAAACAGCTGTACCAACAGACTGATACAAAAAACCGTAGGGCACGGGCGATAACGGAAGTGCTAATGAAACGGGGTGTGCAACAATTAAAAGTAAATTTCCTTATTTTAAATACAATATCCGAACTATCCCATTTTAGGGTTCCGCTTGGCGGCAGGTGGGAATCGTTATATCTCTATTAGGATGTACAGTTGTGGACAGAAAAAGTGTACAACTACTCCTTATGACTTCATCATCAAAATTGTAAAGTATAGTCTTCGATTTACAATGAACTGTTTTTTAATTTGGCTAACCATGTAAAGCAAAAACATTGTTTGATCCATACATACTTTCTGAGTTTTGGTTTGGGTGAAATTTCGGACATGATTGTAAAATGTAGTGTAGCCACTTTAAATTAATTACGAAGCAAAAGAAAATCGACTTAATACTCAAATATTTTAAATTTAATTTAATTTTTATAGTTACTGTCCTTTTATGTTACATGTCCAAAATCATTAAATCTTATTAATGAATAATTCTTATAGTAGTAAGTTTATGTGTATTTTACTCTATATAGTTAAAAGATATGGCGTATATATCAAGAAAATCGTTTTACAAATACAGAAACTGTGGTAGCACAAACAGAAATCATCTCTAAAGCCAGCCGGGCTAGGAAAATGTTAGAGATATTTTCAAAGCTCGACTGTTTAGCTTTCTATAGAAAATTCTACGTTAAATAACTGGTGGTAGGTATGATTTTCAATACTAATAAGGGCACGAAGCACTGTGCTATTAACGCTAGACAATTGTATTCCAATTATGTTTGGCATTTCAGCAATTGACAGAATAACAGGAGCTGTACCTTCCAATGTCAAAGTAACGACTTATTTTTACAAAGCCAGCACCCTACGCATACAGAAACTACCATCATCGTACATTTTAAATATTAAAATGAATTATAATTAGACATTTTTATTATTTATAATTATAATTAATTATCAATCAGGATCTACCTACATAATTATATTGAAGTATGTACATACGTATACGAATTCTAAGTAAGTACATCGTTGTTTTTCTCCAATAAGTCAAATTAATTGGTCCGCCATATACGATAAGATACGTTACGCACACAGTCTTAATTAGAGCTTAGGAGGTATTAATTGCTCTCACTTCCTCTTTAGATACGAAATTCTGAGCCGTAACAAATGCTTTAGTGAATCGGTTCATTAAATATCTAACTAGCACTGTTAGTTAATACGGACGTGTGTTTGTTTGTATTTTGTTACATCAAAGTGGAGCAACTTATTGATGTAATTATAACAAGATTTGAACCGATTGTCTATAAGTAAACTTTTCAAATAGAAACATCCTATCTTTAAGGAAAAAGAGCGCGTAGCTAGTGTAATTTCTATTTTTTATATTTTAATCTGTATTTAGGTTAAGCATATTTAATTCTTTACTCTTAAACCTAGGTAAAACATAAAGTTGTTTTCAAATTAAAAAAAATAAGTTATTATAAGCAAGTGCCTTTGCATCCAGTAACTTAAAAATTATTGTGTCATTTATGTTGACTTAAAATTGTTGTGTCACTGCGAGAAACCTAATAACGTATAAAATAAGTTAAAGTAATAATGTTCTACTCACTATTCAAATTACTAATATCACCCAAAAACATTGACTTCGAATATTAATCTTTTGTAACGAGACTTTTCCTATAATAAAATATATAATTTTAGAAAAATGATATATTTTATTGTAGGAAAAGTCATTAAAATATGTAGCATGTAGTGTTTACCGTCTAATATTGTACATCTATTCTATGGTATGTGTTCTATTTAACTTATGCATTGATGTAACAATTGTTGGTAGACCAATAAAATAAAATTAAATATCATACGTTGAAAGTGACCTTATTATACACAATACAAGGCATATCGACACTTAAATATAATACGACCACACCTTACCGATACACATAGTTAAATTCCTAATAATACATTGCGAGTATACCACACTATTAAAAAGCTTGAACTTTCTCATACACACAATATATACGGAAGCTAACACTTCAAACTGTAGTAAAAACAGCAAGTTGTCCTTCAAATTTCTTTCAAACAACTTACAATAGAAAACAGAAATCTTTATTGAATTTAATTGATTCTTGAAGCAACACACGTCCTTTATGCATTAAACTGCGATGGTAGGTGAATACCGTTGGCCGCCAGTGTACAGAAGTGAAATAAAACATTAATTGCTGTCAGGGCGAGGGGCGAGACAAAAGGTTCGCTTTTCCCGTAACTATTGTACGTACGGAACCCTCCGTTACGGTTCGGGGACAACCTTGGTACGTTGAAAAATTGGTGTTGATCGATATTTTTATTTTGGAGGGAAATGTGTGGGTTATTATTTTTTGTGGTGCTATATTAAATATTTATACATAGTCCCGTTTGTTATTTTCGAAAGGGAAGGCAGAAATGTATTGCACTTTCATTTTGGTTGCTGCGTTTGAGGTCCTAATAGGGGGAGATGAATCTATAGCCGTCTACTAAGCTCTTTGCCATAATCATTGCTACTGCAAAAAAAAACTGTATATCTTTCTTCCCCAATTTGGGAATTGAAACTGGTACCTCGGTCTTAAATGTAAGCACAAAATTATCCCAGGGGTTTAACCAGACAGTATAATAGGACCATAGAAATAATGTTTGGGAATTCGAACCCACATTTCTCGCTCGTTGCGTCTCTTGTTCGTTGCGTTGAGAATTGCCAACCCCAACGATTGCCATAGCAAACAATGTAAAATTCACTGTGGTTTGACTGTTGTGGGTATGGACCATATATTATCAAGTTACCAATTAATAACACTTCTATTTAGCAATGGAGTAATTTGTCTGCACGGAGGACGTAGCAGGCAAATGGTTGTCCCACCCATGCAGCCGCGCCAAGTGTGTTCGAATCCCGAACGAGACCAATTATTTATGTGGTCGACAAATAAATCTTCCAAGTCTAAGTGTACTATGAGTTCGTTAGTTGTATGTTTGTGAAGTCCCTTACAATACAGAGGCAGAACACTAAAGCGGGAGTTTTTTTTAAAGTACCTAACTACTTTGTTATACTTCTTCTATGTCAATCGTATAATTATCTATAAATCGTCGGCCCCGATGGCTAGTGGTTAGTGTAACTGACTGCCACGCCTGAGGTGGCGGTTTCGATTCCCGCAGAAGTCAAACATTTGTGTGCATGAACATGGATGTTTGTCTTGGTCTGGTGTTTCTATGTATAATATGTATGTATTTACAAAAAATAAAGTACAAACATATGTATATTTATCCATTGTCTAGTACCCATAGTACAAGCTCTGCTTAGTTTGAGCTAGATGGTGTTGTGTGTATGTGGTAGATTATTATTATGATTATTGGAGTTGGACTATTTTTATACAACTGAGGTATTAAACAAGTATACAGCACGTTAGTTACTATATAAATGGCTAGATTTTTTCTGAGGCTTCGCTTACGTAAATGTACCAGACAATCAAACCAGCGACACAGGTACCTAGTGGATATATCACATTTACGAACGAAGCGCTTTGCTTCCACTTTTAATAATGCGTACCGCTAAGGCACTCCTTATTATTGGCTACCTAAGTTTGTGATTCTTGATGAGTACAATCTGGGTGTCTTCAAGTCGCGAGTGAATAGGTATCTTCTAGGCAAGTGTGCTCCATCGTCGACTGCATCTTCACTTAAGATCAGGTGTGATCGCGGTCAAACGCAAGATTAATTTAGAGTATAAAAAATAAGAAAAAATGTACATATGTAGGTTAGGATAGGTTAGTAACAGTTCCTTTTTCTGTATAAAAGGTACCTTATGCCCTTTTTTGCTTCCCTGACAACGTGAATGCGAAATTTCATGATGATCGGTCGAGTAGTTAATACGTGAAAGCGTAACAAACAAACTCACATTCGCGTTTATGTGGGATGTATAAGCGAAATGTAGGTTTGTAACAACTCTACCTGGATATATGTACATATCTGAAGCGTTTATTCTCGAAAGGACAGAAAGAGGTATATTACACCCGCACTGTATGTACCAGTGACAGTTTTAGGGGCAAGGGGGCAAGTCTGATATATAAGCGAAATGCAGGTTTGTATCAACTCTACCTGGATATATGTACATATCTGATGCGTATTTTCTCGAAAGGACAGAAAGAGCATTGCATCGCATGCCGGAAACAGATGCGAGTAGGTACATGCTCGGTTCGTGCGCGCGCTACGTCCACACATATTTCACCCACACTGTATGTACCAGTGACAGTTTTAGGGCCAAGGGGGCAAGTCTGTTGTCGTCTACTGGTCACAGCTAGACACTAGGCTGTCTAGCTGTATCCTGTATAGGGCTACTGCTGCTTGTGGGAATTTCGTAACGGAAAAATCTAAAGACAGGTACAGACTTACGATATGTAACATGCAATGTAACACGCAATGAAAGAATTTGCCGTCCACATTGTCGCAATGTATCAAGCAATGTAACAGAATTTCCATAGTGTGGAACCTTGCGCGCACGAACCGTGCACGCTACGCGCACGAACAGAGCATTCCAATTCGTGCGCGCCGCGATCCACCATTTGTCGGTTTTTTCGCCGAACGCAAAGGGGCGCGCAGTGTGCACGGATCGCCAGTGTGGACGGGTTGTGGGTGTCTGTACTGCGGAACACGCGCGAAAAATGGAGGAAGAAGACATAGCAACAGCTACGCGCGCATGCCGGAAACAGATGCGAGTAGGTACATGCTCGGTGAAATGCTTCCTTCATGTTACATTGCATGTTACGTTACAGCAGTCTGTATCCCCCTTAATAACACTTTGCCCGACTGATTTCCGAGGCACGGGGTTATGTAACACCGTCAAATTCCTAACTTCGGGGTACTGGGAATTTCTTGTTAGAAAACCCCAATAACTTATTGTTGGCCCGACCCGGCAATAGAACACTAGACTACTGAATATCTTTTTTGTTTTTAATATAATACAACTTCTGCCTTAGGAATAATTTCTGTGTCGCGCGGGACTTTACTAACATTCAAACAACGGACACAAGGAACACCCAGACTCGGAACAACCATTTGTGGATCACACAAAGTTTTGTCCTGTGTGGGGATCGAACTACACTACACTCGGCGCATTAGCATTATATACAAAGAATAATGTTTTATAAGTATTGTTTTAGAATTTATATCTATATTAGATAGTACGTGCCCTTAATGCCTGTGGCACAGGTTTACCCTAGTACAGGCACCCCTTATATATTACCTTTACAATGTAACCTAAGCTCTGTATCAATTTGTACCAATTTAAGTTAAATAAATGATTATTATTATTATTATTATTATTAGCAGTGGCGAGGCGACCAGTTCAACCACTATGACGTCCGTACAATCATTTAACTACTTATGAATGCATTACTGATTTGCTACGTGCATAAACGTTTTAGCTTAGTCGAAGCACTTAACAAGAATACTGGTATAACTGTGCAAACCATAACACTAGTAATGAATTGACTATGCAATAAACCCTGAGACGGCTGATGAAACGTCCGCATTTGTAACTAGAGTTGTGTACTCTATGCGATTATATTATCGATTAAAATCAAATTATTCTATTGTATTCGAATAACAGAACGTTACGAATACTGCGGCTACAACAAAACAAAAAACTTATCAATTTGTGATCTAATTGTGATTCGAATATTCGTTTTCTATTCGAATATTAATTATTGATAACATTTATATCGAAATTTGTATGTTGAACTGTAAATTTTATATATTTGGAGGTTTGCATCTTTGATCCTTAATCACGCATAAACCTATGAAACTTGACACACATATAGACCATGTCCTGGTAAACACAACGGTTACTTTTTCCCATAGCTTTCCCGTTGGGTAATAGTCTAATTTAATATTATATTAACAATGTAAATAAAAATATAGGTTAGACTAAAAAAATATAAATCTAATAAAAAAAAAAACTTTTTAAGATTTTGTCGTCTATTTTAGTAAATTGTCTAATATATAACTCCAGAATGTATGTGCATTCTGTTAGTAGTGACCTCAATAGTATATTTTATTCGAGTTTATGTCACTAGAGTAAAAGTTGGGAACTGTGACGTTAGTTAATCAAGTTAATGAAAAGACGCGATAAGAACGAATGACACGTGATTTAAGATTGGGTCATATCATCGTTAAAGTAACCTTGCAACATGTAATATTGGTTCGGTAATTTAAGATGAACTCTCGGTTTGTCTTATTTAAGCTAGTAAGTAGATTTGTACATACGAAAATACACAGAGGACAAACATTTATGCGAGCCACAAATAGTTGTAGTAAGCACTTACCACCTGATGATAATTAGTAAGCCTATATATAAGTTTAATTTATTTTATTGTGGTAGGAAGAAGTCCTCTTCCTAATAGAACGGCCTCGCAAAACACCTTATACTCGCTTAAGAGGTGAGGTAGTTTAAAGAAACTATGTTCTTTCATATTTTTACTCTTTGTCTTCTTATAAAACATTATCTTGTCCAGACATATAATTATGCCATTGCACTCTGTAGTTATTAGTCTAAGAGATAAAAAGTTGGCTTTAATTTAATGTATTTTTAACGAGCCCTGACTCTTCACCTCCTGATATGACTGGCTGTCACAAGTCTCTCCGTCAATCACGTTCGAATGCCCCAAATTCATAAATACTCGAGTATAAATACTTGAATTCCCATCCCTAGCAGTTTGACAACGGCGCTAGCACTGTGTGTGACGTGTTTACGGCTTCAAGAGAAATTTACAACCTTTTTGCGACTGTCAGATTGGCCAAGCCGATAGTTTTATATATATTTTTATATGTAATAAGTATTGTTTGGGGAATAATGTCGATACCGCCGAGAGGAAATGCTTGGGCAGTTTTTTATTATTTAGGTTTATTGGAAAGATTGCGGGGTATAAACGTTAGGTTTATTTTGTGGGTCAGGTCACAAGCCTTGCTTCAATAAGGGTGCCGTAAATAAATAAAATAATTATAACACATAAAAGAGTAAGTTACTTGAATTCTAGACTAGAAAGTGTTCAGGGTAGAAAGTACTATATTAGTACGGTGCGCGGTGTTCAGGTTGCAATTTTCTTTCTTTTGAGTTGCGTTGATAGATGCCATCACATTTTTAAAAGAACAGGAGCGTCGATGTTCCTTTACCGATTAAGTATTTCAATGTTTATATGATGCCAATGTATTCGAGAAGTGAAGTATAAGTAATGAGTACAATAGGCAAGTTCTCAATGAAGAAGAGGATTCGAATGAAAACCAAAAAATCCATCAATACGAGCAACAACAATTAAAAACAAAAAAATGGATCTTCAAATTCAAATATTCGAACTTTATTCGATTATCATGGCCAGTTACAGCTCTTAAATCGTTATTCGCTTGACACATACATTTTTAAAATATTTTGTCCGTCGCCTGAATGTCGCGTATTTCTCGACTTCTTAAGGCTTTTATACCGAAATGCTTAAGGTAGTTACGTGTATTCTAGATGCAGGGGTATACTGGTGGTTTCAACAATTATTAGCCGAATAGTAGATTACAGCATTTTAATGCCAGAATAGTTGTTTCAGGTATGAAAGCCCAATATCAGTCAATGGCTGGCAGTCGAATCAAGGTTCTTAAAACTTGACTGAAACTAAATGCTTTATTATACCAAATGTACCAGATACTTAACTCTATAATTAAATCCTTACTTTCAAAAGAATCAACGATTTTCTCATACCAAGAACTTATCCAACGTGACGTCTTTGACATTATTTGCCTGTACATAACCTCATAATAGTGCGGCCAAGGTTTCTCAGAACGAAGTAAGATTACCAAGAGCAACATGATTCTATGTACCTACATCAAAGTATAATGATGTGTAAGTAAGCCCGCCCACGTGGCAATTATTTATGTTCGTACATGCATAGACTATGCAGCATTAGCCTAGTGGGAGGCCATGGAGGACTGCAACGCAGAGATCTCTTCTATCCCATGGATCCGCAAGCACCTTTAATTTTGCAAAGTTATGTGCGTATTAATTTAACGGTGAAGGCAATGGCACCTCTACCCGATCGATTTCGGTCTCGGTGACTAATTCATCTCCATTAAGTAAGTTGTCGTTGATGTGCTCTCAAGTGACTGCTAAGCCAATATTGTGAAAGAATGTCAGTATACAATGCGGACATATCGTGAGGGAATCTGCATGCCTGAAAGTATCCATAACGTTGTCGAAGATATGTAAATACTGCAAATCCGCACTGGGCCGGCGTGGTGGACTGTACCACTGTTAGAGGGCTCGTCTCCAAAAGTGAGACAGTTTATATTCTCGGCTGATATTTTATTTATTATTATGACAAAGGCCGTCCGCTGCGTTAAGCGGGTGCACGGAGCGTGCTCCGGGCGCCTATGATTGCTTGCAATACTAATGGTATCACGCACCCCCATGGGTGCGTGATACCACCCTTTGCCAAGGCTAAGCGTCCACACGCTTAGCCTTGGCAAAGGAATACGAGAGGTAGATATGTGAGCCACCGGAACAACAACAACAAAAATTTGGCTTATTAATAATTGAGTCAAATGCAGTTACTATTTTACTTCTATGTCGGGTTCTCATAAGAAGCCATACTCTTACTTTTTTAGGTGAGGCAACTTATTCGTGCCACCACCAAATAATTGGCCAACAGCTGGCACTAAATATTAAAACCATATATTTAAATAAATAGCTCTTAGTTGGTTATATCACACACATACACATACATATGCATAGTTATTACAGCAATCAAATCTGACAGCTAGTCCGTCATCACACAATAGGGTTGTCAAATAAATGTTTTATTCGCAAATCTCGTGCAATCTCTTCAGCATGCATAAATAATTACACTCTAGTTGCATTACAGAAGTCCGAAACAGTTATACCTATTCTCCTTGCCATCACAACAGGGCTGTCCAATAAATGTCGAGCGGTCCTTAACATTTTTATAGCAAGACGTAAACGCTAAACGTTATTTTATAGCGCGATTATGTCTTTGACACAACCCTGAACCAAATACACGATGACGTGTTCTTAATTCTTATTTTGAAATAGGTACGTTCTTTTTTTATTGTCTGATCTTTTAAATAACGGTTTTGTTCGCTTAGTCTGTGACCTAATTTCATTTTAATGTTGTTCTGTTTTTGAATTTTTTTATATATCGCGATCAGTTTTACAAGCCTTGAAACAATGACCTAGATTTGTTACAATAATCTGTTGTTTTCTATTTTGTACTCAGTCAGTCAGTTCTGATCACAAAATATTTGGTATATGCAAATTTCAACTTTAGGCCCAAGAGGACAAGTCGTAAGTCAAATGCTTCTTGTCCTCGTGTTTTGGATGGACTAAAAGTTCACATCGTTAGGTCGTAGTGATTGGTCATCGTACTCACGATCTCGCCATCGCATTCCGATGCTATAGGATTATCCTCTACTTATATATAGGTATGTAGATCTATGACTGTTTCCTAGAATGGTAGGCAAATGGATTCCCATCTTGCTTTATCCACTCATTATTCTTCAAGCACCTTCTTTCTAGAAATTTGCATTAAAAAGCAACTTTAATTATAGTTTTCCAAAAAACCTCAACAACAACGCGGCAATTCAACAGATAATCCAAATACACAGCTAATCGTGTATTACGTGTAAGCTAACAAGACCGCAACTAATGGGTTCGGTCGGCGCCAACCGAATGTGAACGTGGCCTGTACGCCGATGTGCCCTCACCTTTGCAACTGGGTTAAGATTTGTGTGCGGTTGGAAGTAAACAAGAACGAGCTGTTTTTAAAAAATTACAGAAAATAATTTACGTATTCTTTTTTGAATTAATATCTGTAGGTATAACAGAAAGTATTGTTTTGAAAATTAAAGAAGAGGAATTCACCAATTGTTTTATCATAATAATGTCATGCTTTTTTAGTGCTGTTCGAAATTTGTATTATTTAAGTCTCTGTGATGAATAGTGTTAATAAATACTCGCGGTCGCCTAGTAGTCGAAATCCGACCATAATTGTTTTTAATTTTAAGTTTGATCGTTGTTAAGGTTTTATTGTCTATAACTATACCCTTATAATCACATTTCACGGTACTTAAGATATGTAACCATAGTTACGAAAATTCTGCAACATCAGCCGAACAGTGCCGAAATAATATATACGCCGTGCCTCGGAGAGCACGTTAAGCCGTCGGTCCCGGCTGCCATAAACATCTGTGGCAGTCGTTATTGGGAAGTCAGTGCCCTATAATATCCTGACACTGGTCTAGCCTTAGGGTATCGTTGGCCTTCAGGTGACAGCCACTCCGTGTTAAAACTGATATCCAGTCAAATCTGGTTAGACTAGAAAAGCCGACTCCAAGTGACTTGGGAATAATAAAGGCTAGGCAGAAGATTATATTACATATTATATTTTTAACTAACTTTAACATTACACAGATGTTTCTCCCGTGTGGGAATCAAACCAGCTATACTACAAGCTTTAGCAGTAACTGTGTGACTGCTCCAACCGTGTTAGTGTTTCTCTCGTTAATTGTCAAAACGTTTTATCTTTTTTGCTGACGTCACTGATTGTTACGTCAACCCTGTGACGTGTAAAAGCTTTTCCAATTGTGACAAGGCAAATATGGTGTGTGAAGTAGCGCTGTTTGTAGCTTTCAGAGATTCGTGTTAAAGTGTTTGTTACTGGGGCCTAAGTCTGCTATTTTTATAAATTTATCATTCCGACACGACGTAACTGCAATTCCATTGTCATTTTGCTAAAATTTCGTATTCTGCTAAATTCATAATGGTCGATCATTGGTCGGTCAATGGTCTCGTAATAGGATTTTGGTAGGATGACATGTTATATTGCCATTATTATAAAACCCGTTAGTAGAAGTGATTTTTGAAAAACTACTACTAAATTTGAACATTTATTCATGCCATATTTCGTTTATATATATTTTTACATATTATTTATTAGTGTTAAAAGCAATTTGATCAAAGGAACTGTCAAAATGGCAGATTACCGTATACGTCAGTCATTCATTTATCATTATGTATGAGATTACTATTCTATGCCATTTTCAATAGAGGGTCAGTGGTTGACCACCGTAAAGTCATAATGACGCCATTATATTAGTAGATTATTACCAAACTTGTCAAAATCAACAATTATGAAATCAATGACCATTCTGACACTATTGTAATAGTAGACTTGGGCCCCTGATAATGTTTGCACATATGGCGTAGTGGTGTTAAGTTGTGTCCTCGCCACTGCCGTGTGTTGTGGGTTCGATAACCACAAGAGACAGAAAATGTAGTGATTCACGAATTGTTGTTCCGAGTCTGGGTGTTCTTTGTGTCCGTTGTTTGAATGTTTGTAAAGTTTCCCGCGACACAGGAATTAATACTAGTATGCAAGTTATCTTTTTAAATATATACAATGTTAACTTATTCGTAGCAGTCATTGTAGGTTAGGATCATAATTTTGACATGGTTTTCTTTGTACGTTCAATTTCAGATGTAAAATAAAAATATAGTGTGGATACATTGCACGATGCGGCTTCCGAATGTTGATAAATGTGTTATCTAAGATTCGAATAATAACCGAATATTCGAATCTTTCAAAAATGTGTCAATGTGATGTATGTATGTGTTAAGGTCTGAAATAAAGATAATATTTTAATTTAATTTTTTTAATAATTGCCCAGAATTATTTCGCTAAGCTGATTATGATGAAAACTAAGTAGATATCATTCGACTATTGATAGTTTTTATCTGACCAGTAATTTTGCCCGTCGATAGTTGCGTTGTTCACAACTACGCACAATTGCATTCTAATCGAATATCATTCAAATAAGACTACACTACAAACCTCAAATCGAATATTAAAAATAAACTTACCATCTTGCTTGACAGTGTTCCCGAGTGGGCCGCAACTCGCGAACCACACAAACAGAATCCACCTCAGCATGAGTCCGCGGCGCAGCTCGGGCTGGTTGTGGAAGTGCCTGACCGTGGGTTCCGCCCGCGGTGCCGCCATGTCGACCTTGAGACCATTTATCCGCTCACATGGTATACCTGCATAAGACAAACATACACATTACTATACGAAACAACATACCAACGTATAAGGTGTTTCGTAAGTAGTGAACCAACGGGGTTTAGGTGATAAAGAGGGGTTTATTATGTACCTTTAAAACTACAAGCGTAGCAGAATACTGTACTAATTTAGTGCTTTTACTAAACAGTATTCTGCTACGCTTGTAGTTTTAAAGTTATGATTATCTTTATATTAAGTTGTGGGGACTAGGAACACAAAGTGTGCTCTTTTATTTGAATACATGTACAGTTTAATGAGTTTTCTTTTTAATATAAAACATTTACTACGTTCTTATTTCGGCGGCTAATGTTTGAAATGTCACGTAATAGGGGCGAATCTATAGCCGTTTACCGAGTAATTGTACTCCATGACGATATTGAGAGTTTAAAAAAATTAGACAGCGAAATCTCACAAGTTTCTCCGACCCAGGCATTGACCCGAGACTCATGCACAACAGTCGCATGCTCTACGCTATACCACGACGGCAGTCTATGTAAAAAAGCTGTGCATAAACTCCATCGACATGAATAGTTGGTGGTTTTTAATTGGGGATTATATTTTTGAAATAAAAAGCAGCTGTGAAAAGTGCAAATGATTTGCAATCGCTGAATATAGATTCATAAACATGTGAGTCAGGATTATTAATCAACCTCTGTGGGGTTGGAATCTATGAAGTATCTGAATACCTGCGGAAATAATTAATAAACGCAAATAACTCCAGAAATATAATAAATATCCTTCGTATCGTATCTGTATAATTATAATTTATATGGTTGATATCAAATTCAAAATACAATTATTTGGGTTCGATTCCCGCACAAGTCAAACATTTGTGTGCATGAACATGGCTGTTTGTCTTGGTCTGGGTGTTTCTATGTATAATATGTATGTATTTACAAAAAAAAAAAAGGTATATAAGTATGTTTATCCATTGTCTAGTACCCATAGTACAAGCTCTGCTTAGTTTGGGCTAGATGGTGTTGTGTGTATGTGGTAGAATATTATTATTATTATTATTATTATTTGGATCACAGTTTACTTTCAAGATTCTTTGTATAAGAATGTATTTTGAATTTAATGTTTCTTTAAATTTAATATTTCTACTGGTATTTTAAAATATTACCTTTAAATATATAATACTTGTACTATCGACTTGAGCGACGGATGACCACTCCTAAGGTTAAAATTGCATAGCAGGCCAACACTTGGTACCCGTGCAGTACGTGTAACCCGTACATGTGCAAGCGAAGATTTTTCTGAAATGGTCAACCGTCGCTCAAGTCGATAGTAACATAGCAAAAGGTAAATGTATGTTTACATCTATCCTTTGCTATGTACAAGCAATTATTGCAAGCAAGTGCCTGTATTTCAATTGCTTGTACTTTCTTTTAGAATTGTTTCTTTCTTATAGATTAGGATTAAACTCACGGCCACTTTAAAAACATGTCCTGAATAATGGCCAAAATATTTAAATCTTTCTTTGCGTAGTTGTACTGGATACTATTATGTTTTAAGTATTAGCCACTATAGAGCTAGAGCGCGCAAATATTGACAAATTTTGCGTAATTTACGCAAATTTAGAGAATTGTTTTATCTAATTGTTTACGCGTATGTTATACATTGAAATTAACCTACTTTATACGGATTTTGTCGTGTTGTTTATTTTAAAACACGTTTATTACATCATTTTGAAGTATAACACTACTATTATTGAATTTTAGTATAATTTAAGCTTATTAAATTAATTAAAACTATTTAAGTTTACACTTTTCCCCGACGTTTCGGTTGCTTTACAGCAGCCATGTTCACGGAGAGACTCGCTTTATCTACCAGTGTATCTGTACCGAGTCGTCTATCTTTTTTATGTAGGTACTTTATGTACGTTGTTTAAGGGATTAAATATAATGACCATCAAATATACTAATTGCACAGCGAAATATGCTTACTGAAATATATCATAACGAGCATCTGTACACCTCAAATCACTGCATTCCGTCTCGGAAGGGTTAGGTTATGTTAGGTTCCTTCTTAAACCCACCCAAAAAAAGGGCTACTTCCCATTTGGTAAACTTCCCATTTCGTAAACCTCAAACTGTACCTACTAAAAAGTTGCGTTTGGTAAACATTTCGTTACTTCATACATTTAATCCCATTTGGTAAACTTTGTTAGTATTGTTATTTTTGTACGGTACAGTCAGTGTCAAATTAGTATTAAATTAGAGATGTATATATTTTTAAATGCTTCAGTCTTGAGATAGTATCTCGACCATCAAAAAGAATGGCTGATCAAGAAGAAGTAAAAAAAACGTATTAAAGTCTGTAAAAATACCACGATGCTACTAAAAATACCACGTGCTTTTCCCGCAAAAGTACCATCGTTTTAAACAAAAGGTGTGAATGAGATAGACATAAGTAAGTATACGTAAATTATATCTATTACCGGGTTTAACTTATCAGTTCACTCGTTTTATGCATAGTGCAAGGTCGTTGCAATGTCGGGTGAGGGATCTTCTAGTGGTGCAGTGAATTTAAAAATTATTAATAGTACACGAGGCGGTGAAATTTTATTACGCGCTGGGCATCAATATTATAAACAGAAAAATAATAAGGACTCAAGTTGGTGGCGCTGTGTTAATAGAAAAGATGGATGTTCAGCAAGTGTAACTTTGAATTCAAATCGAAGCCATGTATTAAGAGAAAATGCTCACTGCAGTTCTTGTATTCCGAATTTTGAAAAAAATGAAGTGAAAGTAGCCATCGAAAAATGTAAACAAACTATATGTGAAGATCTGAAGCCGATTCCAGCTACATACAGGAAATGTACTAAAAAGCTGAAAGATAATGGTTATGAAATTATTAAAGAATTACCAAATTTTAACAAAGTTAAAAGCAGATTGTATAGACACAGAAATAGACAACTAGGAATCACAAAATCTCAGCACTCTAACTCTACAGAAATCGTGATTCCTGACCGTTTTAAAGACAATTTATTGTTTGATGAGATTGACGGTGAAAATAGAATGATTGTGTTTGGTTCAAAGAGTGCAATTGCACATTTAAATGACGTCCGTCACTACTTTGCGGACGGAACGTTCAAATGTTGTGCAAAGCCGTTTCTTCAACTATACGTTGTACACGGAGACATAGGAAGTACAGAAACTGGGACAAATATTGTACCATTTTTTTATGCAGTGTTGACAAACAAAGAAGAAACTACATATGAAAGACTGTTTTACAAACTAAAATTTCATTTACCAGAGTGGACAGCCGATATTATTACCTTGGATTTCGAAAAAGCTCCAATAAATGCAATTAAAAAGACATTTCCAAACATAATTGTTAAGGGGTGTTTTGTTCACTTTGGCAGAGCGCTATTAAGAAAGGCAAAATCTCTTGGCTTATTACAACATGAAGAATCTCACTATCACGTCAAACTATGTATGGCTCTGGCACATTTACCAAAAGAAGACATAAACGATGGATGGCTATACGTTATGAGTCAAAGGTAAATTAATTTTGCAGTATTGAAATGAACGCGTTTAGTTCTGGATATTTCTTCTACCGCCATTTTCTACAGCCATTTTTATGCGTTAGAAACTAGGTAATATATGGTTTTTCGTATCATAATCTTCAACGAATTAATTCTGTTACAGTTTTGAAGAAAAAGCTATAACTGAATTCAATGATTACTTTGTGGATCAGTGGTTGGAAAATGAAGATATGATGAATATTTGGTGCTGCTACGCACAAAGACACCGCACTACAAACCTCATGGAATCTTGGAATTGGAGTTTCAATAGTGAAATTGGAAAAAGGCCATCAATTCTTTTATTTTTCGAAACGATATCAGGCAATATTAAACATTATGAAAATCTTCTGAAAAGGTACATATTTTTGTTTCAATGACCTGTATTTTTAGGCGACACATATGATAAAAATTATACATTATTACTTTAATTAATCATAACAATTTTTTACAGCTTTTATAATAATGGAGAAAGTATATCAAAACGAAGAAAAAAATCTATCCAAAATGATATACGAATTAACAATATTCTCGGCGATTACAAAAGTGGAAAAATATCATTGGAAAATTGTTTGAACGAATTATCAAGAATTGCTTGTATCACTTTATAATTTATTTATTGATTTTTAACTTTGTAGTGTAGGTAGTAAATTTTTTATGTTAATATTCCAAATCTGTGATTATATTTTATAGTTGATTTTGTGTGTAATTTTTAATGTTAATGTACCAAATCTGTGATTATTATTTGTTTTTATATTTAAAAGTTGATTTTGCATGTATTTTTTATGTTATTGTACCAAATCTGTGATTATTATTTGTTTTTATATTTAAAAGTTGATTTTGCATGTATTTTTTATGTTATTGTACCAAACTCTATATAGCGACACTGAAGGGACTGTGCATTTTATGGCGTTATAGAGAGTTGTCGTTAAATGGAGAGAAGAAACATCAGAATTAGAAAAAGAAAAAGTTTATTTCCGACTATTGTTAGTACATAGTTATGTGCATAAAAAAGAATGTTATTTGAACGCTATTGCGTATAGTCTGTTATTTTTGTCTGACGTCTTTTGCTGCACCAGTAATTTTGTTGTATTTTTTTACTTATTTTATTCATATCTAGCAATATTGAGGCATCTTGGTTATAAAGGAAGTATTGAATATGATAAGGTATAGATAATCCATGACTCCTACTTATGAGTCATGGTCAACAACAGTCTACACGTACAAGCAATCCCAATTTGTAAACAAAAGAACGAATTTCTTAGAAAGTTCGGTATGCATGATGCCGACAGTCGAGTTTATTGCGGGCTAGGATAATAAAGCGACAATAGATCGTACACAGCTGCGCAGTTTTTAATAATTTTAGCAACTTAAAAAGTACTTTTTATTACTCAATTGTTGTCGTTATTGAGAGTGGGTGTAATGCTATGTAGAGTGAAACATTGTATGAAAGACAAGCTAAACCAACCAAAGCCAATTGATTTCGACGCTTAAGGGAGTTTGTCGTTAAATAGAGTGACGTTACATGGAGTTTACACTGTATTTTTTTACGTTAACGTACCAAATCAGTGACTGTTTATTTTTATATTTTATAAGTAGTTGATTTCGTATGTATTTTTTTATGTTAATGTACATTAACATAAAAAGATAGTACCAAATCTGTGATTATTGTTTTTTTATATAAGTTGATTTCGCATCTAGATTGACTTATGTTATTAAAAAAATAAAACTTGTCATCGAAATAGTCAAATCGAACTGTGATTTTTCTTAAATTTTTTGAAAGTTATTTGTACACCCCACTTTTTATTTCTGTTTTTAAATATCAATATGTGTAAATGGCATACGTACACATAATCCGACTATTGTACCTGTGATTAAAAATATTTAACAAAATAAATGACAATGTTATCATTAGTTTCGTTTTTCTTTTTTTACTTGACTGTACCCATTTCATCTGAAAGTTTACCAAATGGGATATAACACAAAAAATTATTGAAATGTTTTCGAAATGGGACTAAATGTATGAAATGTATAATGTTTACCAAACGCAACTTTTTAGTAGGTACAGTTTGAGGTTTACGAAATGGGAAGTTTACCAAATGGGAAGTAGCCAAAAAAAGGAGCCCCTTAGCGGGGCCATCGACTTAGTTTGACTCTTTAAATATATTTTGCTGTACAATTAGTATTTTTGGTAAGCATATTTTGCTGTGCAATTAGTATTTTTGGTAAGCATATTTTGCTGTGCAATTAGTATTTTTGGTAAGTATATTTTGCTGTGCAATTAGTATTTTTGGTAAGCATATTTTGCTGTGCAATTAGTATTTTTGGTAAGTATATTTTACTGTGCAATTAGTATTTTTGGTAAGCATATTTTGCTGTGCAATTAGTATTTTTGGTAAGTATATTTTGCTGTGCAATTAGTATTTTTGGTAAGCATATTTTGCTGTGCAATTAGTATTTTTAGTAAGTATATTTTGCTGTGCAATTAGTATTTTTGGTAAGCATATTTTGCTGTGCAATTAGTATTTTTTTGCTGTGCTGTTTTAACTGTATTATTTATACTACCCGTTGTTTAATGTTTGTAATAATAATACCAAACAAGGGAGTGGTCTTGCTCATTCTTTTAAACACTGATATTGGTTACTTTCTATCACGCCAGATTATATTTAACATACTAGAATTCCTATTTACACTAAATTGAATGATAACTTTAAACCTGCTTCCTGAAGGCGACATTATCGAAAACTATTATCGACTACCAATTCCGGTTGTGGCACTAAACCGAACTAAATATAGTATTATGACATATTTAACGAGCAAATGAATACGCAATATTAATCGGTATTAATAGTGACGTGACAGTTGAATCTGATACCGATTTAGTGCCAATCCTCTATTATCTGTTCGAGTTTGAAACTCATTTTGAACTTGGTTTGTACCTATTGAACAGAAATTGTTATTTGATTTCTCGATTAGATGTTCAAAATGGTATTAATGTTTAATCTTTTTGCTTTATTTGTTTGGATTTATACTATACACTTTTTATTATCTGCTATTTATTTACTATAGACTTTTAATTATTTCTATTTCAAATACTAAGAAAAATTAAAAAGAATGACTGTAATGGTCACTCATTTTATTCTTCTAGGTTACAATTTCACTTATTTTACTAATTATATCATTACACGACCGTTCGTTAAATTCCTTAAGCGGTTCGAACGTATATGGGTATACAAAAATATTAAAAATAAGAATACTGGTAAAATACATAGTTCTCCGTATTAAAAGTCACTATACCATTATTTTCAGGATAAGGTATTTGTGTGGCATCATAAATTATATCATGAATTATAAATATGAGGTCACTATTGTGACGCGCCGTGTTTATGCAAAACTAGAGAAATAACTTTTTTTTAAATACTACTTTCTATTTGGATTATCTTATCTTATGTGGGGCCAGTCAGTGCAGACCAGCGACACTTCGACCCAGTGGGATCTTTTTATGCCAACACTCTCCCAATAACGACTGCCATAGATGTTCATGGCAGCCGGGACCGACGGCTTAACGTGCTCTCCGAGGCACGGAGCAGGCGATAATTGTCAATCAATACGCACATAATTTCGAAAAGTCATATAACTTCCGAAAGTCAGAGGTGCGCGACGTGGGTTCGAACCCGAGACCCTCTGCATTGCAGTCTGTTGGTCTCCCCACTGAGCTATCGCTGCTCTTTTCTATTAGGATTAATACTAATTACTAGTATTCTTGTTAACCCTTCCAGGTAAGCTAGAATGCTTTTCTGGAATTTTTTTCTCGCCATTAGGTCTGCCGACGTAAACCCACTCCTAGATACACCGATTCGAACCAGTGCCACCTCTCGGCCGCATTACCAATGCCTTATCCACTGGGCAATTCCCGCTGAATTAACCTCTTAACCAACACTAGGACGCGAGCATCCGAGCTTAACCAGACTATTTAAAACGTATATCGTGTTATAATAGTCTTCTTTTGTTTGAATAGCTTTTTGTATTTACTTTTTTTTCCTATCTGGTTTGGTTGAGAGGTTAACTCAGAAATACTCCCTTAAAACTTCACATAATTCACAAGGAACAAGTCGACGTGCTATATCGAGCATTTGACCTTAATAAATCAAAAAGCTAAAACAGATCTGCAGATAAGGGGCATTTTAAGACATCACCTTCCGATTCCTATCCAAGTTCCACGTCATAAAACATTGGGTAAAGGAAAAATACGCTTTCGTTTGATCATACTTTCGCTTGTTATTAATTTTCGAAATGTTGATTTAAGTAAGAACGGTTATTGGGGTATTCGGTATAAAGGGTAGTAAAATACTCTAAATACAAATACATATTTATTTATCTTCTATAATGTTGTATGTAACTAACTCTGGCCTTCGAATTTACCCTGTTATCAACTATTGAAACGCAAAATATTACATAAGACATCTGCCTCACACGAGGAGCCATGACATCCAGTCAACTTGGTAAACACGTCAAGCCAAATCCGCAAGATCCCGTTATGCTCGTTACGAATAATTATATACATCTAATACTAATACTATGGGTTCGATTTTTTCATTTGTAATTTCATTTGTAAATACCACATATGTATGTGAACTATAAGCTTAACTATGAGTCTTAAGAAAATCCTAATATTAATAACACAGTAATACTTACCCATCTTTTCTGTATCAAATAGCAGAATTAGCGCATTACGTCGCAATAAACTCCCCCCCAGGGCAGTTTTACACTTGGGAGGAAAAAAAAAACTAATATCATAAGCTGAAGAGTTTGTTTGTTTGGTTGAATGCGGTAATATTAGCAACTACTGGGTCGAATTGAAAAATATTTTAGTGTCAGATAGCCCATTTATCGAGGAAGGCTATATAACATCACGCTACGACCAACAGGAGCGGAGCATCAATGAAAAATGTTGCAAAAACGGGGCAAATTCTCTTATGTGACGCAAACGAAGTTGCGCGGGTCAGCTAGTAATATAATAAAGTAATACCAATAGATTTTCCAGGAAAATTAAACGACATCATAAAACCAAGGTTGTAATAAAATTATCAGAATTTGATGTTTAATAATTTAGTTTTATGGTGATATGTAACATTTTGTTTGTGGTCCCTATGAGACGATGTGATCACCCAGCGACAAAGTCCTGTAATAAATACATTTAAAGTTGGTAATCCAGGTCACAATCTACTCTTGTGCCAAAGTTAATCAAAATCCTTTCAGTGGTTTGGGTGTAGTTGATTAACAAACAAAAATTCGCTGAGATGAATATAATATATCATTACGAGGCCGAGGAATACGAAATGACATTGGTATAAGCGCGAGTGCTAATATAATTTATATATGTATATAAAACTTTTCCGTTACTCTGTGACTGACAGACAACGCACAGCCGGAACTACTGAACGCAAGAAGCTGAAATTTGGCATGTATGTTCCTTGGAGAGTGTAGGGGAGCACTAAGAGAGGATTTTTGGAAATTCCACCATGAAGGAGGTGAAAGGGGTGAAACGCGATATTCACACGGGAACGGGACTTACGCGGGTGAAACCGCGGGGAAACTACTAGTTCACATATAAATTAACGAGCCAAACTTATAAAATATTGCAACACCCAGCTGTACAGTGTGTGTGTACCCAGCTGTGCTCTCCTTTTCGTTTAAGATTTAGTTTAAATTTAGTTTATTAAGTCAGTCCATACAATACGTTGTGTTCATTATTTGCATGTTGTGATTGCCTTTAATTATATACATATGTAACGGTATATACAAACGTTAGCATTCTCACATAAATAAATTTTAATCACGTTTTTTTTAAGTCCATTTCTGTGTCCCGGGGACTTTACAAACATTTAAACAATAGACACAAATCACCGAGACACGGTACAACTATTTGTGGATTACACAAAATTTTTGTCTGGCGCGGGCACCGAATCCCCAACACTCAGGGTATTCGACCGAGGTTGCAAAAAATTTAAGTATCCTGAAACTTGATCCTGTTAATAGCTATTACGCAATAGCTGTGTGTCATTTAAGCCAGACTCGAGATCTAAAACAAGTATCTATGAATTTTATTAAAGCCAAAAAAGAAGACAACATTTTTGCCCTGTGGCATCCAAAGCATCCTCTATCAAATTCCTCAGCGATCGATGCTGTGTTGTCTATATCCGACCCTCCTTTTCCCATAAACTACGAGAAAAATGCTCTAAAATTTTAAAACGATAGCATATTGGACGTATACGTTAATCTAACAGTCTCGGAAACTCAGGGAAGTTGCTCCTAATAACATATTATCTCGAACTAAATAAAATATATTTTTTTTTGTATATTTACATAAATATTAAATTATTTTAAATTATATTTTTAAAACAGATCTAGTCTCTGAAATTAAACTGCTATATACGGATTTTATCGCGTTGTTTATTTGACACTTTATTACAAAATTTTGAATATTTTCGGTTGCTTTTCAGCAGCCATGGTCACGGCTCCCCGTGACCATGGCTGCTGAAAAGCAACCGAAACGTCGGGGAAAGTGTAAAAATAAATTAAATCTAAATAGTTTAATAATAATTTAATTAGCTTAAAAATTAGTAAAGTTTAATAGTAGTAGAAGTGTAACAAATTTCAAAATTTTGTATTAAAGTGTCAAATAAACAACGCGATAAAATCCGTATATAGCAGTTTAATTTCAATGAATAATATTCGCGTAAATAGAAGACAATATTATGTAGATCTAGTCTCGGCGATTGTGAATCATGCATTTGTACATTTTGCACCCTAATAACGTGGTTTTGAGTTCGAGTCAATGAACCTCTGACTTTTTGAAGTTATGCGAGCATTAAATAGTTAATTATTGCTTGCTTGAACGGCGAAGAATAAAACATTATGAGGAAACCTGCATAACTGAGTCCTTTATAATGTTCTTGAAGATGTTTAATTTTTTACTTACCAATATTGAGCCAGCGTGCTGGAATATGGTCTAACCTTTCTCACACTGAGAAGAAGCTCGTGGTAAAGAACAGTTTATAAACATAAATATATTATCATTATACAATAAGTGAGTCAACTTCATAGCATTCTAATTCCTAGAAACAGAGAAAAGCTATTAGTTATAATTTATGTTTATTTTACAGCGGAACAACAGTTTTCAACGGAAATCGACCTGCGATGTTGTTTCCGTAGCCATACTTATCTTTCTTGTTATATACATTAGTGCCTTGGTCATTTACAATTATATATTTGTTATTCAACGTAATAAATAAACACAAATAGTTAATTTAATAAAATGAATAAACAATTATAGTGTTTATTTATTTTAGTGAACTTATTTTCAACCATTCATTTACTGGGAATAAATTCCTAAGTCGGTGTTTGGATGCCGGCGTCCATACAACAATGCTTCACTGTGTAATCGACTCATGATTGGGTTATTGACTCATGATGATATTTATATTATGCTTTGAGGTACTCTAAAGAGCATTGTTGATTGATTTGAAAGATTGAATACGACCACGATACGACCCTCCCTGGCTTCGCACGGATAGTACAAAACATTATCAAATTATACACTTAAACCTTCATCACTCTGCCTATTGGTGAAAACCACATGAAAATCCGTTCAGTTGTTTTTGAGTTTATCGCGAACAGACAGACAGACAGACGCGGCGGGGGATTTTATTTTATAATATGTAGTGATAGTGAAGTGAGAAAATAAAAACAGGTCGTATACATGTTATTTGCAAATTTTGCACTTACCTACTAATATAATAAAAATAATAATATAATATAATATTCTATCACATACACACAACACCATCTAGCCCACACTAAGCAGAGCTTGTACTATGGGTACTAGACAATGGATAAACATACATATATACTTTTTTTTGTAAATACATACATATTATACATAGAAACATCCAGATCAAGACAAATATCTATGTTCATGCACACAAATGTTTGACTTGTGCGGGAATCAAACCCGCGACCTCAGGCGTGGCAGTCGGTTACACTGACCACTACGCCATCGAGGCCAACATTATAAGAAAATATGTAAGTTTGAGAAGATGTATGTACTTGAAGATGTATTACTAACGCGTAAAACGTTAATTAAACCGTTTTGGAAGACACGAAGATAAACTATATCCTGATTTTCTACTGTATTAGCGTAATGGTTAAAGTGGTCGGCACGACAATGTTATTGCGCCGAGTGTTATGGGTTCAATTACCATAGTTAGTTGTGTCTTATCTGGGTATTCTTTGTGTTTCTTATTTGAGAAGAAAGAAGAAGAAGTTTCTTATTTCTCTCACAGAAAATCGACATAAAATAGCAGCATTCCTACTATTGTGTTTCGTTCGGTGAGTGAGAGTGCCGGAGGCTCAATCACCCTCTTTCACTTTCTTTCCTAAAGGGTTGGCAACGCGCAAGTGATGCCTCTGGTGTTGCAGGCTTCCATAGGCTACGGTGACAATCTACCATCAGGTGGGCCGTATGCTTGTTTGCCAACTAAGTAGTAGAAAAAAAAGTCTTCCTAAAATCACGCACGGCAAAGAAATGACACTTCGTGCAGTAGACTTTTTAAACAGATAATAAAAAGACCGTTCTTATTCCTATAGTATATTTCCGTGTAGTAAAGTAACAAAGTACATAGCTACATATATTAAATTATAAAAAATAATAATTTCGTTAAATCGTTTTGCCGCGAGAAAAACCGCTGACAGATGCAAATGGAATATAAATATCAACTCCACGCAAGTATGTAGTGACAGGTGTGTATTGTCCACAGATAAACCTTTGATTAACTTGACAAGCAAGCAGCTGTCCGTCTTGTATTACATTCGACCTACATGGTAGTGTATCGTTTATTTTTGACGGGTTCGTCCAGTCATTTTGTCTAACTGAGTGTACTAGAAGCAATAAGGTATTATTAATTTAGTTTTATTTCGTATTATATATTGTTATATAATACGAAATAAAATAAATATATTTTCGTATTTTATATTCCCATTTAATTTGAAACGTTCTTTTTTTATTTTATCAATGTTAAAATCTGTTCATTTTATTTATTATTTCAGTAACGTACAAAAGCAGCGATAGCTCAGTGGGGAGACCAACAGACTGCACTGAAGAGGGTCTCGGGTTCGAACCCACGTCGCGTACCTCTGACTTTCGGAAGTTATATGACTTTTCGAAATTATGTGCGTATTGATTGACAATTATCGCCTGCTCCGTGCCTCGGAGAGCACGTTAAGCCGTCGGTCCCGGCTGCCATGAACATCTATGGCAGTCGTTATTGGGAGAGTGTCGACACAAAACATCCCACTAGATCGAAGTATCGCCGGTCTGCACTGACTGGCCCCCACATAAGATACATGTATTGGTGATACATACCACGCATATGTTACGCTACAGACTTATTATGTGGGGTAATAGTACTGATCAAAACAGTGTATTTGTCGCACAAAAAAAAATTATTAGAGCCATGTGTGGAATACAACCCGATGAATCGTGTCGTCCGAAGTTTAAAGAGCTTCGTTTGCTTCCGCTATCGTCACTCTACATTTATAAAATTTGTAATTTTGTAAAGTAATATATTCTATCTATCATATATTCTATCACAATTACACACAACACCATCTAGCCCAAACTAAGCAGAGCTTGTACTATGGGTACTAGACAATGGATAAACATACATATATACTTTGTTTTTGTAAATACTTACATATTATACATAGAAACACCCAGACCAAGACAAACATCCATGTTCATGCACACAAATGTTTGACTTGTGCGGGAATCAAACCCGCGACCTCAGGCGTGGCAGTCAGTTACACTAACCACTACGCCATCGAGGCCGAGTAATAAGAATATAAATAATTGTTTAAGACAGCAGACGATATGAATCCAAGGAGTAGACGAGACCCCTACAGACTTGTGCTTAGTGATGTTGCAAGGTTGACTAAATATAATAAAAGCTGTCTAGTGATGTGTGTACGCATATTTAATAAAATACCTTGTCACTTAAAAGTGTTAAATACTGGATTATTTAAAATAAACTTATATAAATGGCATAATGAAAATATTTTTTATAGTCTAATAGAATTTATTGAATATAAATTGTAACTTAGTGCCTACCAAACTATGTCTTAAATATATTGCGTGGTATGTAAAGCTAAACATGTGTAACTTATTTCACAATTGTAACATCTTTATATACCATGTTTGATGTAAATAAATATTATTATTATTATATGGAGTAATGTACTAATATTACTCTTAGGTCCATATGTGATTGGTAGAAATGGGTACAGACCATTTCTCGTTATAAAATGCAGCTGAGGCATACGCATATAATTTGTTTAACAAGGTTGGAAACGAATGGCCGCAAATTGTCATTCCCGCTTGTTATTGTAATGAAATTCATAATATATTATTTGTGGGATAATTTAAAATAAAAATGGAGGCAGAAAGCTGTGGCTTGCGAACATTTCTTATTGATATTTTATTTTATTCATTGTGGTTTTTACTTGTAAAAGATATAATTATACGCTGACTATTTTACTTTTCCTTTCTTTCTTTTCTTTTTAAAAGACAACTCACACAGTAGGAATTATTCCTGTATCGCGGGGACTTTACAAACATTTTTTTAGCCTGAGGTCGCGGGTTCGATTCCCGCGCAAGTCAAACATTTGTGTGCATGAACATGGATGTTTGTCTTAGTCTGGGTGTTTCTATGTATAATATGTATGTATTTACAAAAAAAAAGTATCTATGTATGTTTATCCATTGTCTAGAACCCATAGTACAAGCTCTGCTTAGTTTGGGCTAGATGGTGTTGTGTGTATGAGGTAGAATATTATATTATTATTATTCAAACAAACGGACACAAAGAACATCCAGACTCGGAACAACCATTTGTGGATCACACAATTTTTTATCCCGTGCGTTACACTACGCTACCGCTCTCTATTACGTAGGATGAAATCATAGCCTGCGAAATGTAAGCGGACTCCTCTCTGCTTACCGCTCCGAAGATTATAGGAGTTTACACCTTTTGTTAGGCATTTAAGACTACTTTTCGTCTGTCGCACAGTTATGATACCTACTAAAGAATAGGCGTAGGCTGGACGTTAAGTACATAGTCTAAATCTTTTAATCAATACAATACAAGGAAAATTTTTGTCTCGATGGCGTAGTGGTTAGTGTAACCGACTGCCACGCCTGAGGTCGCAGGTTCGATTCCCGCACAAGTCAAACATTTGTGTGCATGAACATGGATGTTTGTCTTGGTCTGGGTGTTTCTATGTATAATATGTATGTATTCACAAAAAAAAAGGTATATAAGTATGTTTATCCATTGTCTAGTACCCAAAGTACAAGCTCTGCTTAGTTTGGGCTAGATGGTGTTGTGTGTATGTGGTAGAATATTATTATTATTATTATAAATGCATTTTGAAAGGCAAACTTTTGTAAAAAATTTAATGTAAATATATTAAGGCCCTCCGTATCTAAAATCTTGAAGTCTAGCATGAATATACCTGGTTTAAGTTTATGGCTCGCGGTGCGCGAAATCTAGAAATTCTCGGTATGTCTAGTCTAAAAATTCAAAATCTCTCATCGATCCATAGAACTAGCGATGCTTGGCTTTTCTTTAAGGTACAAGCCACAAACTCAGACACAAAGTTATTTTTCAATGAACTAAAGTTACCGACTGCTCGCTGTACAAGTAAGTTAAAATAGCAATGACAAACGTGTCTTAGACTGGAGACCACGAGGTAAAGGCAGAGCAGGACCGCCGCCCAGAAGTGTACTGATGACCTGAAATGGATGGCTAAGTTAATTTGGATGGTAAACGCGGAACACTGGACGCTGTAGCGTAAGATGGGAGAGGCTTATATGCAGCAGTGTACCTACATTGATTTAGAGCTTCAGGCTTTTCACTAGCTACAAGCAAAATCGGACCATCCGAACAGGATCGCTGGTTCTCTGATTATAAGCAGTATAGTTGCGGTTTCAGATTTACGCCATGAACCCGTTACCAGAGGACTCTACTGTAGTCGCCTATCTCGCTAACTTCATGCACAAGACGTTATCAGAATTTACGTTGATGTTATTGCTAGACTATGGATTTATGTTTCCCATATTGAGGAAATCCCCTGGCCCAGCAGTTGAACGGTTTATAAACAAGGCAGATATTATTATTATTTTAGTTTCTACATACGTAAATAATACTAACTATATAACGTATTGCGTGGCATTTTACGGTCAATATTTACACTTATGAGTAATGCATGTGTTAGGTCTATGATTCAATGCGTCAATACTAAGCTAGCAGGGTACGATTTGTAGAAAATATGTGCGGGCTTATTCCACATTTTGTGTTAGTTAGGGTATAGTTTTGGGGTATTAACCTGCCTGAAGACACAAATGTTTGACATTAATGGTTCTTATGCTCGTGGTAAAAAAAGCAGCGATAGCTCAGTGGGGTGACCGACAGACTGCAATGCAGAGGGTCTAGGGTTCGAACCCATGTCGCGCATCTCTGATTTTCGGAAGTTATATGTCTTTTCGAAATTATGTGCGTATTGATTGACAATTATCGCCTGCTCCGTGCCTCGGAGAGCACGTTAAGCCGTCGGTCCCGGCTGCCACGAACATCTATGGCAGTCGTTATTGGGAGAGTGTCGACACAAAAGATCCCACTGGGTCGAAGTGTCGCCGGTCTGCATTGACTGGCCCCCACATAAGATAAGATATGCTCGTGGTATCTCTAACACGAAGTCAACTTCGAAAAACCACTTCACTGCCTTGTCAGCTTAAAGGTCTTTTTCCGTCGTCGCTCTTATTCACAGTATGTATTATGGAATCTATAGTAAACTAATTGTGTGCATAACATAGTATTGTTATCGTGTGAAAAGAAGCTCAAAGGCTTTTGACTGCTACCAATCTTCAGAAGATCGATTCTTATGAAGATTGGTAGTGCTCCTACTCAAGATGTTGCTTGAATGATGGTCTAAGCTACGCCTGAGAGCAACAATGCAAAGCAACGAGTATAATAATGTTATCAGTATTATCACTCGAAGAACTGAGCTTTAATTTTAGAAATTTTAATGGCGTTAGCAACCGTGCTATCTTAAATTAGGTATGTATGTATGTATCTTATGTGGGGGCCAGTCAGTGCAGACCGGCGACACTTCGACCCAGTGGGATCTTTTGTGTCGACACTCTCCCAATAACGACTGCCATAGATGTTCATGGCAGCCGGGAACGATGGCTTAACGAGCTCTCCGAGGCACGGAGCAGGCGATAATTGGCAATCAATACGCACATAATTTCGAAAAGTCATATAACTTCCGAAAGACGGAGGTGCACGACGTGGGTTCGAACCCGAGACCCTCTGCATTGCAGTCTGTTGGTCTCCCCATTGAGCAATCGGTGCTCAAAAAAGAAAATTTTGTAAATAGAAGATAGATGTAGAAATGCAAATCCAATACATATTCAGGAAAATTAATCTGAAATCACCGTGGATATCCATCTACCTAATTCTGTGGTACTATGCGTTGCCTCGCCAAATTGCCGCACATCGTCATAGTCGATTCATTTCCCATCATACACCGAACTCTCCCCAAAACACTACACCCATTTTTACCGACCCAGTAACATAAGGGAAGGTATACAAGCTGCTCCTACTTCACATTCTTGCATAAAGCGATCACGAGTATTCTCTAAGGAGCGGAACAATCGTACGTTTCCGAATGACCTACAAACGCACGCACACCCTAAAATTTATTACCTTAATAGTAATATGATTGAACACATCGCGATCGTAATTTCGAACGTGGTTCAATGTCTAATAATGTTATTTTTGTTCCACCAATAAGGTGATCGCGTGACGAGGGCATAATCTTCTAACTCTATTCCCTAACCTTTAACCTTATTTTCTAGGTAATAAGGTTGAAATACCAACGGTTTAAGGTAGTTCGTTTATCACGAAAGTTGGTAGCATAGTGAGTTATCGTGTTGCCATTGTCTGGAATGTCGCACTGATCGAGTGTTCTATTCTTTACTTGAATTTTAGTGGATCGAATTAGACAGCGCGGAGTTTAATGTTCGTGTAGAGGTTTTTATTTGGAAATGTATTGAAGTTTGATATGGTAATGTTATCTTAAGGGGACACCGCGAAAATTATCGTTTAGAATAGCTCCGCCCATATCCGCCCCAATGACACTCATTGTGTATCAATAATTAAATAGCGGTCATAAGATCTAAAATTGCGATGCGCCCGCAATGATCGAGAACGCTTAGAAATTGTTAAAAATACTTAAAATATTATTTAAAAATGATTGGTTTTAGTAATGGAAATAATGAGCTAGCAAATCACTAATATTGATGTTACGAATATATTTGAGTAATTCCTAAGAATAATGATAGTGTAACTTCCTTGTAATTTGAAAAATAGTAATTTTTCAGAGGTGTTTTCGAAAATAATTATGATCAAGCCAAAATCACAATATCGTGTTTTTGAGCTAGGAAATTCTAGTTAAAGACATCAATTTACCTATATCAAAATTCTAGATTAATTGGTCTTCTCATAGTCGTCATTTGTCGGCCTCGATGGCATAGTGGTTAGTGTAACCGACTGCCACGCCTGAGGTCGCGGGTTCGATTCCCGCACAAGTCAAACATTTGTGTGCATGAACATGGATGTTTGTCTTGGTCTAGGTGTTTCTATGTATAATACGTATGTATTTACAAAAAAAAAGTATACATGTATGTTTATCCATTGTCTAGAACCCATAGTACAAGCTCTGCTTAGTTTGGGCTAGATGGTGTTGTGTATATGTGGTAGAATATGAAATGATAGTCCTATACTATTCGATGAAAGTTAGTGCATTTTTTCAGTGTGTTCTCTTAAATTGAGTTTTTCATTTAATATAGCGTGCAGTCTTAAGCTGTACACATATATTAACTTTTGTAAATTTCAGTAGAAAGTCAGTAATATACAATAGGAGTCGGAGTAAAAAGGCTTTCAAGATTTAAAAGCTAATAACATACTGTGTCTATCAGCGTATTAAAATCAAATTATTTAAGATAAGATTCAGAATATAGAAAATCAACAAGAAAATAAAAATGTTGTCCTTTATGTCTACCTCTCTCTCCCCCGTAATGTAATATAATAATAATTATATTAAATTATATTATTATACTACATTACGGGAGAGAGGGATCCTTATCTGAACAAATAATTATATTTGTTCAGATAAGGATTGCATAAAAATATTAATGAGGTTTTTACTGTAGATAACATTGGCAAGTACTGACAAAGAATGTAAAGGAAGATTTGAATGTAATTCATGTAAAGCTAAGTCATCACAGAATTACGTTACCAATGCGCCATTCTAATGTATGCATATACTACAGAAATTTAAATTGTGCCTGTGAATTTTACGTCTGTAGTTGATTTTACACCATTTTATTGCTACGGATATGTGTGATGTGTTCTTTAATAAATTCAAATTCAAATTCTTTGTATCAAAAATGAACCTTATAAATCAAATATAAAGAGCATGCATGTATTATTATTTCTTCTTCTTCTCTCTTAGCCTTTATTATTCCCAAGTCACTTGGGGTCGACTTTTCTGGTCTAACCGGATTTGACTGGATATCAGTTTTTACACGGAGCGGCTGCCACCTGACCTCCGCAACCCGAAGGCTAACGATACCCTAAGGCTAGATCAGTGTCAGGATATTAGAGGGTACTGACTTTCCCAATAACGACTGCCATAGATGTTCATGGCAGCCGGGACCGACGGCTTAACGTGCTCTCCGAGGCACGGAGCAGGCGATAATTGTCAATCAATACGCACATAATTTCGAAAAGTCATATAACTTTCGAAACTCAGAGGTGCGCGACGTGGGTTCGAACCCGAGACCCTCTGCATTGCAGTCTGTTGGTCTCCCCACTGAGCTATCGCTGCTGCATGTATTATAATTTATAACCCTTAAAACTAAGATGTAAAGTATATATATTACTTAAACCCTATAGAGAGTCTATTCTATAGAGTACTCTATATTGAGATTTTAAAGAATATATTAAATAATTTTAAGGTATATTTTGTCGTTATATTCTTTTTTTCGTGTGGTTAGTGGCCAACCTGTTGTCAAGAGTTGCTCAAACCGCCCGTATGACATGGCTTAAGACTGCGCCGAGCGTAAGACAGATAATGACAGAGCTCGTGCGGCGCATAATCAATTCGGCGCGCGGCCGCCATAGTAAAATTGTATGCAGGATTTGAAGTGGTTTTTTGATAAATATGTATCTTTATTGTCAACCAATAACTTAAATATTTGGGACGGACAAATTGTAATATAACTATTTATGTTTCGTGTAAGCTGTAAAATAGGATAGATTTCTACTGTTATAATTTAAAAATTATGTAACCCGAGCAAATTTACGTAATTTTGTAGGCGTAAATATAAATAATTTTAAGTTTTTTTACACGGAGTAATTGTAAACACATTAATTGTTATGGCAAATGTATATTTTATATTTGTATTAAACAAAAAGTGTTGATTTTATTCACTTAACTGTGACCACCTGTTTTGGCGCATTTCGCTCGGCGCCGTCTTAACGACTGCTGTCAATTTGGCAACAACCGGGACCGACTTTTTACGTGGCCTCCGAAGCACGGAGACTCTCAGATGAAATACCACTAAGCGGTCACCCATCTATAGACTGACCGCACCCAATGTTGCTTAACCTCGCTAATCGTTTACCGATCAGTGAGTGCAACTGGCTTTAAAACTAGTTAAAAATATTATTAATTTTCGAGTAGCAGAAGAGTATGCAGAAATAAGTTTCACACACAAAATTGAAATAAAACAATCAACAATGCGGACAGTTGTGAAGTCTTAGGCTTAACGAATATGTCTAGGTTTAAAAAAAAACTTAAATATGTTCTTATTCTGTTGTAACATAACCAAAAAACAGCTGGCAAAATGTTGATCTGCAATATATTCGTGTTAATGAATATACTATTAGTTAGTTGTGTGAACATGTGCAACAGCGGACCAACCGCTACCTGAGATTTGACAAACCACAGATTCTCGCTAAAGAACACCGATTCCTATCAAGGATGCTTCGCGAGGCTATTGAAATCAAAAAACATCCTAATTTTAATACAGAAGATGGTTGGAATGTACCACCAGTTATGGATCCAGTAATAAAAATAGTCAAACCCAAGAAGAAGCAAACCACAGCTAGACTTCATGATACTTTGAGCTCATTCTGCGTAAATAGAAACACCAATGATTAAATTATGTTCGGGTACTTCGAAATAACTACACTGGAACATTGAGACAACTGCCATCTTAGTCTCCCCGTGACCATGGCTGCTGAAAAGCAACCGAAACGTCGGGGAAAGTGTAAAAATAAATTAAATCTAAATAGTTTTAATAATAATTTAATTTGCTTAAAAATAGTAAAGTTTAATAGTAGTAGTAGTGTAACAGTTTCAAAATTATGTAATAAAGTGTCAAATAAACAACGCGATAAAATCCGTATATAGTAGTTTAATCTCAATGGTATTAGTTGTCTGCGTTTGTATATTCTATGTTATCATTACTAATAATAATTTACAAGCCCCGTTAAATTTAACACGCAATGATTGAAAGGGAATATACTATAAACATTTCATATAAATTTCGATTATTATCGGTTGATGAATTCATAAGCACACATTGTAAAAAATACTCCACATACTAACGATCGGGTTCAAACTGACAGCCGCACCGTTCTCAGCCGAAACATGATTGTTCGAAATCGTTACCACAAAAAAACTTGTATAAAAAATTGACCGCGACTCTACGTAGCTTTATAACATAATTGGTTTTTAAAACGTACCGTACTTCTTAATAATAAGGTGTAATCATAATACAATAACGCCCCTTAGTTATGGGATGGGTAAGGTGAGGCACCATAAGTTGAATCAAGCTCTTACTTAAGACTGCGCCGAACGAAATGTGCCAAAACAGACGGTCACAGTAAAGTGAATAAAATCAATAATTTTTGTTTAATACAAATATAAAATATACATTTACCATAACAATGAATGTGTTTACAATTACTCCGTGTAAAAAGCTTAAAATAATCAATATTTTCGCCTACAAAATTACGTAAATTTGCACGAAAAATGCAAGAACGTAAGCTATTATATATTACGTGATTTTTAGATTATAACAGTAGAAATCTATTCTATTTTACAGCTTAAACGATACATAAATAGTTATATTACAATTTGTCTGTCCCAAATATTTAAGTTATTGTTTGACAATAAAGATATATATTTAACAAAAAGCACTTCAAATCCTCCATACAATTTTAGTATGGCGGCCGCGCGCCGATTTTAATATGCGCCATACGAGCTGTCATTATCTGTCTTACGCTCGGCGCAGTCTTAAGGAATGAGTGATTTATCGGAAAAATAGAGATTAATAAAAAAAATACTTACTATTGCTTTTTTTAAAAACAACTATGCATTTTTTTTTGTCATCGGCATGCCACTGACAATATCGCTTGTGCGCCGTATATTGTTGGTTTTGTGAAATCTGTGTAATCCACAGATCATTAGGCCAGGGCCCAATTCTGCTATTTTTATAAATTCGTCATTCCGACACGACGTAACTGCAATTCCATTGTCATTTTGCTAAAAGTTCGTAATCTGCTAAATTCATAATGGTTGATCATTGGTCGGTCAATGGTCTCGTAATAGGATTGCGGTAGAATGACATGTTGTTTTGCCATTATTATTAAACCCGTAAGTAGAAGTGATTTTTTAAAAAGTACTACGAAATTTGAACATTTAATCATGCCAGATTTCGTTTTAATATATTTTACATATTATTTATTAGTGTTAAAAGCAATTTGATCAAAGGAACTGTCAAAATAGCAGATTACCGCATACGTCAGTAATTCATTTATCATTATGTACGAGATTACCATTCTATGCCATTTTATCAATGGAGTGTCAGTGGTTGACCGTCAGAAAGTCATAATGACGCCATTATATTAGTAGATTACCAAACTTGTCAAAATCAACAATAATGAAATCAATGATAGACCATTCTGACACTATTGTAATAGCAGACTTGGGCCCCTGGTCTGGGAGATATTTGTATCCATTGTCTTAGTGTTTGTAAGCAAGTAAGCAGGCGTTCTTGTTAAATAAGCTATTCATCAGTAGCTTTTAGCAAAATACATATTAAGTAGGGAACAGTACTTTTAATATTGAGTTTCTATCTGTAGAAAAAACTAAACAATACGTTTTTACATTCATATATTGTATTTATTATGTACAATAAGTTTTATTTGTAGGTGACTATATAAAATTTATCAAGAGCATCTTAGGAGAGAGAATAGAAGGAAAAAGAGCAAGATGTAGGCCTATGAGAAGTTACATAGATCAGGTAAAGGTATAACGAAAGTAATGACAGAGAATAGAGAGACATGGAAGAGGCTGCATCGACAAGAACAAGGCTCCTCAATTGATTGATTGATATAACATTTATTAAAATAATAAGATTAAAAAGCCGCGTAACTTTATATTTACGTGAACCTGAATAGCGTAAATCGGGGAACTACACTTATATTATAAAGCTGAAGAGTTTGTTTGTTTGGTTGAACGCGCTAATCTCAGGAACTACTGGTTCGAATAGAAAAATTATTTTAGTGTTGGATAACCTATTTATCGAGAAAGGCTATAGGCTATATAACATCACGGTATGCCCCACGGGGGCGGCGCAGTAACGATAAACGCGGGTGAAACTGCAGGCACATCTTATTAGATGATTTTATATATATATAAAACTCTTCCGTTACTGAGTGACTGACAGACAACGCACAGCCGAAACTACTAAACACAAGAAGCTGAAATTTGGCATGTATGTTCCTTGGAGAGTGTAGGGGAGCACTAAAAGTGGATTTTTGGAAATTCCACCCTGAAGGGGTTGAAATGGGTGAAACCCGGTATTCACACGGGAACGGGACTTACGCGGGTGAAACCGCGGGAAAACTACTAGTTGAAAATAAAAGTATAAGCAATACAAAACACTGCCAGGTAGATGGATCATTATACTCAGTAGCTGTCAGTTTGTATAAAAAAGTTTTAAGTATTACTATTGATAAGTACCTGAGTAATTCAATGTATTTTTTATTTAAAATGGGACGAAAGATGTGTTGGCTTCGAATAAAAATAAAATGAAATCATATTGCTTCGAATAAAAATTAAGGTCATGTCTTGCTCTAGGGATAATTTCTGTTATATCAAAGTTTGTAAACAAAAATTGATATAACAGACACCTAAATATATAACGACTATTTGTGACCCACGCAATTTTTCTTTTGCGCAGGGACTAAAGTCACAATACTCGGCGTGCCGGCAATTTCGTGATGGCAATTTTAAACCACCTTTACTTTGTTGTTCTATAGGCAAAAATATAAGTACTGGAACTGGGAATTGTGTCAAGTAATTATCAGCACACATTTCAGGACAGGAACTGTTCCTAGTAGACAGATATAAGGTCAACCGTATTGCGGGGCACCCAAACTGGCGAAACCCAGCTTTTCTGTAGTATATCCGTATTTCACCAGTTTGCCAGAGATGCACCTCTGCTTTTCCCTTCGGCGATATAGACGTAAAACTATATAGTCAAACTAACTGACCCGGCAAACGTTGTTCTGCCATATAAATAATTTTTCACCAAGCGGTATGAGATATACTTTACGACTTATTCTTTAACTTACCAAATATAATGCATAAAAATGGGTCAAGCTGTTTCGGAGAAGTGCGACTACAAACACCGCGACACGAGATATTTATATACATATATAGATATGTATTGGTAAAAAAGTCTCATGACAACCTACGAACATTTACAACCATACTTCTCTATGAAAAGCTTTTAGCATTCACCTTATGCAGTCAATAGCGTTTACGATGAAAACCATACATACATATATCATGTCAGTGAGTAATGAACGTCATGCGCAATCAAGATTATTTATTGATGTCTAATTTTATTGATGTCGCCGCCATACAGGCACTTGTAGCGCTTCGTATTTGATGCTTCAGCTTTATGGCATGCTAGCTTTTGCCCACGGCTTCGCTCGCGTAAGTGTACCTACATTTTCTGAATGAAAGGTATCTTATGTCTTTTTCTGCACTCCTGGCAACTTGTTTGCAAAATTTCATGATGATCGGTCGAGTTGTTATATTAAGGCAAAGGCCTAGTAAACGTCGAACGTAACAAATTCGTATTTATAAAATACTAAGTTATGCCCACGGCTTTGCTCGCGTGAATGTTGGTTAGATTAGATTAGTAACAGTACTTTTTCTGGATGAAAGGTATACCCTATGCACTTTTCTGTACCCCTGACAACGAATATGCGAAATTTCATGATGATCGGTCGAGCAGTTAAGGCGTGAAAGCTCACCAAACTAACAAACTCATATTCGCATTTGTAAAATTAGTTAAGACTAGCGTTTCCCGTGGCTCCGCTGTCCTTTCTCTGGATGAAAGGTTTTTTTATATGGTATGGGTGCCAAACTAGCAGACGGATCGCCTGATGGTAAGCGATTACCGCCGCCCACGGACACCCGCAACATCAGAAAAGTCACAAGTGCGTTGCACGCCTTTTAAATTTGCTCCCTCTCCCTCAGAAGAGGGGGGACGAGGTTGGGCCTCCGGTACCCTCACTCACTCGACGAAACACAACGCAAGCGCTATTTTACGCCGGTTTTCTGTGAGGCCGTGGTATCACTCCAGTCGAGCCGGCCCATTCGTGCCAAAGCGTGGCTCTCCCACGGCAAAAAAAGGTACGCTATGTCCTTTTCTATAGCATTTTATAATATTAGCTAGGATGTGAATTTGAGTTTATTACACTATGCTATGTTTGTTACGCTTTCACACGTAAACCACTCAACCGATCATACATATATGTAGGTACACGTTGTCAGGGGTACAGAATAGGACAACAGTTTCATCCAGAAAACAAGTGGAAAACGGCCATGAATTGCCGTAAATCTTAGAGTTCGAAGTAAACTTTACCAACAAGAGAAGATTTATTGAAATAAAGTGCCAATACAAATAAATAACAGTTATTAAAAAAAAAAGCGGTAATAAATTAAGTTTTAACGAATATCATTTCATTTATTTCTCGCGCGTTCGCGTCTTTGATTGATTTGGTATTGCCTATCCATACTCTCCAATCACATTATCTTTTACCGTTGTGTGATAAAAATCTCTTTAAGCATATTATAATCATAACACATGGATTAGTCAAATCTTCCCACAGACACACACACACAAAATAAACATATGTCGTGAGTTTCCAACAAATTTATGAACATAAACTTCGATGTACGAAGGCGCTGTATTTCATTCCAAATCAGCTTACACATTAACATATTGTAAGTTAATAAATATTAAAAAACAACCAAGGGCAAGTTGGCTTGTGTGCAGAGGGTTCAGTATGATAATCGCAAGAATCTGATTCATACTAGGCCGAAGTCATATTTATTGTTTTGTTTTAGAATTTTCACAATAGCCACTCCAATTTTAAATTTAGGTATATGCTTCTGTTTGAATAATAGAGAAAATCCAATACTTTGAAAAAACAAGTTTGTTCTACAGGAGATTTTATCTTTTTTATCGTTAGCTATGATGTCTTTTCGTAAAATCTTCTTCGCTCTTAGCCTTTATTATTCTCAAGTCATTTGAGGTCGGCTTTTCTGGTCTAACCGGATTTGACTGGATATCAGTTTTTACACGGAGCGGCTGCCACCTGACCCCCGCAACCCGAAGGTTAACGATACCGTAAGGCTAGACCAGTGTCAGGATATATTAGAGGGTACTGACTGTCCCAATAACGACTGCCATAGATGTTCATGGCAGCGGGGACCGACGGCTTAACGTGCTCTCCGAGGCACGGAGCAGGCGATAATTGTCAATCAATTCGCACATAATTTCGAAAAGTCAAATAACTTCCGAAAGTCAGAGGTGCGCGACGTGGGCTCGAACCCGAGACCCTCTGCATTGCAGTCTGTTGGTCTCCCCACTGAGCTATCGCTGCTACTGCAGTTTTCGTAAAATGTTAAATAAAATAAATTTAAAAGGTAAGAAAGATGCTTTTGATACCCTTTGGGTATGGAACCCTAAAATTATAAACAGAGTTCGACAAATAAGTATGGTCATGTTTAAAGATCCACCCGTTTTAATCATAATGATAGTTAATTTCGGCAGTTATAATTTAGGTTCAACTTATTACTCTACTAAAAATGTTTTGACAGAGAAATCCAATCACTGTGCCGACCTCGACATCAAACTTAAAACCTCATGTACGGTAGCCGCATACCCAACCACTGCGCCACAAAGGCAGTCTTTTAATGATGTAGTCAATACGACTCTTGAATTATGACAGTACCTTTTGTTCCCTGCAGTATAAATAAACAAAAAGACTGTCTGTCTACTAAATCTACTGATGTATTTCAAACCGGTTGGTATGCACCTTTGGTTTGACTTCTCAAGCATTAGGTTAAAGGAAGCAGGTGTAAGTATCAATAGTTTTTTACTTTTTCGGTTATATTGAATATTTACGACCGGCATTTGTGGAGTTTTGGGAAACGGTTTTGTGTTTAGAAAGTAACTTTTTTGATTTGGTATTATATTTAACAAGGTTAGTTCTTTAATACTGTGTTATTAGGAATTATACGAATAGTGTATTGATTTAAATGGTCGTGCTACTGCGCCGAGTGTTGCAGGTTCAAATCCTATACGACACAATTCAATTGTGTGATGGATAGAAAGTTGTTCCCAGCCTGGTGTCTGTAGTTTGAATGTTTGTAAGGTACCCCGCAATACACGAATAATTGCTAATCAGGGGGTACATTTTTTAAAAACCAATTCAAATGAAAATTTGTGTGTTTTATTATTAATAGTACACAGTGTGAAGAAAACCATATAATTTTAGTTAGCTATCGCAAAACTGAGGAGTCATAAACTTTCCAATTGGGACGTTTTTCTACTGATCTCAAAACAAAATCAGCTCAACAAAATTTTTAAGTGTAAGTGTAAGTCTAATCAGAACCGTAATTGTTCGAAAGTTTGAAATCTCTTTCACGTAAATATTTTACTTTTCTATTGTGCTACTTATTGGTTCAAATTGTCAATAAAAGTAAGGTTATTAATAACAAAACAGTCTGGATCTAACTTTCCATGTGTATTATTACGAAAGAAACATATTTAGTTAATACTATCATAGCTCCAAACAAATTTTTTGTTGACGTCTGCCATTTGTAACGGAGACTAGCCATCGCCATCAGCGCAAAAGATATTATATAGGCAGTGCACAAGTGTGTGCGCAAACACAAGAGCACCTCTCTGTCCCACTATATTGACCAACAGAAAACCATCTGTCACGACCACAGAGAGACCAAGGGCAGGACCAATAGCTTGATTTGCTTTCCGAGAACTCCTATCTGCATGTTGCTACTGGAAATATCAGAGTAATATAGACAGAACCACGGACGAGTAAAATAGAAGAACTCCGCGCCACGCATATTACAAATGAAGCACCGTACCGATCTATGTGTGCGTGATTTAAGCGTGAACTGATCTATGTGAACGTCGTGCCACGTAATGGCGTGCGGTCGGCATACTATGATGTAAATGTGTGTGTGAGGCAAGTTTGTACGAACAGTGCAGCATACTTAATGTGCCTCACTTTCGATGTACGTGGCGCGGAGTCCTTTTTATTTTACTCGTCCGTGGACAGAACAAGGCAAAAACGTTTTGTTAGCTGGTATTCGACCCAGGACCTTACAATCCGCAGTTGTATACACTAGTCACTAATAATAATAGTAATATAACATATATATACGCTCTGTATACGAGCTAAAAAAACATCCTCGTAGTTCTCAGGACAATAGATTGCTCTTTCTGAAGCTGAAGTGACAAGTAGAAGCAGGTGCACTAATTTAGCGACGCAACAAATCTTCCATCCTTGTCTTATAGTCATTGTTTTAAAGTAAAAGAGTAAAAATAAAGTCGTACATAGTTAAAATTAGTCTACTTCGTAACAGTAGCGTCGACATAGACATTAATTAAAATCTATTTAAGTAGAATGGTTCTAACATTGATTCAGTGGCGCAGCGGTAGGGAAAGCGACTGCATGAGGTACGATTTCCGTGTCGTACAAAGTGTTATTTAATTCTTCTGTGAAAATATTATGTGTATAATATGCGTTATACCTTGTCCATCCGTTTATTTTCTTTTTGACAGTTCGAGACAGTTCGAAATTAGTGACGCCCTCACACGTAACCGATTCAATATGAAATAATAATCGATTTTATTTATCAAGAAATTTCAATCCATTTAATGCATTGACATATTTTTAGTATAAATATTAAGTATTCGTTAATTAGTTTTGTTTTTCAAATTATTTATGAATATATAAATAATAAATCATTGAAATATAAATATTTATACTTATAAATAATATAAAGTATACGCGCATTAAATTCCAAAACTTAAATTCCAAGATTTCGACTTAATTCCTTGCAAATAATTAAAAATAGAGTCATAGCTACTATATATATTTTTTTTATTAAATTTACAGAATCAATACTTACATAAAGTCAATTTTTTTTTCATATGATCGATTTGTCTTATTTTAAGACCTGTTTTATAGTCTGTAGTTGTTTGTTATGCACAGGGCACTTCACTAAGTGGGCGTTACCCGTCAATAAAGTACGACATTACCGTAGTAAATTATTCCGAAAAAAAAAACAGTGATTCATAGCCGTGACCTGTCAAAAAGAAAATAAACGAATGGACAAGGTATAAGTTATTATTCGTGTGTAAATTCTGCCAACCGGTATTGGGCCAGCGTGGTAAACTACGGTCTAACCCTTCTTACACTGGGAAGAGGCTCGTGCCCAGCATTGGGACAGTTTATATACAGGACTAAAATTATTAATAAAAATTAAAAAATTAAAAGTCGTTTTTATCGTTTTCTGACATGCTACTTTTAAGTAAACTTTACCTGTGTAAGGAGACCCCGCTCTTCACATTACAATATAATTACAGAAGCTCCACAGTAAGTTTGTTTTTCTTTAAAGAATTGGTCAACTAATATAGACTTATGTATATATATATATATACCTAGTTAAGTTTGTTACCTTGAGTAAATGTGTGTGTGTTCGTGAATGTGTGTGCTAATTGGTTTACTCCTTATTACTTGAATCTTAAAACCATATCTGGAGGGATGTGAACGTAATACACAACTGCCTACTTCTTTGGGGATATACCTAATCGAGAGACTAATGATAGTATTAAAGAAATAAGACCTGCCTTGTTAGATTGATGTAAGTTTAAGCTTAAGTTTATAGCTTCTCGAAGTCGAAGTCAAATATAATTTATTTATTGGAGTCTCATAGTAACACTTATTCAATAAATAAGACTTATGAACATCAGTTTAGTGGTTAGTGAGTTAAGTGAAGGCTGGTTTGAGTGCCGGGGTGTTGCCTGCATTGGTTTTTTTTTAATTTTATTTGTGCCATTATAAACGTGGATAAAACTGAGGGACAGATAGTTTAATATAACCATTCTTAGTAGTATAAACTAAAAAGTCTTAAATAAAAGGCACTAAGTACCAATAAGACAGACTGCTTTGGTCGAGGAAAACTTCTTACAGAATTCTGTCTGAGTATTCTTCATATTGTTTTTGAAGATATGTGATATGTATTCTATGGCCTTATCCTTCTGACACTGAGAAAAAGACCGTATCCGGCAGTGGGACAGCTTATTTACAGAACTAATATTTATAGATTTTATAATATTTATAAACATCAGTTCAGTATTTTGTGAGTTCACTGCAGGCTGATTTTGAGTACCAGGGTGTTTCGAAATGATCAATATCATTGCATTTATCAGTGCTTTACACGACACTTTGAAACGTTGCAACAGTCTCGATTCTAGATCTAAAAACAGCTCACGGTTTTACCTAATCGGGTTTACCGCCTTAGAGATATCTGTATCTGTATCTTATGTGGTGGCCAGTTAGTGCAGACCGGCGACACTTTGACCCAGTGGGATCTTTTGTGTCGACACTCTCCTAATAACGACTGCCATAGATGTTCATAGTAGCCGGGACCGACGGCTTAACGTGCTCTCCGAAGCACGGAGCAGGCGATAATTGTCATTTAATACGCACATAATTTCGAACAGTCATATAACTTCCGAAAGTCAGAGGTGCGCGACGTGGGTTCGAACCCGAGACCCTCTGCATTGCAGTCTGTTGGTCTCCCCACTGAGCTATCGCTGCCTTAGAGATATAGTCGTGAATACTAGGCACTAATACGAGTGGTTTATTTATTAGCCGTTTCATTAACAACTCATCACATTATTGATGTGGATGAACCTCACAAGCATCGCGATTATTCTTCCTATTGTAGCGACGACCACTGCGCTTGATGGAATATTGAATAACACTGATATAAATCTAGTCACGATGTTTATGCTATTTGCGGACAATGATATATTAATGTGTTTGTATGTGTGTGTGACTTGGCACTAGTCCATTATTTACATACATACATACATAGATTCACGCCTGTTTCCCAGAGGGGTAGGCAGAGACTACGGATTTCCATTTGCTACGATCCTGACACACTTCTCTGGCTTCATTCACTTTCATCACATTCCTCATACACGCCCGTCGGTTCAAGGTGCTCTTAACCTGGCCTTTGTCCAGAACGCCTCCGATCTGATTAAGAAACGTTCACCTAGGTCTACCTCTTGCGAGTTTTCCATTCACACTAGCCTTATAAACTTTCTTAGTCAGTCTTTCCTCGTCCATTATTTAATGTATACAAAGAGGCTTCTTCTTTTTGCATGAAGTTCGCCTATTCGGTAGCAGTGACCACCATAAAGTTGCCATTACCACACCACTTTAGCAACAGCGTAGACGCATTTATGAAAAGACAAGTTCACAATAGATATTACACGAGAATTTTTAATCAATGTTATCTTATCTTATCTTATGTGGGGGGCCAGTCAGTACAGACCGGCGACACTTCGACCCAGTGCGATCTTTTGTGTCGACACTCTCCCTATAACGACTGCCATAGACGTTCATGGCAGCCGGGACCGACGGCTTAACGTGCTCTCCGAGGCACGGAGCAGGCGATAATTGTCAATCAATACGCACATAATTTCGAAAAGTCATATAACTTCCGAAAATCATAGGTGCGCAATGTGATTTCGAACCCGAGACCCTCTGCATTGCAGTCTGTTGGTCTCCCCACTGAGATAAATAAACTATTAAAACTATTTAGATTTAATTTAATTTAACACTTTCCCCGACGTTTCGGTCTCTCCGTGACCATGGCTGCTGAAGAGCAACCGACACGTCGGGGAAAGTGTAACAATTTTCAAAATTATGTAATAAAGTGTCAAATAAACAACGCGATAAAATCCGTATATAGTAGTTTAATTTCAATGAATAATATTCGTGTAAACAGAAGAAAATACATACATATTAAACATAGAAACATCCAGACCAAGACAAACATCCATGTTCATGCACACAAATGTTTGACTTGTGCGGGAATCGAACCCGCGACCTCAGGCGTGGCAGTCGGTTACACATACCACTACACCATCGAGGCTGCCAACATGTTGCTAGAATGACGGAATATTTTAACATAGTATTTACGTTATACCCTAGGAATCGAAATTAGTAGTGACATTTGAGGTTCATAAACTGGAATGGGATTTTACAATGGCCTAATTTTTTTCTTCTTTTTTTTTACTATTATGGTGGCAAACAAGCATACGGCCCACCTGATGGTAAGCGGTCACCGTAGCCTATGAACGCCTGCAACACCAGAGGCATTACTTGCGCATTGCCGACCGTTTAGGAAAGGAAATGGGAAGGGGGAAAGAGGGTGATTGGGCGTCCGGCACTCTCACTCATCGAACCAAACACAACAGTAGGAATACTGCTATTTCTCGTCAATATTCTGTGAGAGAGTAGTCCTTCCCCGGTCAAGCCGGCCCATTCATGTTGAAATAAGCGAGGCTCTACTACTCTAAAAACTACCATTGAGTTGGCCTCAAGGATTTTAAAATTATTTATAATTTAAACCTAAGTGAGGCACTTTACTAAATATCCAGCGGCTGAAATAGGTTCGTATTTCTTCGTATTTGCTGCAAGAAAGTAAAATTATATTTTAACATATAATGCCTAGTAGGTCCTATTTATATTGGCGACTCAGAATACGGTCTCTGGTTTGATTTCTTATTCGAGAAATCCCGTTTGGTTTGTCTGTTTGTGTATCCTTAGTACCTCCACGAAGTCTGGTAAGCTATCCCTATCACGTGAACCATACATATTGCTGGCGAAATGTGTATAGTAACAGCTCTATATTGCAAAGGAATGCCTGTTACCTGATAAGTACAATATGGTTGTCTTTAAGTAATGAGTAAATAGGTACTTTCTAGGCAAATTGCATTATAGAATATATTGTTACTCAACATCAGGTGAGATAGTGATAAAACGGAAATCTAGTAATCAGTATCAAAGATCTTAACTTACCCTTTCGGGATATACAGTCATGAATCTATGTAGTACTACTGATTTCTCTCTAATCCTCTATTGTTACCTAATTTTAACATATATATGGATGTAGCGTTATGTAAAAATGCTTTCGAATTATATTCAAGAGACTTTTTTTGCTCGTCAAAATGACCACACTCGCCTTGATGGTAAGCAGTCGTGTGGTCTATGAGCAGTGGCCTCCACACGGTCCTCGTAGCAGCCGAGGCGATGTTGAGGTCTGACGGTCTGAGAAGGTGCCTTTTCACGCCCCGCTTAAAGGACCCAAGACTGAAGGAAGAAGGAAACAAGTGCCTTGGCAGAGAATTCCATGCCTTGATCGTTCGGCAGAGGTATGAGGACCCAAATTTGTTGGTACTTCGATAGTACTAAGTACGTCATCTGCCCAGCGTTTTTGTCTACGTAAAGTAGGTGCTAAATTACAACTGTATACGATACATTGAAATTAAACACTTTATACGGATTCTGTCGCGTTGTTTATTTTACTTAAAAACAATTTTATTACATAAGTTTGAAATTCTAACACTAATATTATTGAACTTTACTATAATTTAAACTATATATATATGTATTTAACTTTGCCCCGACGTTTCGGTTGCTTTACAGCAGCCAAGTTCCCGGGGAGACTAAGATGGTAGTTGTCTCAATGTTCTGAAGTGTACCTAGTTATTTCAAAGTACATGAACATAATTTAATCTTTGGTGTTTTTATTTTCAATGTATAATATTCGCGTAAACATAAGACAATATTATGTATACGATAAAGTTAATATAGTGCCGAAGATGTCATTAAAAATAAACGAATAAATATCTGCCGAATACAATAATTATACACCTCTACTTATCCTTCAAAAATATACATTATAAGAATATGTAAGACAATGTAAGAAAGATTATATTATGTAATTTTTAAACTTTCGTGTAGCATGATATAAAAGGAAGCTTGTGACCACAGCTGGTGTAACCTGGTCGAAACGTCAAGCATCAAAAAGTTAACCATTATGCATGATCGCGTTAATACTCGTTACGAATTATACATATATTATATAAAACTATTATCTACACTAATATTATAAAGCTAAAGAGTTTGTTTGTTTGTTTGTTTGAACGCGCTAATCTCAAGAGCTACTGGTTCGAATTGAAAAATTATTTCAGTGTTGGATAGCTCATTTATCGAGGAGGCTATAGGCTATATAACATCACGTTACGACCAATAGGAGCGGAGCAGCAATGAAAAATGTTTAAAAAACGGGAAAAGTTCTCTTATATGAAGCAGACGAAGTTACGCGGGTCAGCTAGTATAAGATATAAGTATTAACGTAAGTACACAGTACATCATTGAATCCTTCTATTTATACGCAAAGAAATCCTAAAACTCATCTCCTTTCTACGATCGCTTCTGAACAAAAAACTAGCCTTAAAAAGTGCAATAAAGAAATTCATTACAGAGAGCAAAAAAGGCTCGTTTTATTGCACTTCGAGTGCAGTGGGGTCTCAATTCGTTTGGAAACAAGTCGGTCAGAGTCGAGGGGGACGAACGCATCGGCAACGCATTATGCGGTTAAATGGAGATGTGTAGATACGTGTTGACAGTAGCATATTAATGCATTCGAGCTACTGTTGTAAAGCTGGAGTAGACTGATTTGTGAGACGTACTGCGAATATATGTGTATGTTCATGTGAGAGTTTTAGATGTTGGGCTGTGAAAACATGTGTAACAAAGTATGGAATCTGTTTCAGTTTGAATTTTTTAATTATTGTATTAAATTATACTGTGAAATAACCATGTTAATATCTATATAAATAGGCAAAGACAAAACGGATCAGTAATTTTTATTTTTTTCCTCTGTTTGTTATCTTATCTTATCTTATGTGGGGGCCAGTCAGTGCAGACCGGCGACACTTCGACCCAGTGGGATCTTTTGTGTCGACACACTCCCAATAACGACTGCCATTACATAGATGTTCATGGCAGCCGGGACCGACGGCTTAACGTGCTCTCCGAGGCACGTAGCAGGCGATAATTGTCAATCAATACGCACATAATTTCGAAAAGTCATATAACTTCCGAAAGTCAGAGGTGTGCGACGTGGGTTCGAAACCGAGACCCTCTGCATTGCGGTCTGTTGGTGTCCCCACTGAGCTATCGCTGCTCCCTCTGTTTGTTAAACGATCTTGTTTATTTTTGTTGTTTGACAGCTGCTGTAACTGTAAAGCTGTTAATAACTAAGATTACTATAATAAAATAAGAGATGCGTAATCATCATAATATTCCCGTTAGATTTTAGTGATTCTCTAAAATACGAAATATGTAATATATTACATATTGGTTGCAAAAAATTACATCTCGTTCCTTATTATTGCACGTCTTAATAATGATTGGACTCATTATATGAAGGATTCTGATGTGAAGTAACCAAACCCTATTATCTCGTTACCTATGCGATGAGCAGCGATAGCTCAGTGGGGAGACCAACAGACTGCAATGCAGAGGGTCTCGGATTCGAACCCACGTCGCGCACCTCTGACTTTCGGAAGTTATATGACTTTTCAAAATTATGTGCGTATTGATTGACAATTATCGCCTGCTCCGTGCCTCGGAGAGCACGTTCAGCCGTCGGTCCCGGCTGCCATGAACATCTATGGCAGTCGTTATTGTGAGAGTATCGACACAAAAGATCCCACTTGGTCGAAGTGTCGCCGGTGTGCACTGACTGGCCTCCAGATAAGATAAGATAGGATACCTATGCGATAAACCTGAGGCATTTTTTAATAAGATATTGACGCAAATCGGGTCATGTATGACGAATATCACCAGCGTCAGTTGCATAGAAACTTTGAACAGAATGTGTGCTTATTATTCGAAAGGCATTAGTTATAGTATTCGCGAGTGTCGTCACGTTTCTCTCTTAGTTTATTGTGTGACAATTTAAACTTTACAATTGAAGATAAACGGATTACCTAGACAAGTATTCAGAATAAGGGTTGAATCTATTCTAAAAACTTTATAAATATATTTAGCTCTGGAATTGTTTTTGAATCGATTAGAAAATTGTTTTGAGTGATCTAATTTGTTGTTTACTAGTACTTATTTTTATTAGATTAGTTTTTGGCCGAAGCTTATTTTATACATCCACCCGTAAACATTTATTTTTAAATACATCTCTCGCATTAGGTTTAATTCCTGTATCGCGGGTACTTTAAAAACATTCAAACAACTGTCACAAACAACATCGAGACTCGGATTAAACATTTGTGGATTACACAAATTTTTGTCCCGTGTGGGATTCGAACCCACACTCGGCGTAGTGGCAGAGGCGAGGTAGCCACTTAAACCATTACGACATTCGTGCAGTCAAATCGCATAACAAGATAAAAAGTGAGAATCGGCAATGAATTGCCGTAAATCTTAGAGTTCGAAAAGATGGTTCAAATAACATGCAAAGGTTACGTAATACCACGTGACCGTGAGGTCTTAGGTATGAGGTCATATTCATTTCTGGGTATATCGACTATGCTGATTCGAATGGCGTTGACCGCCAGTATCTAGCTCTTACGGTTCTTGAGTTGAAAGTTGTATAACAGACAGACGAACGGACGGACGGATAAAGCTGTTGCATAAGAGTTTTTTCGAACTCTAAAAACGTATTGTTTGTGAGCGAAACCAAAACTAGTTCTACTAATAAAATAAATTCAGTTGCATTTAGTATAAACTCTAAACTGCTTCCTGTAAAACTTGCTTGACTCGGTAACCGAACTCATGTTGACAGTGGCAAAGTGACTACTAAAACTACTGAGCCATTAACGCACTGAAAGACAGCATATATCATTGTCAAAATAATAGTCGGCATCGTCCACATTAATAATTGTTTATTCAAACTTGTCATCAGGTCAAAGGCCGTAGATATCTAAAGAATGTGGGACATGTTTGTATCACAGAGAACATTGTAGTTTACTTTCAATATGTATTTAACATTAGAATGTTGCATATACATATGTATATATATGTGTATATATATGTGTATCTTTGGCCTGTATTCCAGAAGGGATCAGAAGAGGTAAATTACCCACATTTTGATTAATATGGCTCCACATCTCGAGTTAAGTGCTCCTGACTACAAGGACACGCAGCAAGCCTTCTAACGAACCACGCCCTGACTATAATTGTATACTAAATATATTAAAAGTGTATTTGTTATACCTTCTCTCATTGTACTTCCTAAATATATCTACATTTCACCTAAACTAAACCCTAAAGGTTACAATGGCTCTACTTTTTTATTGTTGTTAATTAGTAATAACAAGTTCCATGATAATAATTATAATCTTGGCTTATTTTTGCATACATTTCAAATCAAATCAAATCATTTGTTAATTTGCAGAAAAATTGTTACAGTTGTGCTATAAATTGTCCAACTGGTATAAGTATCAAATGTTCCTACCTTTCAGTGGCATGCAAATAATTATAATTAATTAACATTACATATATTATATTGATTAAAATGGAATGTCATTTGTATAAATTGGAATAAAACAAAATTAGAATAGATTAAGATAAAAATTAATAAATAAACAACTAAAATAAAAAATGAAATTAAAATTACAGAATGTCAGTTCAATTTAATAATAATAAAATCTAATATTGTCTTCTGTTTACGCGAATATTATTCATTGAAATTAAACTACTATATACGGATTTTAATTTTAAATACTACTCCTAAACTTTATTTAAAAAAAAAAGTAATATTTAATAGTACCTAGTAGTAGCGTAACAATTTTCAAAATTATGTAATATAGTGTCAAATAAACAACGCGATAAAATCCGTATATAGTAGTTTAGCATCAATGAATAAAATCTAAATCATAATACAAAATTAGATTATTGAATTTTATATTTTTTTTGTTTTAACTCATTTTGTCATTAAAATATTCATTTAAGCTGTAATAACATTTAACTACAAGCAGATATTTTAATTGTTGTAAGTTTATTGTTTATATTGTTGTAAGGTTATATAATAAGTATGGTTAATTGTATATAACTTAGTTCCTAGTACTATACTCTAAGTGCCCAAAACGCCTGTGGCACAGGTTAACCCTAGTACAGGCACAAACTTTAATACTTTTTAAGCTAATTAAATTATTAAAACTATATTTAAGTTTACACTTTGCCCGACGTTTCGGTTGCTTTTCAGCAGCCATGTTTGCGGGGAGACTAAGACCATCTTACATGCCTAATTTATTTAAATATATCAGTTAATTGACTTGTCCAAGAAGACTGCCATGCCTGAGGTCGCGCGTTTGATTCCCGTACAAGTCAAACATTTGGGTACATGGATATGGATGTTTGTCTTGGTCTGGGTGTTTCTATGTATAATATGTAAGTATTTACAAAAAAACAGTGTATATGTATGTTTATCCATTGTCTAGTACCCATAGTACAAGCTCTGCTTAGTTTGGGCTGGATGGTGTTGTGTGTATGTGGTAGAATATTATTATTATTATTTTTATGGAAATAAAGGTTTTCGACTTTGACTTTTGCTTTCTACTGGATATTGTTCCAGACAAGCTGCTACTGGTAATTTCATGGTAGAAAAACACAAGAACACAATTGGTCGAACTAAAAGTTGAACCTGATACCTCATCTACAGCAGTCGCATTTACTTCCACTGTGTCATCGAGGCAGCCCATTTGATAATATCACTAAGGTCTCATTATTCTATCGCTAGATAAATGTTATTCATAGGATAAAGAAAAACATTAATAATAATAATATAATAATATTCTACCACATACACACAACACCATCTAGCCCAAACTAAGCAGAGCTTGTACTATGGGTACTAGACAATGGATAAACGTACTTATATACTTTCTTTTTTGTAAATACCTACATATTATACATAGAAACACCCAGACCAAGACAAACATCCATGTTCATGCACACAAATGTTTGACTTGTGCGGGAATCGAACCCGCGACCTCAGGCGTGGCAGTTGGTTACACTAACCACTACGCCATCGAGGCCGACTCATATCATATAACAATTAATAAACTAATAATATCAGATTTATAAATAAAATTGTTCAATTGTTTTAATTTTATATTAAATTGTTATAATGTTGTTGATAGATAAGTTTTATGTGATGAATTAAAATGTGCCCTAAGACATAATTTCTAAGCAGAAATTATTTTATATGTATTCTATCATACAAATTAATGATTTACTACTAAACTATTACGTAACTAAAACTCAACTTTGACTAATGTTAATATGTGGATTTTTCTCATTAATCACTAGTTAATATTTAGCTCCCTTTTAAATATTTGAGAGTGTTTTAATAAGTGATGCTTTTATTACTTTTTTCTTATACAACGCCATAAAATGTTTCCGCCGTTTCCAGAACAATTACATAGAAGAAAGCATTTAAAATCACTACAAAATCTAAATTTTCACATCACGATATCTTACATCACAGTTAGTTAATAAACAACAATCGAATAAATACTTCACATAAATATCGATTTGTCGATTCGATACAGAACAAATGTTACGAGTCAACACTCGATTTCGAAATGGAGTAGTCATATCCAAATTGATTTGTTCCAACCTCTCTACGCCAGCTCTAGGGGACTGAAACGAAACGTGATTTTGTACAGCTTATAGTTATAAACAGTAGGTACTTTAGTAATTTGGTAGGTACTTATATATAGTTTAACATGTAATAAGTTAACTTACCTGGAAAGAAACAGCTGTTCAGAAAAGAATACCTTGACGCAACATTTTGTCAACAATTGACAACAGAAGAGGTAAAATGTTTGACCATTTTATAAGACACGAGGTCTTCATAAAAACATCATATAAAAAAAAGTGGAAGAAAAGAGAGGAACCGACCCAGAAGTGCATTCACAGACCAAATGAAGAAAAAGGCGAAGGTTAAGACTGCGCCGAGCGAAATGTGCCAAAACAGGCGGTTACAGTTAAGTAAATAAAATCAACACTTTTTGTTTAATACAAATATAAGATATACATTACCATAACAATGAATGTGTTTACAATTACTCCGTGTAAAAAACCTAAGATAATTAATATTTCTGCCTATAAAATTACGTAAATTTGCACGAAAAATGCAAAAACGTAAGCTCATGTTACGTGATTTTTAGATTATAACAGTAGAAATCTATCCTATTTTACAGCTTAAACGAAACATAAATAGTTATATTAAAATTTGTCCGTCCCAAATATTTAATTTATTGGTTGACAATAAAGACACATATTTATCAAAAGAGCACTTCAAATCGTCCATACAATTTTACTATGGCGGCCGCGCGCCGATTTGAATATGCGCTGCACGAGCACTGTCATTATCTGTCTTACGCTCGGCGCAGTCTTAAGGTTATAAAGAGAAAGATGGCGTATACTCCCCCGACAAGAGCATAGCTCTTAAATATAAAGAAGAGGAAAGTTACCTTATTACTTGGAAACCAAATATAATAATATCAGCCCTTTACAATGTACATATATAAATTATCCCACTGTTGGGCACGGTTTTCTTTTCAGTGTGAGAAGAGGCACTTGCCCAGCAGAATGTACCAGCAGCTTGGGATTCAGTAATTCAGATAGTCAAACCCAAAAAGTCACATAACACAGTTAGACTTCATCATATACATAATTACACTACCAGGGGTTCTTAGAGCAAAAACGAAGTGAAAAAGTTTTGCAAATTATGAAGTGGCCCTCACAATCGCCAGATTTGTCTCCGATTGAATTAATATGGGATGAACTGGATAGAAAAGTGAAAAACCGGTGTCCATCAAGCTCAGCACAGTTGTGGGAATATTTACAGAGCGAATGGAAGTCACTGGACTCCGAATACTTCAATAAATTAATCAAAAGAATGAGTAAAATTTGTGAACAAGTAATTAAGAATAAGGGTGGCCATTTCGACGAAGCCACAATTCTTATTTGTACTGATTCTATTTAACTGAATGCTAATCTAAGGTTTGATTAAGATTTAAGCGTGATAAAGTATACTTTAAACATATTATAGTCGTTTTAATTAAAATTACCCTAGTGATTCCAACTTTTGGGCACGTAAAAAGTTGGTCCCGGTTGTTGTCAAATTGACAACAGTCGTTAAGCCATGTCAGAGGCCTACGGGCGGCTTGAACAACTCTTGACAACAGGTTGGCCACTAACCACACGAAAAGAAGAAGAAGATTAAATTATGTTCGGGTACTTTGAAGTAACTACGGTTCGGGACATTGAGACTACAACCATCTTAGTCTTCCCGTAAAAATGTCTGCTAAAAAGCGATCGAAACGTCGGGCGAAAGTGTTTACTTAAATATAATTTTATATTGAAATTCGGCTCCTGCACTATTAGTAATTCCTGTGTCGCGGGGGACTTTACAAACATTCAAACAACGGGCATAAAGAACACCCAGACTCGGCACAAGCATTTGTGGATCACACAAAGGTTTCTCCCGTGTATGATTTGAACCTACAACACTCAGCTTAGTGGTTGTGGTGAGCCAACCACTTAAATCTCTGCGCCATCCGTGCAGTACAAAAAACAGTTTTAATAATAATATAAATAGCTAAATAGAAGTAAACTTTGTAGTGTAATAGATTCAAAAAGATGTAATAAAAGCGTTTAAAAATAAAAATAAAACTGCAATAAATGTCGTATAAAGTAGTTTAATTTCAAAGTAAGCTGCTTGAGCATGTAGCAAGAATGGACGAGAAAAGACTGACTAAGAAAGTTTATAAAGCTAGTGTGAATGAAACAGTCGCAAGGGGAAGACCTAGGCGAACGGTTCTTGATCAGATCGGAGACGTTCTGGATAAAGGCTAGGTTAAGAGCACCTTAAACCGACGAGCGTGTATGAGGAATGTTATGAAAGTGAATGATGCCAGAGAAGTGTGTAAGGATCGTAGCAAATTAATCCGTAGTCTCTGTCTACCCCTCTGGGAAACAGGCGTGAATCTATGTATGTATGTACTTAGTTTCAAAGTTCTAATTCAACGCGGATGTTATACATACTATAACATCCGCAAGATGTAAGAGTCAAAGCTGGAGTGACTCGGGCCACATCCGGCTTGTAGGCCTATTTGGGTAGGCGTATGGATGTACGTCGGGAAGTGAGCGTGCCTTACACAGTCCCGGTACCATTTTGGAGATATGGGAGGCGGCTTTTCCGTCGGCTTCAGCGAGGTTCTCGTTAGCAACTCCCAGAGTTGCGGGTGGTGAGCGGCTTTATTGCTCCGGTACCTATCTGGAGAATAGGTAGTGTGACTTGGGCACGATGAAGCTCGCTTACGAGATTCGGATCTCTGAGGTTAGGATGGAGAAATCGAGATTTGGGGACAAGACCTGCGTATAACTGGTCCCGGAAGGTGCTCTCGGGCACTGGAAGGTACAGCGGCTCCAATTAATATAACCTTGACGGTTGGTGTAGGGGAACGCTATAGCATAAACTAGACTAGTCGTAGAGAGAGGGGATGCACGGATTGCGTAATGGTTTAAGTAGTCACCTCCCCATTACCATTATACGAGTGTCACCCAGATCAATTCCCACACGGGGAAAATAGTCCTAAAAAATATTTGGAAAAATGTGGGTGTGATAGCAATCTGCCTACACCTGCAAGAATATGTAATTGTGAGTCTATATTTATTTAGTTACGTAAGATAAAGCCTAATCTAATGATATTCAAGCGATTAATTAGAACTTTAATCATATTATTAATAGAATAATTATAGAATTCAGCCGAAAATCATATTCCAATGCCTCGACGGAGTAAATTTAGGTGCTAAATTAATTTTGCTCCGCTAAGATGGTAAGCACTTTCTTATTTCAAATTATCATGAATGTGGCAACATTCGCTCGCGTTCTCGTTAAATATTAACTTAAACATATTGATTTTGACTTCAATCTACGTTTTAATTAATACTTCAACATGATATTTATGTACTTTACATATGTATTACGAAATATATTTGAAACAAAACAAAATGCTAATCATTTCTTTTAAAAATTGAAAACGTAATGTATATTCTTGTTTGATTCGTTGGTTATACGTTATTAATTTTGTACCTACATATGTACTTACTTTTACTTGAAATAGTAAAAAGAAACACAAAACATTACTTTTAAAAATTGATAATGTGAAATATAATACTATCTGCTGCGTTCGTAACGCCTGTTTGGGCATTGTTATTAGGTATTTTGGCTAAATAGTTTTCGGGAGCGGAACGAAATAATGTATTTTATTCGCAATTCGCCTACAGGCAGTTTAACGTCTATTACATGTGACTTATAAAAGTAGCTGATACAGAGGCGTAGTGTGGCTGTCAGCCGACTGGGGTGGAATTGTTTTTGCCGCCCACTTCTTTAAGTAATTATTCAATTTAAAAGAATATAATTTTCAGTAGGTAATTCTAAAGCACTTTTCGGCAAGAACAGTCATCAATATTTTGTTTTGTACAGGTCAAATATTTACAAGATATTATTATTATTTATTATGAAGTTTCACCGCCCCCTAAAAGTGCCGCCCGCAGCGGGCCGCCTCTGCCGCACCCACTACTCTACGCCACTGAGCTGATATACAAGGTACATATATTCTTATTAGAGAAATATAGTACAGGCGTATCACATAGATACAGGCTCAAGTTGCCATCAGTAAAAATATGTTTTTAAAGATTTACTAATGCCTGTACCCTATACCCGTACGGTTATATACTAGTTTTAATGGTCATCTTGAAACTGCTAGTGCGCTGAGTGTTACGGGTTCAAATCCCACGAGGCAAAAATATTGTACGATGTAGTTGTTTCGAATCGGAGTGTTATTTGTATCTGTTGTTTGAATGTTCGTAAAATCTCCGCGACTCATGAATTATTTCTAGGGCGGGAGCTGTGACTAAATCAGACGCAGTCTTTTTAATAGAAAGACAACATATTAATATCGCCCAAGACAACTGTTTATTGATCACACAAATTATTGTCTGGGTGCTAAACACTCAAATCAGCGTTGCGGCAGTTGAGCCGACAAACCAATTCTTATAGATGGCCAAGATAAAAAAAACATGTCTGGTGGCCATGTTTAATTTTAGAAAATGAATCGCACATTTTAGTGATGGGAGGGTCATGGCACCACATGACTGTGACAGATATCAACTGAGACGCTACTGGGACCGCATCCGCACGTCAATCAAACTAGCAAGGGGCTGGAACGGGATGGGACAGAAAATGTACTGGAGAAATGAAATTATCTCAAGTTTTTATTGTTGGGCAAGAAAAATTGTGTTTTTGTTTATCATTTTTAATATTTAGCAAGTGTGTCCTAGTTACACTCACGGCTCGAAAACAAACACAATCTATCTTACATTATATATGCATTACATTATAAATGTGAGTTGGTGCAGAAAATTTTCGTAATAAAATATGTTTAAAATAAAATTTCGATATATTTAGGAGAATACTATTTGTGATATTTATGACACTATGACTAGATCGGAATTTTATTTTGAACCTTTTATATTACGAGAATCGGCCCTTAGATGTCTGCATCTTTGTTACTCAATCTTATATAATTATCAATAACACTTTAACCGATCACGACTGTTTGCAAACATAAATGCAAACTTATACAATTGTTTAATGTTGTGTTCCGTTTAGGCGAGTGTATAAATATATACATTGAAATTAAACTTCTGTGCAGGGATTTTATAGCAGTTTATTTAAATTATCCTAAAGTACATTGAAGTGGCCTTTTTTAATTTTAAATTCCGTATATAGTAGTTGAATTTAAATTTATACAATTGTTGTCAGTTATCACCTAACTTCACGGCATTATTATGATTGCACCTTTTATTAAGAAGACCAACCCAATTATGTTATAAAGCTGCGTAGAACCGCGGTATATTTTTTATTCAAGTTGTTTTATGGCAACGATTTCGAACAATCATGTTTCGGTTGAGAACGGTGCGGCTGTCAGTTTGATTCCGATCGTGTATTATGTAGAGTATTTTTTACAATGTGTGTTTATGAAATCATCAAGCTGAATTAATCGATCTTTGTATGAAATATATAGCAAATGACTCACGCGTTAAAGGATTTTTTATAAAACCAAGACTTGAGTGCACAGATGGCGTAGTGGTTTAAATGGTCAACTCGACACTGTCATTCACCGCGTATTATCGGTTCGATCCCTACACGGCAAAAAATTGTGAGTCTGAGTGTGTTCTATGTGCGCGTTATTTGAATGTCTGTAAAGACAACGCTATATAGAAGTGTATCCTAGGGTGATAGTCATCTCGGTTAAATAGAAAATGTTACCCTTCAATCGTTTGCAATACCAGCAATATGATTTGTACGTAAAATCTTATGATATCTTAAGTAAAAAGGAATGAAAGTTAAATAATATGAAGGGAAACTAAATAGAAATGGAAGGTGTGTGAGCCCCCAGAACTTTTACTGATCGGATGAAACGCAGTAACTGTAATTACGCCGGTTGCCTGTAAGTGACTGATACTTCTTCTTACCCTTGTTACTTGTTGCTTTCGTACTGTCGCCGAATAAATAACTAAGGCGCGCCTTATTTATTTATTCGGCGACAGTCCTGTATTAAAATCGTTTTTACCGAAGCGAACTTAGATAGATAGAAAGACAATTGTAGATTTGTTCCTGTTAAATATTTATGCACTAATATATGACGTATTGGCACAACTTAAGTAGATACAGATGATCGTCTCAATACGTCGAAAACAGACGCATTCGCACATAGACACGCGACTATATCAGGCGACGGGGGACGTTCAAGTCGACCGATTGTAGTAATTGGCACGCGGCTGACATAACTACTCGTGCGTTGACGACTCCGAATAAAAGGAGTTGCTGTGTTGCGTAGGGATAAAGATAATTTATTCCCTGCTGACAGAACAGGCTCATTGAGCCTGGACATTTAACTGCAGGAATACTGATTTGGTTGCCTGCGATCCTCTATACCATTAGTTCCTAAAGTGGTCCAGGTGGACCCCAGGGGTCCACGGTGACTCGAAGAGGGTCTACGTAGGCGTGACAAAAAATCAGGATCCATAATTCGTAAGTAGGGGTACACGAAAATTTATTTAACTAAAATGTTGGGTTGACTTCACCTATCACTGTAGGCAGATAATATTTTAAGAAGCTCAGCGACTGTTACTTGTATAAACTTGCATATTCCATATTCATTCGATTTTTCGGGCGAGAATTTCTAAAAAAAGGTAAACAGCATAACGGTCAGCACGCCAACCGTGGTAAATTCAGCCCAGAGAATTAAAAAAAATTCATTCGTCATTCTTCACCAATATAAATGCCAAGGAATATGGTAGAAAAGTAGCTGAAGGGCGTCCACCAGAACCAGCAACATTTTGAAAGTGGTCTATGAGAAAAAATGTCTGTGAATATCTGTTCTATACAGTACCTAGAGGTTGGACGATCTATGTAAGCTGAACTAAGTTAAAGCGAGGATTCTAGTGAGCCTTACTTTACTGACACTTCACTGACACTGACTGTATACAACATGTAACATAATAAACGCACATCCGATTTTGAATAAAAGTAGTTTGTTCAAAATCGGGTACTGTATCAATTCCAGCAATTTTTAATATAGGTAATTTTTATCCCTTAAATGATTAAAACGAATTAAATTATAGTCACTCATTTATTAAACAGCTGAAATAAACGAAAATGTATCATAATTCAAGGCAATAAGGTTTTTGGTGCAATAAAGGCAATAATGTTAGATTTATAGTAATATACCCATACTATCCGCGCACAATAAGGAGAACTAATTCGTTAAATAAAAATATTTAAGTATATACGGCTACACATTAAGTTAGACACCCTATATACGCATAACTACGCTACATACAAAATAGACAATTGTCGGAAAGGGACAGTGCATAGTGGTGTCGATGTAATGGTAACACTCTCTCGCACGATTCGCAACGTTCTGATAGTTCAAAGTCCAAACAGTCTAGGTTGATGTGTCGCTGTGTGTTATGTACAAAGTACATTTTAATGATTATATTATTATTACGATTTAATAATATAATTGGGGTGTTTGAGGTTGTGCGTTATGTTTGTGACATGTTGTGTACAGTATAGTCTACTACTCATAGTTTCATGCCTCTATCCCCGAAGAGATAGGCAGATTTGACTATGAACTATGATTTTAAAATGCGCGCAATCTATGGCAAGCCTATCGTCGTAACGGGCACAGTTCCAGACTCAGAGCCATTACTGAGAATTTCTTGACAGAAAACTCAATAACCCTCGATGTGGGGGTTCTAGCGAACTAGAACCCCCAAATCGAGTCCTCATGATAGATAGAGACCTCACGCACAATAGTCACATTTACTTCCAAATGGCAAACCTCAGATACATATAGGTAATCAAATATAAATAGTAAATAGATCGCTGTGCTAGGTGATTCTAAATTCCACATAATTCTATATACAGAGTGTCCGGTAATTAATGGATAACTTTGAAATATCTTATAGTAGAATTGATGGCCGTTAGAGAAAAATATTTAAAAAAAGTTAAAAAAGTACAACAAATCACAGATGGAATAAAAAAAAACATATCTCAGGTAGTAGTTATGATAGATTTTTTTTCATATTTTTTTTAATAGCCTGGCCATCATTTCTGCTATAAGACATTTCAAGGTTATCCATTGATTACCGGACAACCTGTATAACGCGTGTGAAACCGCATACAGTAACTAGGATAATATAAAATGGAGATAGTTACAAACAGCGTACCAAATCCACCATTTTCATCAACTAATAGCGGTGTAATGCTATTGTCAAACGAATCTATTGTCCGAAATACATTGGTATACATTTAAGCTTAACTCACACTTTTCGCTTGCCAATATGTGTGAGAGAAGTAAATCGTAAGAAAACAGTCATGCTTTCGATTAGTCTAGTTAGTGTAAAGTTGGCAATATCTGTAAGAGTATTTTAACAGCATACATTAAGTGAGCTGGGACGCTGGGCATGTTGCCGAGGAGTTGTAGGTATATATATGTATGTAAGACCAGCTTTAATAGTATTATTTTTCTACGAGGTTACTAATATTATAAAGCTGAAGAGTATATTTGTTTGAACGCCCTAATCTTTGAAATTAGAAGTCAGGTTAGACAAAATGTTTAGCCTATTTATTGAGATTGGTTATATTAAGCTACTTGACCTTACTCTACAAGTATTTGGAGCAAAACGGTTAAATCGCAGGACCTATATATTTTATTCTATTAATATTTTGAAGAACAACTAGGAGACATTGTATTTTGTCATACTTCATAGTTTTAAAATGATTGCGTATCATTTAGGTTGTAATAAACACTTGTGTATGATCACATAGCAAAGCAAATGTAACAAACACATGATCACAAGTTGGTTGATCTTAGAGCTATTACTAAAATAATCTGCATTAATTGTTTGTAGATTATTATTTTCTATATGACTGTATAGAAAATCAGTAGTACGTCAGTAGTCTTGTCAGTTAATTATTTCGTTTGAATTAGAATGTATAGCTACAATTATTCACATGTAATAATATATATACTCGTGTAAATGTCTGTCAAACATTTGTACACGGAGTACGTCGTAAGTGTGAGCCAGCCCTTAGTTTGTTTGTCCCATTATTTGTGTAAGGGACCTCTTCTGAATGTTCGATTTTATTACCACTAAATACCACCCTTACATTTGTGTTGGGTAGTGTGTGGAGAGGGTTTTACTTAGAATTAGTTTGTGATACATGTTTCGAGCCGTATCCTGTTTACATTGGTTTGCATAATATTAAACGGTATACCCATTATTTGCTTTGAAATTTTATTCATAAAAGAAATCGTAACATTTTTCTCCTGATTTCTATATGTAAAGTTAATACTACAAAAATTGCAACAATTGACGTATTATGTCACTAATAGCGCTTGTACACGTCATTGATGAGGCACTTGCTCGGTTTATACGCATGTAATCCGAATGATTAACTCACGCATGTAGCCTGCGGAAATAAATTTTTATTTTTTTATTTAATAACAATTTTTACATTGTGTTGAAAGTATATGAATTAGAACAATTTTAATTACAGTAAATAATTTAATGTAATGTATTAAATGTAGCTCACGGAAGTAGCTTGCGCATTTAGCCTGCGCCAGCTTTTTGCATCGTATACAAGCAGGCGCTGGTTAGTTCTCATATAGGTACTTACATATTATGCAATGAACAGTCTGATTGAGTAATAAAGAGCAATGAGAATCTTTTGTCTCCAAGGGATAATATTTTTTTAAAAGCCGCGGAAGGAAACTTGTACAGTTTTAAATAAAAAAACTAGTATTTATAGTTCAAGAAATTTTAAATTAAATAATGTATTGAACGTTTAGAAAATTATACATCAGATAAGAGACTTACATAATCCTGCTTATAAAAGCAAAAAATAAATATAGATTGATATCTTTCTAATCTAGATCTAATTGTAAAATTATGCCTCCAACATATATTATGCATCAGATAAAATGAAACCATTTTTCATCTCGTTGCGTACGAAGTTACATTTATGAAACGTATAACATTTCCAATGATCTAGTGGCAGGCCTGTATCTCGATATTTATTATGGAACATTCTCCCATGGTGTGCGATGGTGTTATAAATTTTTATCGTAACTGTAATACCCCATATAATTATCATGGGAATTCGGTATCGAATGATTTTATGGTGGAATTCATTTATACTATGGTTGTAAATATAGTGATCGTGTAACGTAACATTTATAAAATTGTAACTTGAATATTTTTTGTTGGAAGTTTCCTCGTAAATATGTTATTCGAGTGTAGGAAATATTTTGTTACTTCTTAAATCGGGTTGCGTAGGGCCTGTTAAGTGAATGTGTAATGTGTTTATACCAGTTAAGATAAACCAAGCATACGACTTGCCTGATGAGATACCGCCGTTGCCCTTGGGTGGACATTTGCTGCCGCAGGATTATCCATGTAAACATAGTACATGGACGATCCTGTGGTAGCAAAGGTAGAATCAATTTCCCTGCAGGGGTAGGCAGACGTGTATTACACACCATATTTGGTCCGTTTTGCTTTTAGGTCCAACAAACAAGAGAGCGAGCCTAATGCCACTAATCAATAATTTCAGAAACCAAACTGCAGCAAAAAAACATTAATAGAAAATTCATAGCACTGTCCAATTCGGGAATGGCACCCGAGACCTCAGCACTACTGCTTCTAGTATTTACTGTCATATCGCCGTCGAGACCGAACCCTAAGGCCGTCCGCTGGGTTTAACGGGTGCACGGAGCGGGCGCCCGCGCAGCGTGCTGTTTTCTATTATCAAGGGTCCGCCTCGCGGACAACGTGTCCGCGAGACGGAGTACGCGAGTGGAGCTGTTTCTAAGAAATCATCAGTGAGCGCTGTTTTGTTACTCCCGGCGGGCGGCGCTGCGAGAGGCGGGAGTCCGTCGCGGGCGCCGCGAGTCCGTGACGGAGTACGGCACGGTCTCCGCGGCGGGCGCCCGCTCCGTGCACCCGCTTAACACAGCGGACGGCCTAAGTGTCCAACTCTGTAAAATAATTATTGTTTCGGCGCTGACAATGCCAGAAGCAAAGATCATAATCCTTTTATTAGTAGTAGAACATTTCATCAAGACTTTAAAATCCTATTCTCGTCTGAAACACAACATAATGTTTTTTTGGCATCTTCTATACTAATATTATAAAGAAGAAATATTTGATTTTTTGTTTGTTTGTAAGGATTTAACTAAAAACTATTAAACCGATTTTAAAAATTCTTTCACCGTTATAAACCTGTATTATCACCGAGTTACATAGACAATATTTTATTTTTTAAAAGAAAGTAAAGTTAAACATAACCTAATCAATATTAACAAAACTAACCACTTATAAATAGAACAAAATGAAGAGTAACAAAATATGGGACTGTAAATTATGATTGTTGCTTTCTTTATGTAAATAATTACCTATATAAATTGGATATAGTGACAAGAATAGGAAAGGGTATGTTAAGTTGGTTTGGGCATGTAGAAAGAATGGACGAGGAAAGACTGACTAAGAAAGTTTATAAGGCTAGTGTGAATGGAACAGTCGCAAGAGGAAGACCTAGGCGAACGTTTCTTGATCAGATCGGAGGCGTTCTGGACAAAGGCCAGGTTAAGAGCACCTTGAACCGACGGGCGTGTATGAGGAATGTGATGCAAGTGAATGAAGCCAGAGAAGTGTGTCAGGATCGTAGCAAATGGAAAACCGTAGTATCTGCCTACCCCTCTGGGAAACAGGCGTGAATCTATGTATGTATATATATATGTATGTATTAAATATTATTTTTACCTAACCTAATCTGAAATATAGATATTATATTTAAGTCTGCCCTAGTTGAAAGTAGCTCTGGTAGTAAAAATTGTGTTGGAATGGTTCATATTTATATCAAATTTGCAGAGTTCACTGCGACGTTTTTCTACAATTTTCATAACAAAAAAAAATGTGAGTTGTACTTAATAAATACTCTTAGACTATAGTCTATACCTATAGGTAAGTGATGTGTAATTATTGATGAAATAGACGAATCCTAACTAATATTATAAATGCGAAAGTGAGCTTGTTTGTTTATATGTTTGTTATGCTTTCACGCCTGAATTGCTCGACTGATCATCATGCAATTTCGCGTACACGTCAGGGCAACAGAAAAGGACATAGGTTACCTGTCATCCAGAAAAAAAGTTCTGTTACTGACCTAACCTACATTTTCGCAAGTGAAGCCGCGCGCAAAATCAAGTCATTCATATTTGGATTTAATTAAAATATATTAGAATAATATCAATCGTATTTCGATAGCAGTAGCTAGCGAAAATCGCTTTTAATACGCACATAACTTCAAAAGCTCAATCCAAACAAGAACCTTGCCATAATATAAGCAATGTTGTTTTGGAAACAGCAATTTTGGACGTAAAACCACGTCCGATGTAAGTGACCCAACTTTTTGTATAACAGCTTAAAAGGTTCTTTTGGACGGAGTTGCATTTAGTATGTTGCTATGGCGCTCGGATAATAGATGTCAGGTTTGCATGGCAGCCTAAAAATTCATATAGGTCAACGCTAATTGTATGACAGTGTCCGTTTGCTTTTCATTTTTAAACTGTAGTTCTGCTTTAAATGTATTTCATTCAGTTTCATTTTGTGTAACGTTTCAAAATTATTTTTATAATTTAAATGTTCACCAATATTTGGCTTTATGTTCTCTTAGGTAGTTTAATATCAATTAGCAAGACAAGATTATTCAGTAGTTATGATTTTGAAATATATTTACTTTTAAATAATTTATTGTGATGTTTATGCAAAATTGGTTGTGATTAAAAGATTATTTATATTGTATGTGGGATATTTATATGCCACGTTATCGTATATTAGTTATGGGATATTCATATGCTAGCTACGCGGTATATGAATGTATAATATATAGATTTTCAAGCTTTATGTAGCTACATAAAGCCTGAAAACCTCTAAACAGGTGGGCAGCAGAATTCAACATAAATTGCTGGTAATTCGACGACAATTGATTTTTGTGCGTTTCTGATAACTTAGATTTTTTTATACCTACCCAATTACCTGTCTGGCCTTTTTAAAAATACAGTCACACCTGTGGGACCTCAAATGTTAGGCAGAAGGATATTCACATTTTGTTAGATATGCAGGTAATATAGACGAACTTAATACAGTATTTTTATGTTACCCTGGATGCCAGACTCACACTTAATGATAATACTATTTGATTAAATTATGATATGATGAATTATGAGATTATGTAATTTTATAAATCTATATTATTAATGTTGACTTGGATAACTATTTTAATTTTGGATGACTATTTGATTAAAGTCTGTAATTTTATTAATTCATATTATTAATGTAACGGACGAATAATTTCTCGCATGTTCTTTTGTTATGATCTTCTTGTGTGTGTTTTTTGTTTTTCTTTCTTGTAGTGGACATTATTAAATTGATTATTTTAATGTATTAGTATAAAATTGATAGAAAATTTTGTTAACTTTGATGAACCTGACTTTAATATTTGTATGTCAACAATGACAAAGCATAGTGCAACACTTATCTATTTAAGACCTTGACATGTATGATTAATGTATATATGTTCTTCACCTATGTTTTACAAATAAATAATTCTGATTCTGATTCTGATTCTGACTCCTGTCATAAAGTCCTAATAACACTGCCCCATCTGGGAATAGGAAATGGACCCGGCATGCGCTTACGCACTCACTTTCACATCTCGTTCAACTATATTACTTAGCATACTATTAAATGATAAATAAAATCTTGAACCCGTATAAACCCTCGTTCACACGGAGTTGTCACTCTTATTAATAGTTGACATGATGTCACTAATTGAACGCGAAGTTACACGCATCGTTGACTCAAACATTTTTTATTGCTAACTTTAGTAAGGGCTTGACACGTGCTGTGTGAACTGAACCTTATATCTACACGTACACATAAAAATAAACCTTAACACTATATTTTAAGGTTGGTTTTGCAATCGTTGTGTATTATTAACCGTTTGGTTACAAAATGACAACCAGACGTTCTTTTTTCGCGTGATCAGTTTTTTTGTAGGGTTAATATTTGTCTATGAATGATTGATTAGTTACGTTGTCTATGGATTCTAAGGGTGCAGGGTATGTTTGTCCGTTTGATTTATGGTTGTAATACCACGGGAACATAATAATACGTGTTGATCTAAGTAAAAATAGATGGTCATATTTAGGGTCGTAACGGACATCATAAATATTATGGAAAGAAAAACTTAGTCTTGTGGCAGAAGTTTTTACTTACGCTTGTGGCCAATATGGTTCCGAGTACGTTTCTCGAAAAAATGTGTTATTACATTTCTCTGCGAAATGTATCCCACAACTCAAAAAACAGATAAGGATTTTTATACACTAAGTTTAAATAAAGTCCTCTTTGAATAGGAGTGATAGTACATAGTGTTTATTATGTTGAATTATATACATTTGTACATGCAAAAAATTATTCATTATTATATTTGTTATTTAGAATAAATGCACCTAAGTAATTGTATAATATAACATCATACAATATAAATAGTAGTCAAATACTTTAAAGTTTGATAAGCTATAAAAGGCATAGCAACACTGCTGTCTATCACTTCTTGTTATGAGCTGTAAGCGAACGGACGTATAAAACTTCCTTGTGTCAAAGTATAAAATAAATAGTTAAAGTGTTTGTACAGTGTGTTTATTTAATCCATTACCTCTAACATATTATTTAAAACAATACAGCTTTCTTGCTAACAATAATCCCTAACTTTACAAGCTTATAAAACGCAACTAAAGATCAAGAATATTTATAAGTTAACATTTTTTGACCTGCGCAGTCGCCGCGCCGTTATCACAACATTTGGCGTGCAAGCAATGGCGAAGTGATAACTCAAACCGGTGCGCAATCCCGTGCAATAAGCAATAGATATTTTTTTTATATCTAGTTGAGGCTACACTAGACATGCATCATGAATGTAACCCATGGGAATTAAAAACAAACATTTGGACAATTTTAACAAACTTCTCACAAGATGTTCATGAACTCAATATAGTAAGCATCGACTAGCAACCTGTTCTTCGTTCAAAAATAAAAGTACCACTCGATCAACTCTTGCGCATTCATCCAAATTAACGAACGAGAGCTCGCCGTATTATTACAAATCCTTTGGTATGTTTTCTTTTAATTGTTGTGTAGTTAAATAGAATCGAAAATTGTGTGCTGTTACGCGATTGTTATTAAAACATTCGAATTACTTATTTGAATATTATTTCAGTTATGTTAAATCGAGTTAGGCCTTAGCGGCAATCCATTATATTATTGGAATAATTACGAATAAGTTCCTACCATGTACCATCAGATTGCCTTTTCAACTCGGCGCGTACTAAAGCACCTTTTAGTATAGAAAAATTAATTCATTGCCGAACTATCCTAAAAATTCCTCGCGTAAAGGCGAAACACGTATAGACGCATATTTGGTATTCGAAGATTGTTGTTGGATTAGGCTGCCCGAGTCATGACTGTCCACCATCATCCATTATCATCCAGCTAATGATTATCTGGTACGCTGATAGATGTCGCGAATTCACAGAACATGTTCTATGAGTGTGCTAAGATTCATCCGAACGAATTTTCGACGGTTTACGCGCGATTGGTTTTGAAACATTCAAATTATCTTCATGAATTATGTATAACATTTACAATGCTATTAGTTTCTGTCCGCGGATTCTCTAGCCGGAACCCCATGGGAACACATAATTGAGCGTATTCTTTGTGTTAATTTAAGACATATCTATCTGTACCTTTAGCCTATTAGTTTATTCAAATCCGCACAACGGTTAACCCGTATTAGAGTAATAAACATCCAAACACATTTCATATAAGGCTTTTCATAAAAATAAGCCTGAATTGGTTTCATCTTATACCTAGAAACAGCAAGATAAAACCTCATAGATTTAAATAAGTTCCATAATTAATATAAAAGGAATGCTATATAAATCATTGAACTTATAACGTGGGTACTCTCAGTAAATATCACTCCTTCTCCCTTAGCCTTAATTATTCCCAAGTCACTTGGGGTTGACTTTTCTGGTCTAACCGGATTTGACTGGATATCAGTTTTAACACGGAGCGGCTGCCACCTGACGTCCGCAATCCGAAAGCTAACGATACCCTAAGGCTAGACCAGTGTCAGGATATTAGAGGGTACTGACTTTCCCAATAACGACTGCCATAGATGTTCATGGCAGCAGGGACCGGCTAAACGTGCTCTCCGAGGCACGGAGCAGGCGATAATTGTCAATCAATACGCACATAATTTCGAAAAGTCATATAACTTCCAAAAGTCAGAGGTGCGCGACGTGGGTTCGAACCCGAGACCCTGTGCATTGCAGTCTGTTAGTTTCCCCACTGAGCTATCGCTGCTTTTTAATTCAGTAAATATCACTCCAATAAAATCAAATGAACTTGTGCGCATACAAGATCAACAGACATCGGCCTCATTGTTGTTAAACGAAACCGGTCCAAAGCTTCCGGAGAAATGAGTGGATGCCTTATATATTTTTTATAACGTGCATTTTTTATTTAGTTGTCGTTTATTTATGATGAGATTTATCGAAGTTTTTTATAGAAGTGGTCTGCATTAAAATCATATCTTGATATATCATTAGTCATTTCATTGTAATGAATTACTGAGAATTTCTAACAGAAAATCTTCACAATAATTCCTCAATACAATTTCAGAATGCATGGTGTAGTGGGTTGTTTGGGTTCAATCCTTAAAAATTGTGTCATCCACATAAAGTTTCTCCGAGTCTAGTTCCTTTTTGTGTCCGTTGTTTGTATGTTTTTAAAGTACCGGCACAGGATATATTATAAGTATGTCAATGACAAAAATTGCTTCTAAGAATTTCTGACCGAAAATAAAACATTGTACCTTACGATCGATTTATAAAATTACACTACAAATGGCGTTTTTGGGACTTTAATTAAACATAGACACCTGCAGACTTACATAGTAATTTAAATCAATTTTCTCCTATATCCCGCTTATCTAAAGCATACAATACTATTTGTTGCGAAGTGGATGGGATTGCGGACAGGTATTCCACATTAAAAAAAGTTGTATTAAGGTTGTGAAGATTAGGTAGACTCAATCTGTAAATATATTTTGTTAAAAATTGTTATTATTTTAAAATTCTTTAATACCTTTTTATTATTTTTAATTTTATTTATATTTTGCTAATTTTGAATTCTCACTAATTAATACCTATTTGTTGTATTTTTGTTTTATATATTAAAATAACGGTGTTACACCATCATTTATGCATGCTGTGACACCGTCAGGGGATTGCAATGCTCAAACCTTAAGACTGCGCCGAACGTAAGACAGATAATGACAGAGCTCGTGCGGCGCATATTCAAATCGGCGCGCGGCCGCCATAGTAAAATTGTATGGAGGATATGAAGTGTTTTTTTTTTAATACGTATCTTTATCGTCAACCAATAACTTAAATATTTGGGACGGACAAATTGTAATATAACTAAAATTAATGTTTCGTTTAAGCTGTAAAATAGGATAGATTTCTACTGTTATAATCTAAAAATCACGTAACACGAGCTTACGTTTTTGCATTTTTCGTGCAAATTTACGTAATTATGTAGGCGAAAATATTAATTATTTTAAGTTTTATACACGGAGTAATTGTAGACACATTCATTGTTACGGTAAATGTATATTTTATATTTGTATTAAACAAAAAGTGTTGATTTTATTCACTTAACTGTTACCGCCTGTTTTGGCACATTTCGCTCGGCGCAGTCTTAAAAACACGTTCTTTATGGGAAAAACATCGTATTAATTAAAATATTAATTAAGTTGTCCTAATATTACCAAATAAATTGAGCAAATAGGTCGTTTTAAAACTAAATATAAAATTTTCTATATAACGGCTGAGATATTCCGTATAAAATGTATACTTACTTAAAAACATGTAAACATGTTTAACAATGTGTATTGTTTATTTTCAATTATTTGTTTTAAAATGTTGTACTAATCAATAATAATCCGAATCTTTACAAAAGTCCCCGCCAAGCAGCCCCACTACGCTCGTGACGCTTACTCAGGACTGCAAAGCCCAGATCTTCAAAGTCATAGGGCAATGTAATGCCCTTAAATTCTGTGTCCATTTAGTCAATATTTATGGCCTTATTCAGTTATGTAGAAATAATGTAACAATTACTGGATGTCCATATAAATAAATAGTTTCACGCTTATATTACCGAATGGGTAGGCAGCGGTACATCCATATTTCACACGCCATCTATTTAGTTTACATGTATTAATGACAGCGAGCCTATAACCACAGTACATACATATACAGTATTCTATCTTCATACAAACGGTCGGAACTTGGGTCATACCTACGCGCCTCGGCGTTGGTATGCGCATGGTTCGCAATCAGTCGCGAATGCGCCGCAGTGACGAATGGACGACGCGACGGTGTGATTGTTTTGTAAGCAGCGTACGATTTGTGATGATTTGATTTTATTGAACACTTTTTATTTCATTCATTACGAATTTCATTTTTTATAATATAATATGTATATTCACAAAACTAGAAAGAAACTTAAGTAGGTAGATAAAATTAAAATACTGTAAGCGGGCAGCCCTACCGCGTGTCTACGAACCACGCTGTTGTGGGTAATTATTTCAAGGACAGGGCCAAGTTACAATACTGTATATGTATGTACTGTGCTATAACCTTCTAATAGACACCATCGTGCTGCTACTAAGAAAACCTTGACAGAATAACATTTAGCCAGTTTGGAGTCTAACCCAAGACTTCAAACACAGCATAATATTCACAGCTACTGCACGACCATACGATATTGATCCCTTACAATCTTAGTCATAACAATGCAGAATCTTAACAATCGGACAGCTTAGTCTGCGGTCGGACATCGGGACAGCGTTCGTGTGGACGGAGGGACAGGGCTCCAAACTTTACAATAAGGAACAATGTAAGGGTACCCTGTACTGGGATAGACCTATTGTACTGCTTTCATGTGCCTGTAGATCTTAGAAATGGGCAGGAAAGGGAACGTGTTGGTAAAAATAAAGTGGTGTATATTTCGTTATTATTTTATAATGTTAAATGTTATTCTCGGTTGTGTACGGGAGTGGATGATAAAATCTTGGGTTTGATAACTGGATTGGATAAAGTGATTTTGGGTTTTTTTGTCAATGAATGGACAGTAGCAGCTTCCAGCTTTATAGTACATTTTCCCAATTATGTTTATTATTTTGGATTGAAAAAGACAACTAAGCATTAGCAATAACTCCTGCATCGCTGGGAACCTTACAAACATTCAAACAACGGTTACAATACGGCCGTGTTAATCGAAGGCAGTAAGTCAGAAAAAACAGTATTAGAAAACAGCGCGCAAAGATTTTGTTACAATTTAAGTGTTTGTGATAAAACTATATACTCGATTTTTATGTTCTATATATCAAAAGAAAGGAAAAAATATGATGTTTACAGTAGAGAAGCATTCTTAATCAGTAATTTTTAAAAATACCCATCTTTGACTTACCTCCCCTTTCGATTACCACGGCAGAATAAACACGCCAACTCGGATCAACTATTTGTAGAACACACAATTTGTTGTCCTGTATCAAACCTAGAACACTGAGCCGATTCAGTTCCAAATACTTAAACCATGACAATTGACGAAAACAATATGAAAATGTTTTAAAAAAAAAATTGCTTCATGAACACTCAAAGAAAACGCTATGCACCACCAAAATAGTTACTTAAAACTGTTTGCTTACATACAATTTTGGGCTCTTATAATGTCCTCAACGTTGACAGTTAATATTATTAAACAAAATAATAAACCAATCTTGAAGTTCATTGAATGTCAATCAGCGGATAAAAGAAATGAAAGATGTGAAAGAACACAATAAACAATGAGATAATACTTCAAGATGTAGTTCTAGTTTCATACTTAAAATTCTTTAAAATGTTGCATCGTTTCTTGAGTAAATAATGGCATAATTAACAATTCTTCAGTCAATGGACCTGCCAACTTTCGGATTCCCAGACGTAATTGAAACCTTTTGTGTACACCGCCGGTGTGCCGGTGCGACTCGATAGGTTAATGGTGTAACTTCATAACTCGGGCGAAACGTCAAGCATTAATAAGGTAAACATTATGCATGATCGCCTTAATACCCGTTACGTATTATATGTAAGATTTTTTACAAAGATTTTGTAGAAAACTTAATACATTCACTACACCAACCATAATTTCCCAATTCAAGAAAAAGATTCTTGTAATCAGCAAAGACATTTTTATCGAAACAATTTTGTAAAACATATTGGTAGTAGCAGACCCTGTAGCAATTTATTTTTTGGTCGTCCATCGTTTATAAATCTTCTTCAGTGCAAGTTATACGCTTATTAATAGGCAAACTGTATATTTGCATGCTTTTACAAAAGTATTAAATACATACATTTATCCACGCCTGTAGGGTTAGATCGAAGTTGATCTTCTCCACATTTTGCCAATGCCATCTTAGGTCCTTCGTAATAGGTGTCGGTACTGTCGATTAGCGGGCACATTCCAGACGCCGAACTGCTACTGAGGTGTTCTTACATAAAAAGACAATAATATGTTGACCAAACCGGGCTTCAAATAGGAGACCTAACAACCGGTCGCAGACTATAGACTTGAAACAGTCACGGCACTTTTAAACAACTGAGAATAGGCAATGAATTGCCGTAAATCTTAGAGTCCGAAAAAATTATTCAAGTAGTATCCAAAGGTCACGTGATACCTCGTGACCATATCGTGGTCTCGTGGTCATAGGTCAAAGGTTATAGTCATCTCAGGGGTATATCGACTATGCTGAGTCGGATGGCTTTGATCGCGAGTCTATAGCTTTTACGGGTCTTGAGTTGAAAGTTGTATAACAGACAGACGGACGGACGGACAAAGCTGTTGTATAAGAGTTTTTCGAACTCTAAAACTACGATGACTTGATTTTGATGAACAATTTATAAATTACTTTATTTTGCCCGTGGCTTCGTTTGAGTAAATTAAGGTAAGGTTGACACCCTAATCACCTAGCGGTATGAAATATACTTTACGACCTATTCTCATACCTACCAAATATACATAAAAAATTTCATAAAATCGGTCGAGCCGTTTCGGAGGATTGCGACCACACCTTGACACGAGATTTATATATAATATATATGTATATAGATTTTAATGCATTCGGTAGTTTTGCTTATTCGTTTTAATACGATACCAAAGCTTTAGATCGCAATCTAATACATGCTAACAAAAACAAACGACAAGAAGTCATAAAAAAAATTTGTACCAAATTCTACGTCCATAATTCCACCTTCAGTGAACAATATTTTCTTTTTATAGTCATATGATACTTGTTTCGATAGACCTATTCAATTATTTCCTAATAAGATTAGGCCAATAAAAAGCTCAGAATTCGTACGTTCTCCAAAATACTGCGTTATCAATTTTCATATCGATTTCTTACAAGTTCTAGGTCACCGAATATGTAATCGTTAGAATCGTAAGCCGGTTTGTTCAATGCGGTGTTTTAAATCATGTCATATTCTTCTACTCTGGTTATAAATCAGACAGCTTATATATTTTATAGGTTAGTTCCTTTAGTAGCTTTAACGTCAAATTTCTATTGTTTGATGCGTAACTTATCTATTCTTGAAATCTTAGATATTAGATATTTGACCTTAGTAAGTATATACCGTACTTGGATATACTTGTATGTCTGAACACAACAATTTTTACACTCTCATTTTGCCAGCTGTATTGAGATCACATGTCGAAATGTAGGGTCATGCTACTGAAGATTTCCTGTTAGAAAACTCAGAAGTTTTTTGCTTGATTTTGAAATCCAACGCAAGCTTTTGCGGCAGTTCTGCTAGCGTTCCCGCTTACGCCATTGGATTAACGACGCAGTTAATGCGTTCATTTAAAATTTAGACTGTTTAAAGACGACTTACTTTCGTACATCCTGAATCGCTTGGGACTTACAAGCATTGAAAGAACGGGGACAAAGAACAATCAGAATTGGAGCAACTGTTTGTGGATCACATAATTTTCGGTCCATGCGGGAATTAAAAGCGTTGTCTTCGTTCATTGGTAGAGGCAAGATGGGTACTTAAGCTATCTGTGCAACCAATTTTAGATTAACAACTGTGGTTGTATTACTTGTGAAGTATTCATGTTTTGTGATATAAAGTCCTCTCGATTTTAAACCTTTGGTTTTGAATCACAGTCGCGCCCTTGTATGCACGCGATCGTGAGTTCCAGGGTATGTTACTCGAGTTGGGCAAAGTATTATTGTAATTTTCTGTTAGAGCATTTACAGTAACAGCACGGAGTCAGGAAATGTGCCCGGTAGACAGCAATCTGTCTTTCCGGCACATTTCCAGACGCCTTTTGAGGTTAGGCTCTCGCGTATTTTAAACATTGCTGATGAAATGTGGTTACATTACATCTTTGCCTACCGTATTAGGAATAAATATGCTTGAGCCATATTTATTCAGAATCGTAAAAAGAAAATGACAGATCTTTTATAATAGCTTTACATTTTATTAATAAAATTTTATTCGTGTTAGAAAAGGAAACTGGATAATTTTAGCGGTAGATTTAGCGGTAAATTGAGATTTCGTTAGAGAAATAATTGATTCGGACTCGCGCTCATGAAAAATAATTTTGTACAGCAACCAGAATATGGGCATGTGATAAGAGTATCGGGAAGTGAGCTTCTTGGTTATATTTTGGTACATTACGGCCGACGGCATTTTCTAAAGAGTATTGGAACTAACGTTATATTTGTTACCAAGGATGGAAAAAGGTCAAGGACGCGAGACGAAACTACGAGAATAAATTTTACCAGAAGACTTCGTGATTGCCCTTAGGCAAGTAAAAATGCGTATATCATAAAAGACAGCCGTATTAATCTTGTTATTGATAACTATATAGTAAGCGAATCTTCAGAGTAATTTCACAAAATATAATGAATGTTTAAAATGTTTTTAATATACTAGCCAATTTGGACGACTAAATTATTTGATAATTAATTGATCATAACAATGATCCTCAGATGAGTGTTATGATCAATTATTTATCAAATAATGAGAGTGAGAGACAAGATCTAAATACTGGTAAGCTCGATATGTTTAAAAAAATAAATGGATTAAAATGTAGAAGTGTATGTAACCAGTGATAAAGCATGCTTGTGCTATATCGAATGTAATTGACTGCTATATAGTCTAGACCGAATTTTCGTTATTCAATTCGGGCTTTTGGGCTAATACTATAAAAGTACTACTACTAAAAAAATAAAGAAAATAAAGTACTTTGGAATATAAAGCATACATTAAGCTATTGCGGTTTGAGATGAGTCTTTTGACCATCGTAAGACAGACAATATTAAATAATTTCAATGTTGTATCAGACTTCATAAAACTGTTAACATTATGTAGATACCTACTCATTTTCTTATCTGTATACCTTGTAACCATTTGTAAAATTGTCGATTGTGTAAACTCAGATCTAAAAAAAGATATAGGTACGATCGCTTCTTAGAACTATGGAAGTACTGTCGCGTCTGTTACACGATGACTAACTAACGGTTTTTTCTGGTACGTAAACAAATGGGCTATATATAGAAGAATTAATTTTATTTAAATCTAGCTAGTATAAAACCACTTTTATATTTTATTTTTTATATGACCTGGTGTGTTATTGTGTGTGATTGCTGATAAACAACTGGGTAGGTACATTACAATTTTAAATATATAAAAATCATTAGTTTCGGTATGATGTTTATGTTACAATAGATTGATTGAAATGTCGATTGTTTGTGTATATTTCATCTATTTCCGTACTTATTGATATCGTTTTATCGGAATGAGTTGCATTTACCAAAATAGTAGAGTTTAGCCCGGCTAACTAGCCGGCTGTATTGGTACTATTTGATACAGCTGCAATATAAGCAGGTAGTTAATTAACAATAGACGACTTCATGTCGCTCTTTTGTAGTAAACCTTCAGCTTTCAATCATCCCAAATATCAGGTAAACAAATATCAGCTTCTATGCCATTAATAATTGGACAGATATTATCTACAATATCTTCTAGCGAACTTTTATTATTTAAGAAGAAGTCTATTATTGCCCATTTTCCGGACCCTGGTCTTACTGACATCTTTCATTTATTTTCTGTTACGTCAGAGTAACAAATCATCTTTATCTCCATCAAATGAAACTTTATTTAAAGCCTTATTTATATAAGTTATCCATTTACTCAAACCCATCGAGAATTAACACTCGGTCGCTAAAAGGACAACATCAATCTCTCCAAAACAAATAACCAATTTGAAATTCAAATTCAAAACATGAATCAATCGGCACTAATAGACCTATTGAATGCCGAACAGATCTAAACCTAGATCAGATCGAGACACGTTAATAACTGAGAAAGCAGGAAATTACAGCAAATAGACTATTGGCACAAAGGAAATGACACTACCCGTTCCTATTATGAAGTGAAAACTGTTTGCAGCAGAAATCACAATGTTGATTGTAAGTCTGTCAACTTTGTTCAATTCTGTTTTGAAATTTGAAGCACCAATTAATTTACTGGAACACTCGAACCAATTTCTGTTTGATTATGACGAAATTGAAAACAATTCCGAAATCGTATTAGAACCGCGTTTCACGAATCACTCGCACAAAGGCAAAATATAAGCGAAGTTGTTAATGAAAATACATAAAATAGGGCATACAGACGGAGAGGATATAAATTCTGGTAAATTTGCAACACAAATCGCACTGCAGTGTCTAGTGCAGAGCTTTTTGTGTGCGGGTTAAAAGAAACCAACTTATTAGCATATTCTATAGATTCCACCCCACACAGCGGGTTGTGAACGTAATATAATAATATATACCAAAGCAATCCTCAAAGACGGCACGTTACCGATTAAAACACAGAGTAACAAGCGATTTATCGTAGAAAATGTTTTATATCATTATGATGGACGCTGTTGTTCTTCTGCTTTCCACACTGAGTCACTTTAGTTTTCACTATATTTGTTAGTGGGTAGCACTTATTGATACACAGTAACACTATTGTTATTCACGTTAGGTTTATTGTTAAGAATTTGTGGTTTTTTGTTGTGTGTGTGTAGATACTCCGCGGCGCGCGTGCGTGCGCGGTTGCAACGCGCACTCGACTGAGTTACGAACCCCTGGCTAGGGTTTTAGTCCCGGCCGGCGAAGATACGTTCCGTTACACGCTCCGTATTGATTGTTTGAAGCTCGAAGAATGTTTTATAGGTTCAGCATGACGTTTTTGATTTGTATGAATGATAACTTTGTATTTTTTATGAAGTACCTGATGCAAAATGGTTAGCAATGTTATGTGTATTTGCAACTGTGTTTGTATAAAAGTAATAAGGTGATAAAAAATCGAAACTTATTTCTAGGAACGACAAAAGGTACACAAAAGGTTCTTCATTATGTTTAAAAGTTAACAGTAATCATATATAGAACTATGTAATTGACGCATGCGTTCAAGTTTTATATAAAATATAAAAAGCGTTGCTATTATCGTATCTTTATTTGTAGGATAGGTATATAGGATATATATATCGCACTATTAATTGTAACGATGTAGCGTCAGTATGAAAGCTCTAAGATTTGTTAGGTATAGCAGGATATTTATCCCTTCAACCTGAAGTATGCTGGGACAGTTATGGACAGCAAATAGTGCTTCTACTCTTTAAAATCCTTATGTTGTGTCTCTTCGTGGAATAAGGTTTGCAAAGCTATAGAAATGCTGGATTTACGCTATGTTAACGTTGACTCCTTGTTGCTGGGCTGAATATGCGTGAAAGAGACAGTTCTAACCCTGGTCTTACATGTATTTAATGCTACCGCTTACCATCAGCAAAAAATGGAGAGATTCAGAAGCCGGCGTATAAATATTATGTACTACTTTAGTTTTAGTCTTCTAGGTGAAATTTAGAGCTTTGCATAACAAATTGTATAGTGAAAGCACGTAATAGCGCTCAGCATTTTTAGTATTCAATAATTCAAGGATCTGGAATACAGTCAAACAACAATTTTTAAACTACCTAGGTTACCAACAATCGTACAGTCCATCTGATCAAACTGTTCAGAAAGATAAGATAATTATGACAGCATAAGGAATAATGCTGTATATACTGACAGCATTATTCCTTATGCTGTCAGTATAAGGAACAAAGACTACTGGTTCAACCGTGGCCCTTGTTGACAACACAGCGAATCCTTAAACCTAGAATCCCAACACTCTCAAAAACATAACGCTAGGCTGTTAAGCTTCGATCTTCTGTAAGATGGAGGTAATTCTCTAGTATAAAGTATTATTGAGTTAGTTAGTGTGTCTTCTGCCAAAAAATCTTAATATCAGCACGGAGTCTGGAGTTATTTTTGGTAAACGGCAATACGCTGGTTCTTATGACTAAAATACTAATTTAAATTATCTTTAACTTAAATAAAAGACTATTCATTAAGTATCGGTTCACACAGCATATCTTTGTAAGTATAGTAACATAGATATTTATATAGATATGGAAGAGTGGGATCTTCCGACACATGGACCCCTACATTTAAAACTATGCCTCAATAATGTATTTATTACCTGTTAAAAACGTAATAATGTCAATTGTTGGTTTTTATATAGGCATGCCATATACATATGTATGTCTTAATATTACAGGAGTTTTAAAATTTTTACCAAATCATTTAAACGTCAAACGAAGTCTACCGTCCCGTGCAACGGAACGCTATAACAGCAACAGCACTATCGCCGTCTCTTTCTACAATCATTTACAAAAGGTGACAGAGTAGCGCGTGTCCCAACCCTGTATCTACCCTTCTCAATACACGCTATTCCACCCAGCTTAACTTGACCCATCAAGAATTCACTAATTCCGAACATTTTCCCAAAAGGTCCAGCTCATGTTAGACTGGACAACATATAGGGTTGCGATTTTAGGGCTAACAAATTAGAAAGGGGAAGAAAAAATGTACGAATGTCAGGTTTATTGACATTTTGCAGGGCTATAATTAAGGTTTAGTGAGGGTTCCAAGTTGTTATCGACACACCGTTAAATTTTAAAAGCTCGATTTTCTTTGCTATTAATTCGTTCGATTAGCTTTAAGTATCAATTAAAATATCGCTTGTTGTTTGGGTTTTCATAAAACTTGAGAGAATAAAAAATTTACAATTGTTAAATAATTATTCTGTAATGACCACTATTTTGGATAAAGTATATTATAGGTAAGTACATATATATTTGATATTTCCTTTTTAGTGATTATCAGTGAATTTTTGCTCGTATAGCAATAAGCATTAATAAAGTAATATTTAAATCTATTAATATGATACTTTAAATTGAATATAACTGCGAATTCTTCTGGTAACGTGAAACAATGATAATAATTGAGAATAACGACATCTGTACGAAGACAAAGAAAACATGATGTCGCTTGCTAACTTAACTACTGTTACACGTTCAGGACGAGAGCAATAGTTTCAAGGTTCATTCAAAAGATGGCGTTAGATGGCGAGTTTTATTTATTTGTATACAATACCTGAAATTTTAATAATATTGGTAATCCTATTATACTTTATGGCGCAGCAGGATATTTTCTGATGTACATTTGAGCTAATAATATTTCTTGTGCCTATAACAGCTGACCTCTTATGCACTTGGCTACTAAAAGCAAAGAGGTTCTCACAATAATGATCGTACGGGTGGCACAATTAATAGAATGGTCTCGTTGCTACGGTATGACAAGTATTATGGGTTTTATTCTTACACACTCACCATTTTTTTGCAGATTGTGTGTACACTAAGAATAGGTTAATTGATATTTGTAAAATTTTGGCAATTTGCATACTTCTTTACTGTCCTTAAAACTAGATGAAACGCTCCCAATACTGCGCAATATTAACCGGAAAATATAATGATACATTTTCTCGTCATTCTTACCAATTGACTTTAATTTTTTTCGACGAGCTCGATTGCGTAGTGGTTAGTGTAACCGACTGCCACGCCTGAGGTCGCGGGTTCGATTCCCACACAAGTCAAACATTTGTGTGCATGAACATGGATTTTTGTCTTGGGCTGGGTGTTTCTATGTATAATATGTATTTACAAAAAAAATGTATATATTTATGTTTCTCCGTTGTCTAGTACCCATAGTACAGGCTCTGCTTAGTTTGGGCTAGTTGGTGTTGTGTGTATGTGGTAGAATATTATTATTATTAATAATATTTAATGTATTAAATAAAACACCTAATAAAATTTCAAACATTTTATTTTGAAACTTATCATATAAAAGGGTATACACATGTCATTTAACAACTAAGTCTATGTATAAAACACCTATCTAATAATAAAAGTAAAATTTTGCTAAAACTGACTGGTTCTCTTAGTTCGTAGCATTTACACAAAATATATCTTTGTAGGATTTATAATCCCGTTCACCCACCGAGAACAATAAAATATACAAAAACATTATATTATAAAAATTTAATATAATATATTTTAATATATGTTACGTAGAATTTTAAAAACATTTTCCCGTTACGTACATAAGTTATATTTAATCTCAATCACTTTAATTATATTTACATTATTTAATAATACTTACTTTAACAATCACTGTATATGAATTTATATCGTTTTATCAAAAAAACAACAAATAAAATAAACAATAATAAGTATTTTTAAAACCATATTTTGTGATATCGCAGAAAGTACATGTACATAATATAAATTATATTTATACTTGTACTTTGGAAAACAAAAAAATAATTTAACACTTTATTTACAGTTATTGTTACTTATAACTAAATAAAGCTTAATATGGATGGAAGTATTGAAACTAATGCCTTTAGGCAAGTCTTTTAGTATTTTAGTGAGCAACAAAGTATTTTCGGAACATAAAATAACACAAAATTGGACTAAGGAAAATTATGAATTTTAAAACAAATCAAGTTCTCAATATTCAATTGACTTTTTAAATTGAAGATAATTTACTTAAGAATAAGTAAGATATGGATAAATCCACACATGAGGTAGTTTAAACATAAAACTGTTAAAAAGAAACAAATTAAATTATGATTTTTGTAAGTCTGGAAGGTAGAGCTTATAAAAATTTCGATGCCTATTTAGACAAAGTCGATAAAATTTTGTTTACAGCCGCGGATAGCTCACATGAAACAAAAGTTTTTACATTAATCTTATAATTATCTGTACAATATTGTTTGGAGTTTAAAAGATATCTACAGAATCATTGATCTACTATTCAGTACAATATTTCTTTTGTGGTTGGATTAGCGAATTAAAATTGTCTTAATATATTGAAATTTGATTATCTGGTATTTCAAATTGCAGGAGACTCTCAGAACTATCACTATCAAACATTTTGATAACTTAATACGTTATTGCTCTATTTTTTACCTTTACAAAATCGTGAAGCGACCGTGTAGAAATTTTACTTTCTCCTAACGTCGCGGCAGTTTTATTTTATAACGAGTAGGGCTCAGCAAAAACATAGACTCTCGTACACTCCAAACAAGAATAATTAAAAGTACATATTATTCTAACCTAACAGTTCACTGTAGGCTATTGCACTTTTTCTTTTTCTGTCGCATCTTGTGTCACATGACCGTTCGTGTAGCCATTTTGTAAATGACCATTAGATTTGGTAAATCCGTTGAGACCGTTTAATTCGTGTTTTGCGTAACCATTGAGGTTGCCATTTCTTACGTATCCGTTAAGGTCTCCATTAGTTAGATGTCCGTTGAGGTCTCCATTAGTTTGATGTCCGTTAAGATCTCCATTGGTTAGATGTCCATTGCTAACATGCCCGTTTAAGTCACCATTTTTGACATGTCCATTCATCTCGCTCTTCACTATTCCGTTGCTGAGGTGTCGGTCATCATTGTTGTTGTTGTTGGCAGTCGCAGTTACAGGTTTCCTCTTTGGCGCCCTCTGTTTGTAAGCTTGTATGTAGAAGTTTGTGAACAGGACGATGAAAATTGACGAGTGGAGGATGAGGCCGGCAGCAATGATCCTGGAAAGAAAAAAATATATTATAAGCTAATTGCTTTATTCGCTAGGTATTAATTTCGCTCTTCCAAATTAATGTTATACTTTCAATAATCCTCATTTTTAAGTATACCTATTACATGATAAAGGAACAATGATGAGGCCATTCAGTTAAAATTTTGGTAATACCGACCAACCAGTACAAATTTACATTACACATTTTACGTTACGTTTGTGCTAACAAGCCGTAGTATAGTATGTAGTAATGTTGAAGATGCATTTGGTTTTTAGTCTAGACTTCAAAAATTGCTAGTCTTCGCAAGATACATATATTGTAGCAACAAAATGTTTATCAGACTCTTGTTTTCAGAGGATTAGTACAAAACTCCATTTATTTGATTAAATTAGATAATGAAGTGATGCAATGAGGCAAATATGACGACACTGCCTGCCTATTGCACATGCATCGCAGTTATTATGTCGCTAACATACTAGTCTGGCTGGACTTTTTGCAAGGCTTTTTTGATATTTGATCATGCGTTCCTACATTCCAATAAACTTTCATATAGACCACAATTTAAATAAAGCATGAAAGAATACCATGAGCAGTCTGGTGATACAAAAAATAAAATTTATCGTATCATTTAATAGTATATTTTTTTAAATATTATTTTATATAATAGTAGTAATAGTAGTATTGCAAAGTTTAATAGTAGTAGTACCTAGTGTAACAATTTTCAATATTATGTAATAAAGTGTCAAATAAACAACGCGATAAAATCCGTATATAGTAGTTTAATTTCAATGAATAATATTCGCGTATACAGAAGACAATATTATAAAATATAGTTGTTATTGTTTACTGACATCAACATTGCTTTTATATTTTACATTGTGGTATAAAATAATTATTGCGAAGAATAATAATCCCTACTCATTATTTGCAATTATTATTGCTGTACCAATGGATTTCCGCAAAGTAACGCCTAATTCAATTGAATACATTGTTGAGGTCTAGCATCTGGTATTGCAACTTTCAATGGAAGTAAACATCATTAAAATCGGCTATAATTTTGTTTAGTGCGGTTATAATTGTTATGTTGTTTTATAATCATTAACACGGCAATGATATTCATATACTACATGTTTTTAATTTTTAATGTGATGATGATGCTCTATTGCTTTATACATCAATGGTTTTCTTTGAAATGTTGCTAGGTACACCTGTGATGGAATATATTATAACTAAACAAGGAGGGCCACAATCACAGACGATATAAGTTAGTGTAAGTACTGAATTGGCCGTCTTAAATGTTTTAGTATTAATTATAACTAATATATACTTGTCGAAGATACTTCACGAGGAGGTGTTATAGGTACATATGTAATCCTAATACTTACTTTGGATATCCACAGTCGCATACCAAGGCGCTGATAGAGTGGAACAGCACCATGAAGAATTGGACCTGGAATAAGAAAGACGTATCATATTAGTATTAAAAAAGAAGTTGCTATTATTGATAGTGTTTATTGAAATCAATACAGTTTCCTAAAATTGTGCGATACATCAAATTCACTCGAAATCTGTATGTTCTTTGTCTTTGGTCTGGGTCTTTTTCTTTCTCAGGTGGCGTACTGATTTAATTGTTCGCCTCGTCACTGCCTTCGCGCCCAGTGTTGCGGGTTCGATAACCACACGGGAAAAAAAAATTGTGTGATCCACAAATGGTCGTTCCGAGTCGGTGTATTCTTTGTGTCCGTTGTTTGAATGTTTGTAAAGTTCCCCGCGACACAGGAATTATTCCAGCTGCAGGAGACGTCATAAAAAACAAAATTTTCTCGTCTATTTCTCGCGACAAAGGATAATCTTGTGTTTCCTATTTAATGCATAGGCCATGATGCCTGAAGAGCTAATATTACTCACTTCAAATTAAAATTCTTTATTTCATCAAAAATGAACCTTATAAGTCAAATATAAAGACCATGCATGTACATTATAACATAACCTTTGTAACTAAGATATTTTCTTTAGAAATTGCGTTTGGATATGTATCTAGATAAGGTTTATTGACAATAAAGTTCGGTACCTTCTGAACTAGTTGAAAGTGTATCTCAGAAGGTGACTTCGAATATTCTTAAGGCGTTGAGTAATACCAGGCTTTATATGCGTCGACATTTTCTGTTAATTTATTCAAGACCTTTTAGAATATGTTTGCCTCAGGGCAAGCAGAGATTCCATTATATTATTGTGTATTTTGTAGGTTTATAGCTGCATAGATATCTCAAACAACGTAGAGAAACACATAGGCATCGTTACGCTCTTACCAATTTGGTTAAGCAGTAGCACAAACATCAACATTATGATAATGTCTTCATTGAATTCTCAAAATATGCAGTAGGCCTTTAATTAGTTCAAAATGTTGGTGAAAGTTCTTGAGAGCTTTCACTGTTCACAAATCTTATGAATCAAATTCATGATTCATGAGCGAGTTAAAACAAAATGACGGTATTCAGGGCTTCCAAGAACCTCATATAATGTCAAACGATTCCCTTGTTTTACAGTCGTCATAATTTTATACTTGGAAGTGAAAATTACATATGAAATTTGAAGAAATGAAATTATCATATGTACCTGTTGTTGCGGTATTTGCTTTTTATACAGAAATTACAGTTGTTTGTACGAGTAAATCATTAATGGAAATTGAATATTTCTTTTATGATTACAATGGAATTATGAAGAACGGTTTCTGCGTTTTACTTTCAGATGTTCGTTAATTTGTTTTTTTGCCCTTACATGGTATTTGCAGATTCTCAATAACCTATATGAAAACGTCCTAAATTTAAAACCTTTACTTGACCGACTATAGTAATTTAAATACTTGATTTTAATATATCTTCGAGTAAATTTTATTCTGTTTCGTATTCATCTTTAACTTCGTAAATAACCACAAAACTTGGCCTGCAAGGTGAGTAAGTAAGTTTAATGTAAAACATTTTATAGACCGTGTGCAATACGGAGAAAGGATACGGCGTTCCGTCTAATGTTGAAATCGTTGTGTCTAAATGTTGCCGTGAACGGTGCGGCTGCACTGCGCTCGTGAAAAATGTATTTCGTAACTGTTGATTGGTAGTTGATGAATTGGAGTTGTGTGATGTGTTCTTGTTGGCAGTTGGTAAGATTGGTTAAGTGATCTATTTATACTGTTGATTTTGTTGAGAATAAATATTTTTTGTTTAAGATACTGCACAGGTAGTGCAATAGATTAAAAGTCACCTTGCCTAATTATAGGCAATAATACAACTAATATATTATTGACTATAATTATACATATAGATACAACTAACTATAAAAAACGACACATCTTTACTTGCTTAAGCTACCTCTTATAACTTAGAATACAATAAGGTTATATTTTGTTAGCACAGAAATCGATGGCCTTTTTAAGACTGCGCCGAGCGTAAGACAGATAATGACAGAGCTCGTACGGCGCATATTCAAATCGGCGCGCGGCCGCCATAGTAAAATTATATGGAGGATTTGAAGTTCTTTTTTGATAAATATGTATCTTTATTGTCAACCAATAACTGAAATATGATTATAATATTATAGGCAATACGATGAGAGTTGTGTGGTCGGTCCCTAGTCGCTACAAGGTATTGAGAATTATTTGCTCTAATATATTCTCTGATGAGTTATATATTTTTCTGCGTATGATTAATTTGTCATTTTAGTATAATAAGTGAAGTCAGTGCAATAATGAGGTAATTCATAGATATATATTTAAAAAAAAGTAGAAGTTCTATTCGAAATTAATAATGTTAATACCATTGTCGGTTGCGATAACCTCTACATATGGTAATTAAATTATTATTTTAATTCTGCGAAGTCAATAAGAACAGATCTTATCTTTTTTATTTAATTCTCTTGCAAATTACTTTAGTGGATTACACACTTATAATAGCATTATGAGGTATGTAGATTACGTCACAAAGTGACTTGCGTTATTAAAGATGGACAATGACACAGTGGTGGTGAATGTGAATGCAGTGCATGAGATTTTGGGTTAGATTCTCGGGTTGGATAAATTGTTATTGTTTTTATTTTTATAATTTTGTGTCTACTTCCAGACGATCCAAAGAAATATCTAATAGGCGGTTATAGGTTTGTCTACTGTTATAAGGGTCCTTAATCTGTTCTTGGTGAAATGTGGGTGTACTATACCTCTGCTTACCCCTTCGGGGATATAGGCGTAACACTATGTATATAAAATTACGAAAAGTCATGATAGATATGTATCTATGCATGTGCATTGCAATATGTCACGTTGCAAGTGCGTCTTAACAATTACCAACATAAATAAACTGGTGACAATTTGTGACGTTTATACACAACGGTCATTATTTTATTGTAACAAGCAGTGATAAATCAATTTTATGAGTTTATCAACTAGCACTGCGTGTGTCGCAGTACAACTCCACCGTTCACCGTATATCCTAACTGCTTGCGCAAGCGGCTCCCGTGGCGAGGAATTCTAGGTGCGGTGCGATCCTTATTGGTTAGTTCCACGTTGCCACGGGTATTGCGGAAGTGTACGCATAAAAATGTTTATGTATTGAGTAAATTTAATGTAGTAATATAACGATACGATAATTCGATTCAACATTGATCTTAGTCAATGAAGTGACCTCAGCGTAGTAGTAAGTGTTACGATACAGGTGAACTAAAAATTAGATTCATGTAGATATCATTTTATTAATCAAGCAGTATTATGTTACCACAGATTTTTATAGCACTTTTATTTTCGAGTGATATTCGAATACAATTATTCAAATTATTAACAGAAGGGAAAAATATTCGAATACAACGCCTAACACGGTAACTACTGTGTACGCGGTACGTACGTACTGCGCAGATTAACGACCTAGCTCGTGCAACTTTGTACCGCCTTACATTGGAATGCAATTGTGCGTCGATGCGCACAATTTTGATAAGCAACAGTACCTTAATAAGGCATTTGATTTCGCCATCATGAGGTGGGTTGAATATCACCCATCGCACTAACGACTTCAACATATCTTTTTTAAATAAAGCTTCATAACTACATTTTTAGCAAGTCTTAGCAGTTTCGTCCTTCTTTGCAACAAAAATCAAAGTAACCCGACAGTTTGATCTGTCACACGTTTGAGAGTTGATAAAGGGGGTCAGTATCCTCGAAATATTTTGTTTATTGATCGAAGTGTACTTTTGCTATCTGCCAGAAACCATTATACAATATTAAAACGGTTATAAGAAACAATTGTAAATATAATATTTATTTATTTGTAAATATAATATAATTGTTACTATCAGAAATATCTCAAACATCTTTCCTTGCAATGGGAACAAGGATTTACAGTCGTGACTGTGTCAATGGAGTTCTGTGATATCGTGTGATACGAAAGAACTCGTGTGTTCAACAGTTTGTGGATTATCGTAAGTATAATTAACTAACAAAATATATATGCTTGTTTTGGCACCACCTTTATTGATTATAAATTATGACGTGTTAAATATACATAAGACAAAAGGACACGTAACACGCGAACAAGAGAGAGAGAAGTTAAATTAAAACTCTTATTATACCACCCAGGTGGGAATCAAATGTAACTGCTCGATGGTAATCAGTTACCATAGCCTATGTGTATTTGCAACACTAGAGTCATCATTTACTCGATGCCATTTTTTTATTACGGGGAGGGAGAGGGAATGCCAATAGGATAGCGATTCGCCCCAGAGGCTCTCATTCACCACATTACGTCGATATTTTGCGAGGAAGTAATTCCTCAATCGAGCCGGCACATTCAAATTGAAACCGACAAGGCTCTACTACTCATAAATATATCGCCTTATTTCTCTTAGGTGATTGTAGAATGAATCATAAGGTCTTCAAAGTTTAATGACACGGAGCACATATAATTTTAATTAACCTCATAAAGACATAAAAGTACATATGTAATTCAACTCGAGATAATTTTGTGAAGCATGTGAACAATTGAGATACGTCTGAAGCGGGCCAACGAGTGCCAAAAACGTAAAATTTTAATTTGGTACTTAATTTCTGCTGATATTCTTTTAAATATTTCACATTGTACTGCGAAAACGGTTTTATTTAAAATGTGCTGTTAAGAATGGTGTTATTGACAATATATAATTTCAAGAGGTATTGAGACCAACTTGATGGGGATTGCGATAAAATTAAGTATGATTTTAAGTGGGGAATGCCTCGCCAAGTATTTATTTATTTGGTCGTACAATGAGCTAGCGAACCACGTTTTTACTAAAAACAATACACATTAGAGCTCCGGACTAAAAATTTTATTGCATTTCGTCCGTAAGTAAAACTTTCAGAATATTACAAATCTAATTTGGACGACTCGATGGCGTAGTGGTTAGTGTCAGTGTGTTAGTGCTGACTGCCACGCTTGAGGTCGCGGGTTCGATTCCCGTACAAGTCAAACATTTGTGTGCATGAACATGTATGTTTGTCTTGGTCTGGGTGTTTCTATGTATAACATGTACATATGTATTTATTAAAAAAAAAAGTATATATGTATGTTTATCCATTGTCTAGTACCCATAGTACAAGCTCTGCTTAGGTTGGGCTAGATGGTGTTGTGTGTATGTGATAGAATATTAACTGTGCCAGTTCCTTAGCTCACTAAACGAGGCATCAATCTTGCGATCGAGAAGTCTTAGATTTGAATCTTTATCATAACATACACAGCTGGAGGAGCTAACAAAATACTAGTAATTTATGCCAAATAAAAATAAATGTAAAAATACATGCTAATAATCTCTGGTATAAGAAATCATAATAAGGCGCTTGTTTTATCTTATCTATTTGACAAATACCTCGTTATTCCTATTGCTCAAAAAAGTAGTAATCACAATGACATGTGCAATACACACTGACAAGCATTTAAAGCCTGATTGCAATATTGACCACAAAATACATAATTATAATGTTGTGCGAGAAAACAGACGTGCGTGCAGAATCAAGACGGTAGACAGCACTTCGCTCGCCCCCATTACGTGGTACTTAAATCAGAGCTAGTAAAATGTGGGTTTTATATACCAACCCCTTTAGGAATATAAAACCTTGATCATATAAATATTTTCTAAAGACATCTCTCGCAGTAGAAATTTTAATGTGTCGCAGGGGACTCTACAAACTTTCAAGCAACGGACACAAAGAACATCCAGACACGGAACGACTAATAATGGATCATTTAAATTTTGTATCGATTGGGGATCGGTCCCTTAACACTCGGCAAAGTTTCAAGGCGACCATTTAAATCCTATCCCTTTGGAATATAAGATAATAGTAGTAGTAGTGTAAAAATTTTCGAAATTTTGTAATAAAGTGTCAAATAAACAACGCGATAAAATCCGTATATAGCAGTTTAATTTCAATGAATAATATTCGCGTAAATAACAATATTATGTACATCTATCGCAGTAGAAATGTTTATTGTGTCGTAGGGAACTTTACAAACTTTCAAGCAAAGGACACAAAGAACATCCAGACATGAAACAACTTTTTTGTTTCGAGTGGGGTTCGATCCCATAACACTCGGCGCAATGGTAGTGGCGACCACTTTCACCATGACATCACCCGTGGAGTCAAAAGATTACTAATTATATGTCATATCCTATCGTATTACCATTTATAGTAAAGTATTTTGACTACTATAACTCTTCAATCAGAGTTAGCTTTAGCTTTCTCTCAGTTAATACATCTTTTCTAAAATCACTTAGGCCGGTCTTTTCGATCGTTTATTACAACTAGTTAATAGTTTTCGTATTGAGGTATGATTAATATAGTGTCGTAATGTTATATCGTTATTAACACAAGTTATTTTTTGAAATATAATTCATAAATATTATAACAGTTTAATATAATGCCAATCAAACTCATAAATTACGTACTGTATAACGTATTACTTATTTATGATATTGCATAGCTATATTTTGTCAGCTATTTTCTAGATCCAAAGGTAATAAAAGGCAGACGTTTTTTAAAGTATTTAAGTTTAAGAATTTGCGATTAGCCCAAGTATAAGCGAAAACATATGCCACGGGATACGAGATAAACTATTTTTAATATTTTTATCCTATGTAATAATTAAGTTGTTGACTAGGTGTACATATAATACAATATGCAAAACAGGCTAGTCAATAAAAACATGTTGATGATTGGGATCTAATTTTATTTATTAGTTACGATTTATATTTTAGATTAGATATTTTAATTAGTTACGCCAGAGGGTAGAAGAGAGTGGAAGTCGAATAAAAACATCATCGGCATAGGTATGTATGTATCTTGTGGGGGCCAGTCTGTGCAGACCGACGACACTTCGACTCAGTGGGATCTTTTGTGTCGATATTCTCCCAATAATGACTGCCGTAGATGTTCATGGCAGCCGGGACCGACGGCTTAACGTGCTCTCTGAGGCACGGAAAAGGCGATAATTGTCAATCAATACGCACATAATACCGAAAAGTCATATAACTTCCGAAAGTCAGAGGTGCGCGACGTGGGTTTGAAGCCGAGACCCTCTGATTTGCAGTCTGTTGGTCTCCCCACTGAGCTATCGCTACTATTCGGCATAGGTACTATGACATCGTAGATTATAATCTCTATTAGCATCTTTGATCTGCAGCTTTCACAGCAAGGCATTTGTCAAGTGGCTAGTCAACAGTTAGGTGACGCTATTCTTTGGCATGACCATCAAAATTTGACAATCCTCCAACCATATAAGAAGGTCAAATTAAGCTCTTGGTCAATGCTCGAATCACTTGCCCCAGCCACAACTTTTTTCATTGTGTCTGCTTTACAGCTTGTAGACGAGTTAATTGTAGACTTTAACTAGTAACATGGAATAAAGTATATTAACAACGCCCACGCGTTAGCATAGCCCATGAGCTTTTCAAAAACAAGGACGTTATGAGTGCATCACATACTTTGCAATATAGGAGACTGAGCAGAAGAAATTAAAACTGGTTATCCTATCAGCAATACATGGTTTTCTCAAGGCTTGCTCAAGAATTTTACTGTTCTGTAGAATAACATGTAACGCTACAGGTTGATTACAACTCTATCCTGGTCGTAAGCACTTGTCGTAGTTTTTAGTCTTACCAATAAGTCTTAACAGAATTATTGGTAGTGCGTCACAAACCCTGTTAAGCAGAAGCTGAAAGAGGTGCCAGCGCAAAAATCTACCACAAGACCTATAGCAATAACGTAAGATAAAGAATTGAAGTGAATTGAATTCCATAGAAGGTAAAGAATATGTAGTTTTTACCTTCCATGGAAGTCATCCCTGTTACTGATCTGTTTCATCAAACACTTGCAATCACTACTTGTTCATATTTTATTTTCAAAATACTGCACAGTATGAATACTAATATTCTGTTTCGAACTCATATTATTAGAGCAACCGTAAACCGGTAATCAATAAAGCGCTTTCAATGACAAAATTGATGTCTAAAGCAATTTCATCGATGCAATCGCCTAATTGTTGTTCGTGAAATACTTGGCTCTTCGTGGCTTTAATTGTTAAGGTAAGTAGACCGTACCAGATAGTCTGGCTTTATCTAGATAATTGTTTGTCAGTGTATCTGCTATGTTAGTGATTAAACATAAAGGTTGCGGTGGCAAAATAAAAATAAATATATTGTTTTTACGGTTAAAGACATTTATTTTTCTCAAAAGATTACAATAATCACTTTCAGAGAAAAACAAAAATATGATAACCAATTAGCGTAGTTAGTAAGGTAGTTGTAATTAAAGTTTAAAATGTATCAGGTAGTAATGTTGCAACTTAAAAAGCACTCGATCAGAAAACAATGCGTGATATGTATGAGTAAAAATTAATGTGATATTTTTCCATAATCTGTCCTAGGCAATCTCAGACAAATTTTATTGGTCTGCCTAGTCAGACGTTTGTGAAAGTCTGTCTTTTTTGTAAATGTCAGTTGGGAATGGATAACTATTGTCAAAAATTTTCTGATCAAAATACTGGTATTATAATTATAGGTTTGAGCAAGGTTCATTAGTCCAATTTCTTTGTAAATTTTCATAGTAGGTATTAAATAACCATATCGGAGTAAAAAAAATAGCAGTTTATTTTGTGAGGTCTGTAGTTGTTTTAAATTACTTTTAGCTGCTGATCCCCATACTTCAATTAAATAATCAATGTGGGATTTTACCAGGGAATTATATATAGTTTATTTTACGTTTTTTGGTAGACATCTAACTATGGATCGCAGAGCACCTGATAATGATGTTAATTTAGTACGAATTTTATCAATATGTGGTTTCCATGTAAGTCTATGATCAAATACCAGGCCCAAGAATTTTTCTTCAGTATCTTTAGTAATTCTTTCACCGTTAATTATTAAAGGACTGTGAATCGTCGGCGTAGAGAGTGAGGTCTCCCTTTAATCCAATCCTATGTATACTGTTAATGTAGACTAGAAATAGTAATGAATCTAAAATTAACCCTTAAGGCACGGCACAGGTAATGGATCTAAGTTCACTTTGATGTTTATCAATTTTCACAACTTGAGATCTATGCGATAGATATGATTTGATAATGTCATAACATGCATCCGTAATACCTAAGTCTCTCACTTTTGATAAAATTATTTCATGGCTCACGGTATAGAACGCCTTTTTTAAATCTATAAATAGTCCTAAAGTTACTTTGCCTTGGTCAATATTCAGTCTTATATTTGTTACGAGGTCTACAGTAGCGGACAAAGTATTGGAGTTCGGCCTAAAACCACATTGCTTTTTATATAATAAATTATTGGCTGTTAAAAACTGATTTAAACGGTTGTGTAATATTCTTTCAAAAACTTTTGATAGCACCGGTAGTACAGATATGGGTCTGTAGTTATTAGGATCCATTCTATTACCTAATTAAAATATGGGACTAACTTTCACAACTTTAAGAGAACCAGGAAAATAACCTTCGCTTATGCATTTATTAATACAATTTCAAAGAATTTCAGCTATTAGATCTCCACTACATTTCACAACCTTTCTGCTAATTCCATCTATACCTGAGCTAGTGTTTATTTTGAGGTTGTTTAATATTTTAATTATTTTACTTGGAGAGGTTGGTTTTAGTTTTGACAATTGGTCTGAGTTGTGTTTATTAGATGCGTATGATAGACGATAAGTATGAAAGTATTGGGGTATTTTTTTAGCTAGTTCAATGCCTATTGTGGGAAGAACAAATTAAAACATTCTCAAATTGCTTTGAAGTCTGTATCTCAACCTAAGCTAGTAACAACTGTCAGTTGCCTACTACTAGTTTCAGTTTTATTACTAGAAAGTCTATTAATAAGTTGCCACATTTTTAAAGTACATTTCTTACAATTTTTAAAAGCATCATTGTAATATCGATTTTTCGCACTTTGAATTGATGTATACGTAATGTTTCTTTTTTGTATCTCTTTCTTTAGCTGATCATCATAGGGCCTTTGCTTTTTAGTTTTGCAATAGCTGATATCTTTCATCAATTAAAGAGATAAGTTTCTTATTTATCCATTCCTTGCAAGATGGGTTTAAAACCTTAATCATTTGTATTTTGTTTTTAGATAATGAGTTTAGCAGTAAGGCTTCCAGGTCCGAAAAGACAGAGATCTGTCTTGTGCCAATAGCATCCTTAATTGTCGTATATAGGTTAATATAGTTTATTGATTGATTAAGGTTTGGGTCTGTTTATCTCAATATATATTTGTTTGTGGTCAGATAGAGAAGAATCAATTACAGACATTTTGAATGTATTATCCTGTAAATTTGTAACAATATGATCTAAGATAGTTTTTACTGTTGCTGTTTCACGCGTGCAATATTCCAAGCAGATTTTGTTTAACATTTTCAGATTGTTCTCTCGCAGCATTGCTTTGTATTCCTTTACAGAGTCTTCAGTACTAAGTAGATTAATGTTAAGGTCACCAAAGTTGATAGCTCGTTTTCTTTTCGCAAGTTGCTGATTATAGCACTTCAGAAATTTCTGGTTTTCGACGCTGGCTGTTTATATATGGCTCCGATGTCCAGAGAAAGAGTTTTTAAAGAATTTCATCGCTATCGATTCCGTCACCATTGCAATACAATGCATAAAATAATAGGTGTAGGTTAGTGTATGTTTTTAACTGAAATTAACGTTGTCAAATTATTTATGTCTATGCTAATAACATAATGTTAGTTGCCATATTAACTTTTTCTTTATTTACGCCATCAAAAATTTTATTTACAGCATTCGCTGCTGTAACAAGTTTCACTGTTGTGACAAAATTCTTTTTAATCCCTATAGAAGATAAAATTACGGTCCCTAGATTGAGTAGGCTCAGTATAAATATTGACTAATAGAAAAATAGAACAACTGCTGATTGTAATAATGCAAGGAGTAGATATTACAATGTTGTTCGTAGTAAATAGGAAATGAATCGGTAAACAATAATTAAACATTGTTACAATTTCTAGTACGTATACCAATGTTACAAAACTTTCAAATTAAATGTAACTGCAGACAGTCATAAAGACAGCGTGTATTATGTGAATTTATTCAAAATATATAAATACAAATACAAAAAAACGTGCATATATTCAGTATATTCTGACTGTTGTCAGATTTATGCTTACAAGATTACTAAAAGATTTTTTGTTGAAGCTACCACTTCAAATTTCATTGAATCTAAAGTCATAGTTTTAGCAAAAAGTGTCAGATAGTAATGAAAATCAAACAATAAATTTTGATCACATATTTCCTGGTGTGCACCATTTTGAATCAAATAAAACAAGAAAATGGAAAAGAAATCGAAAGATTGGATAAAAGATAGGACAAGGCTCTATGACGATATAACTTGAGGTAACAGTAGGCCAACGATGTGTGAAAATCTAGTAAAAGGAAAACGAATATAAATAAAATGTTGTACTAAGGTAATTAACCATTACGAAATATTACAGTGTTGAGAACGCATGCGTGTATAAATATTACGTGATTTAAATTTGTAAGCACTGAGTACAATTAGTCTAGCTGTTGTAGTTTCTAAATTAATTAGACTGCAGGATCGTAAAATAAAATGTTCCAACACTTTCGACGCTACAAAGTGTTGCAATTTACAAAGTATTCATTCCAGTCCGGGCATTTCGCTCACGTAAATCTCACGAAATGGTATATCGGTATAGAAGGTAACCTTTGTTCTTGCCTAGGGTACAGTCTATCTTATTATCAAATTTCATTAAAATCTTCTGCTGTTCAGTTGTCTAGCCTTGAAAGCGCAACAGATAGTTACTTTCGAATTTATAATATTGGTATAGTACAGATGACTGCTAAATCTCAGTGTTTCTTTTCAATCTAAATGATTTTATTTGTGCAGTTTCTTTTATTCAATTATTTAATACTATTTTGTTTTTTCTTAACTAGTATCGTTAGTACCAATATTAGTAATCATCACAATACTAGCCTTAATATACCGTGAATAAAAATAATTTTGATTATCTTTCGTCCAACAAATTCCACAATTTATTTGTCATTTACGTGACATCTTTCGTTTATTTGATTGCGTATGACTTAACTTTTCTGCTGTGACCAAGAGTGAATTTGGTTGTAGATTCAAACTCCAGTCATCGAAGTTCAGATAATTCTGGCTTAAGTTGTTCAGTCAAGTTTTACTAGAACTTGTCACAGCATTACAATTACACGCAATATTGCTAAACAGTACATACAATTTACAGATTTGAGCTACCAACCTGATTACGAGTTCTGCATTTAAATCTAGATAAGATACTACTCGTTCCGATTAGATAGTTACTCCGGCGTAACTAGTAGGGGCAATGTTTATGGTATTGCATTCAAAGATCTATTAGATGCTTTCTGTACAGCAAGGTTATCGGTCGTTATCACACTGTGCATCGTTTCAACATGCAACATTTTATAAATTGTTATTATCTAAGTAACATTGTTTGCTTAGTGGGAATCTTTCGACCATGTTTTATTGACTTGTCGATAAATCTCTTTAGCATCAAGCCCGTGTAGCTTAGAATAGTCTGGCAGACGTGTATCATGTTCTTTTGTTTATATATTTTGTTGCTACGTGATGATTTTCTTCTGTATATGAAATTTTAAAACGGTTTACGCATGATTACGCTTGACTAAACTTACTGGTAAGAGAATTTGGGTAACACACAGATTGCCTTTTTTTTTTTTTTTTTTGTTATCGTGGGGAAATGCTCCTTATGCATACCCTCTCGCCACAAGGGGAAGCGAGAGGGTTATGTCGGGCTCTCTCGAAACTTCGGGCCTACCGACTAAAACCCCACGGTCTGCCAACGTGCTGCTTTGTATGATGGGTGGGTAGCTGGAACTTAAACTGCATCAGCTACTCACCCAGCAGTGCCCAATACAGACAGAAGGTCTGCGGGCGACGACTCCTGAGCGACGCCCCGACACGACTAAGGGCGTCGCTCCAACTCAATACCTGACGGGCGGGAGATCCCCGTTCTCCCGCCCGCAGTCTTCGCTACGGCGGCATAAGGCGAGCATAAGCAACACACAGATTGCCTGGATTAACACTAATAAAACGTTTTATTTCGGAAACCGGTTTCTATAGGATCACGTGGATTAAACTACGAGCACAAGCTGGTTTTGTAACAAAGACTGTTTAGATTGATGCCTACCAGACATAGTGCGATTCGCTGTTTTTGAGAATGTCCTGACAGATTTTACGGTCCCAATTTTAAAAGCAAATATCTTTTATATTTCTACATAATGCTAATGCTAGCTTTGGGCAACTAACATCTTTATTTGAAATCACAAGACCGCACAATTTGTGGTCATCTTATTGGTTAATCTACTGTACTGTTTACGACGTATGATGACAAATGTTCCTCTGCAAACACAAAACTTGCTTTGACAAGTGACTCACCCTAAGCGAAGAGAGCAACGAAATAAGCACTCCAAGCAAAATCCAAATGCAGTGCCTTGAGTCATACATTTGTATCTAATGCTCACATCCTTGCATTGAGCGTCGTTTTGCTTAGACTAATTAATTACATGGCTCAGATTGGGTTCCTAATTCCTCAATTTCTTTTAAAAACTGATCCTGCACTAGTCTTGTTCCCTGTATCGTGGGGACATAAAAAACATTTACAAGGACACCCAGATGGTAGGAATAACAATTTGTGAATAACACAACTTTTTGTCTTGTGTCCTTATTGATTTTGATTGAATCCATAACACTCCGTGCATTAGCAGTGGCGACCGAACATTTAAAAGCATTGCATTAATACATACGTGTAGTTACCGTAGTACTTCGCCAAGTAACGCATAATGCGATTTATTATATAGGGTATCCAGTAATTAATGGATAACCTTGAGATGTCTTATAGTAGAACATCAGTTCTACTATAAGACATCATCCATCAGGATGTTCAGAAAAAAATATGAAAACATCTATCCTAACTACTATCTGAGATATGTTTTTTTTAAATTACTTATCGTATTTGTCTTTCTTGTACACTATGACCATAAATGAATGAATGCCATCGGTTTTTTGTTGTTTTATTATTAAACACTAATTATGTTAATAGATAGACAGTCAAAAGTATGACTAGCTGTTGCACATCTTTTTCTTTTTTTTTCTGATCAGGCCTCGGTTCTCCTATAAGACATTTCAAGGTTATCCATTAATTACCGGACACCCTGTATGTATTTCTTTAATGTAATAGGTACTTACTAGTTGCAGAGTGGTCAGGTGCTTCTTCCACCACAGGTACTTCTGGTACTGGGGTCCCATCGCTGCCACCATGTAGTAGCTGTACATGATCACGTGCACGAGGTTGTTCACAATGTTCGAGAAGGTGCCATGACCGCCTAGAATATGGTAGAAATAAAAATTTGAATATTAAGTTATTTTGAATTTTGTTATATAATTTTTTTTACAATTAGTTATTGACGTTATGTAAATATAACAATAGTTTATATAGTAATGAGGTTCTAGGTCGCAATGGACTAGCGTGGAGTTTTACATTGAGAGGAAAACTGCGTCCAAGAGTGCTAACTTACACGGGTGATATTATTATCATAGTAATAAAAGTAATTTATAAAGAAAAAGCATGTTGTAATAATATAATATTTGTCTAATAACTTAATAAAACATTCATTTTCTGGATATCACTTACAAATTTTAGAAACAGCACGGTTCTGAAAATGTGTTAATTTGATAACAATTGGCGACGAGTATTACGTGGGTCCTAAAAACATAGCTAGAGACATGTGCATGTATAAAATCTTCATCAATTTTTTCGCTTTCGCTCTATTTTGTTTTTGCACTTTAAAATAACACGATTTGACCGTGAACATTCATAGCTAGCAATGAACCCTTCATTTTTACTTTCGCAATTCGCGTCGGACGTGCTTTCGACAATCGTAGTCAATTACTTGAAGTACGTGTAATCTTAGCAAAATGATGATTGACTGAACATGCAATTGATGCATCAATAATGATTGCTTATGTCTTTAAATATGATTAATTGATGATAACGACATAATTAAAAGGTTTTTTTTGCATAAATGTTACTGTCAGATATTTATATTTTATAAAAATATCAAAGATACTAAACGCTGTAAGTTTGAATATCATTAATTAATACATAATTATACACCTAATCTACGTATGTTAGAGTCAGAATTTTTTGGCATATGTGTTATATACCTACATTTCTATTTAGAGCTATATTTCAGGTCCCATGTAATTAGAGGACGAGGCTAATACATACAATCTTGTCGCTATACTCAATATAATTACTTAGAAATTCTTTTTAGATTAATACAACATGCCGACATCTTGTCCGTAGCTTAAATTAGTATATGGCTTCGTATTTTGGATACCACTATAAATACAACAGATAACATGTTTACTTTAATTATCTGAGAGCTTCTTCTTTAATTTTCGTTCACACTCAAGTTGTTATCTCGAGTTAAACGGATATAAAAAATAAATACATTACTTGAATATTAAATAACTTTTATTATCTAGTACAAATATAATAAGGACCGATATTTATATTTCTGGAAAATCCCTAACTGAGAAATAACATCTACATTTCGACAGACTTTCTATAGTTAATCTGTTTTTACTTCCCAGATGTGATCTAGCCATTTGTCTTTTCGAAAATTAACTTTAAATAAGATATATAGCTATTAATTTTCTAACTGTGTTTACTAGCTGTAAGTTTTCCAAAAATGATAAGATAAAATAAATAAAATAAACTTGTCAATATAAGCCTCACCAGCAATGAACTTCACAAGTAGCCACGCTTCGAAAGGAGTCAGTGAGTGGTGGTACAGATGCAGCCAGGTGATCTGGCTCTTCTTTTTACGCAGAACGAAGAACACAGTGTCTGCGAATTCGGAGAGCTTCGAGAAGTAGTATACCCAGCAGAGATGCAGCATCTATGGGAACAGAAAATAATAATTTAGTTGAAAGAAGATATTTTTGCAGCAGATTGAGTTTGGCGAACCTACGAGGTCAGACACATGCAGGCAGAAGTAATCTGCACCTCCTTTTTCCATTTATGTTTCAGGTTCCAGATAATAGAGCACAGGTCTTTTGCTATTGCGGGCACATACCTAAACTTTATGATGTTGAGAAGACTTTAAATAACTTTTTGGTAGACCTTCAGTCTCTGGTCTCCGGACTTGTTTTAAGGTAAGTACAATACTATAGAAACAACGATACAGATAGACTGTATCGTTTATTCCAAAATATTGTAATGATTGATTTCTTTAATACACGTGTACTACTAGATTGTGGGTAAGCAATAATGTAATCAGAAGTTAATTGCTTTGCTACAAAAGAAATTTGAATGAGATCATTCGTCTACAACAGATGATCGTTATAGTTTTAAAAAGACGAGTTATGTTTATGTATGTCTATTGATTTATCAATGATGGATAAACTGATTTGGTAGTCTTTTTTGTTTAAATTGTATACTTTCATAGTGGCCCAATATTAATTTGAATAAGATCTGATGGTAAGTTACAAGTATAATTATTGTATGTATGTTTCTTAATGGTTGACGTTGGCTATATTCGAAAGTTATATTTAGTTAAGACTTGAATATAAATATTTTTTTTTTGTTCTCCAGTATTTTTGACGAGGTTTTATTTTTATTAGTCAGCCTATTCTATGGTTTACCATCTGTCATTACAAATATTAACTGAATTATATTACTAATCATCAACATTAAATTGATATTTTCTAAGCCTATTAGTAATGTTAAGGCATGCAATTTAACCGGACTTTCTTGTTTTACAATTCGCTTATCTTTATTTTCAACTTTATTTTTATTATGAGATGCTGTAATTAAATTTACATTATAATATGTATTTAGTTCAGTGATTTACGTCTTATGGTTGTCTAGACCAAAATATGTTATGTCACGGCCAACTTGACATCAATGAATATGCCATCGATTTTATCTGGCGTTAAAATCAAATTTGTATCGATCTAAAAACCGAATCGATTGAAATTTCAGTTAAACTGGACCTATACACATGTCATCACGTTAAGATTGCGCCGAGCGAAATGTGCCAAAACAGGCGGTCACAGTTAAGTGAATAGAATCAACACTTTTTGTTTAATACAAATATAAAATATACATTTACCATAACAATGAATGTGTTTACAGTAGATCTGTGTAAAAAACTTAAAATAATTAATATTTTCGTCTACAAAATTACGTAAATTTGCACGAAACGTGCAAAAACGTAAGCTCGTGTTACGTGATTTTTAGATTATAACAGTAGAAATCTATTCTACAGCTAATCTATTTTACAGCTTAAACGAAACATAAATAGTTATATTACAATTTGTCCGTCCCAAATATTTAAGTTATTGGTTGACAATAAAAATTATTATATATTTATGAAAAAAGTACTGCAAATCCTCCATACAATTTTACTATGGCGGCCGCGCGCCTATTTGAATATGCGCCGCACGAGCTCTGTTATTATCTGTCTTACGCTCGGCGCAGTCTTAATAATGTTAATACAAGGAGGATTTAGAAAATAATAGTGTGGATTTTTATTACGTCTTATTTAGTCCAGTATCAATTACAAAATCTTGTGCAACGGTGGAAAGTATAGTTTATTTAAAAACGAGTCTATGCTTAGTATCGACGACCACAATATCATTCGAATAATATCGTTATTCGAATGTAAATGTAAATGTGTGCAGCGCTATAGTTACCTTGTCTGGACCAAGGAATAAAAGCATGCACATTGATACAATATTATCAACACATTCGAACAACATTCAAAATTAAATACTATTTTAGACATCTGAATGCTTTATTATCGTGTGACTTTGGGAACTAGTAGTGCTGATATCTTAGGTCTAATTTAGATACCATTTCCGCCATGTACGTCTCAAGGCTACACTAGTTAATTAATCCTATTATATTACCAAACCAATTACGTTCTTAGTGAGAACTATTGTTCTCAGTAGGTATTCCTACTTTAGGTTTCTTAACGTGTAGTAACAAAAAATCGAGCATTTCAGGTAGCTAAATATGCGAACAACATTAAAATCTCAGCACCAGCAATAGTCAATTGGGACATCCGAAACTTCAAGCTTCTGATTGGCATAATGGTCTTCCATTATACTGCCAATCACTCGTCTGAAGTTCGATCCCATAGCATGCTTTTCTAGTGTTCTAAATATTAAATGTATTCAGTAGTTAATTGTTCCTTTGAGTAGGCAACCATCGTGGTAAATCTGCACGTCTAAGAGTTCTATTTAACGTTCTTGTGGATATGAAAGGTCTGCGAACCTGCAAAGGTCCAGCTTCATAGTATGGTTGTGTTGTTAGGAAATCTGCCTCCATAGCGCAGCGGTAGTGAATGTGACTGCTGTGCATGAGGTCTCGAGTTCGAATCCCGGGTTGGGTCAATAAAAAGATATTGGGGTTTTCTGCTTACAAAATCTCAATACGAGCCCGGAGTTAGGAAGTTGGCGGTGTTAGACGTACGAGAAAGCACGTAAAGCCGTTGGGTCTGCGCCTGATCTCTCTCCGGTCGTGTCGGATCACCGTCCCATCAGATCTTGAACGGATCGGGTTAGGGAACAGAGAGTGCACTTGTATTTGCGCACATACTTGTGCACTATAATATCTCCTGCGCAGAGGGCCAGTCTCTGTTAAGACTGGCCGCCGTGGCCGAAATTTGGTCTGGAGGACATTATTATTATTATTAGGAAATCTAAATAGCAGCATGGAGTTTAGTATTGGCCAAAGAATAACCTACTATTACATGGAACTCAAAGTGTACTTGGTAAAATTTGGGTGTGCCTACCCATTGAGGGGTATATAAGCTTTAGATACAATGTATGTATGTATTACCAACATGCAATTCAAGAACATCTTCACGTAATATTTCGGAAAACACGTAATGTTATTCAACTGTCTGTGGAATACTTGTATCCCTCCTCTGTCATAACAACGAGAATATATTCACAACCTGGTCGTACTTGACCGTACCAGTGAACTTGCTTCCGCGTAATAGTGAAAGCCTCCGTTACGTCACACCCGGTCCGCTCGAAAGTGAAACTGACATTGCAACTTGAACTCGTTATTTTACTACTCTGTATGTTTTTGAACGATTTGTATGTGAAAAATGTATTTACTACTCTAAACTAGAGAAGCGTATTCGAATATAATTGTATTCGAATAAAATTTGCTACGCTATACCTACTTTGCATAGCCAAGGACGCAGCGCACGTATGTATACTGTTGTCAGCACATTAGATTTATTTTGGAATAAAATTGTGCAGTTAAGCAATTATGTCGCGGTGATTTTTCGATGCGTAAGTATTATTAATAGCCTTTATTTCTAAGTTTTAGAAAGCGAATTACCTTTTTTATTGCTTTTAGATGTAGACAATCCAGCCTACCCTAGGTACATGTTACATTTATATCGTTGGTACCTATCGCCTAACTTAGTGCTTATGTGAGTCCTGCAAACGAAAAAACTCAGGATCTTTCTATTGATACTAGTATCGTCTTGATTTATTGTTTAAGTAATCTACTGTAGTATTACGAAATCTAAAGTTGTGCTCGGTTGACGTCATAAGGCTCGCTCCCGTCACATAGGACACCAAAATATTGTTTACGGCATTTGGGTGTGCTTATTTACAGGTGTGACTATATGTATGTATACATAGAGCAAAACACAACAATCAGACTAACTCTGAGCCGGAAAACATTGAACATATACACACCATCTACATTATCTTGCACTTCCTTGCATACAAAGATAACCCTTACCAAGAAAATAACTTCGTGTTTTCGTACCTCGGAAGTAAAAGACTTCGCAAAAACTCACTAACAAGATGTTTCATCGAATATTACGTAAGCAAATTAAACAAAAGATAAATGTTTCCGTTGTGTTTAAGAGTAAAAAAATCTGCTGATTATGCGAAACGACCTGTAGTAAACATTATTTATGCGGCTCACGTCAAGCTTACGGAGAGCATGACTGAACTGTCATAAGTTGGATCTGTAGGCAAAATAATAATATCAGGCCTGTTTTAAACTGCTAGTTTTAAACAGTGGCTTCACCTTTGGGACCGCTTAGATCCTATGTCTCCAGGATATGGTCTATATCTATGTGCCAAATTTGATTTAAATACAGTTATCGGATAAAATACTCTACCTAACCATTCAAACGTGTTAACAAATTTTCATGTTAAAAGTATTAGAAGGATGTAAGACTTCTACCTACAAGGACTATAATAGGAAACGAGCCTCTTGTTAGTATAAGAAGGATGCGCATATAAGAAATGTGTAGTTTGACGATCTGTATTGGGCCAGCCAGTGCGGATAATAACTTTAAACATCATCATAAAAATATTATGGACAAACTCTCAGATTCATATGCAGGTTTCCATGCCATGTTTCTACGTAATAAAACCGAGCGATAGTTGACTATTTGATAGCATATAGATAGCAATAGCAGCGATAGCTCAGTGGGGAGACCAACAGACTAAAATGCAGCAGTCTCGGGTTCGAATCTGATCATAGTTATGAAAAAAATAGCAGCGGTAGCTCAGTGGGGAGACCAACAGACTGCAATGCAGAGGGTCTCGGGTTCGAACCCACGTCGCGCACCTCTGACTTTCGGAAGTTATATGACTTTTCGAAATTATGTGCGTATTGATTGACAATTATCGCTTGCTCCGTGCCTCGGAGAGCACGTTAAGCCGTTGGTCCCGGCTGCCATGAACATCTATGGCAGTCGTTATTGGGAAAGTCAGTACCCCCTAATATCCTGACATTGGTCTAGCCTTAGGGTATCGTTAGCCTTCGGGTTGCGGAGGTCAGGTGGCAGCCACTCCGTGTAAAAACTGATATCCAGTCAAATCCGGTTAGACCAGAAAAGCCGATCCCAAGTGACTTGGGAATAATAAAGGCTAAGAGAGAAGAAAGTTGACTATTTGTTGGGCACTTTGTAAAATCAGAGGTGGATGCCGAAGAAGCATTCGCAAAATCCCTGCGTGCAGTGGTCTACCTACTAATCAATTGCTGGACTAGGTTTTATAGGCAGATAGTAACGGTATGTTTAAATAACACGAATTGTTTTCTATAACAAATTGTAGTCAATTTATACAAGCGTGCGACTTTCATTGTTTGAACGCAGTAATAAGCTGAACACACAAAGACATTTCAAAAACCGCATTAGCGACAAACTGTTTCATAGTTTCTCTTTATTATATCTAACCTCGTGTCGATCTTTTTGATACCTTGATTGCGATGCTTTCTAAAGTATTGTTGCAAAAATTTATGTTTTAGATAAAAAATAATAACTGATATAGAAAATCAATGCGGCTAAAATATATAGTTTGGTGACTGACATAGTACTAGACTGATATTATAGGCTCGAGTATCATGAAAATTATTCATTGCCTTAAATTTAATAGGCTATCATTATAATGTGATATTTCATAAGGAAACGGTTTTTTTTATTTAATACTCTTTTTCCTTTATTTATGGTTTTATCTTAAATAGTAATATTAAATGCGTTTTGTGACTCAAGATGTATGTATATGGACTCCAGTGTCATAAAAATCTACGACCATCATTCAGCGTTATAAATTTATTCGGCAATCATACGTAGAAGCGATGTTTTCGAAATATTTAAATTAATAATATATAATCAAGTAGTAGAAAAAAACTAGCAACAACTGGTTATATACAAATAAAAAAAACTAAAAGCTATAATTAAAAAGCTAAGAGGCCACACAACTGCCTTTGTACCACAAAAATTTTGAAACATTGTAAACCTCGTGTATTTTGTTAATTTATATACCATTTTTAATATAAAAAGGCACACTAACAATTTCTCTAGATTTTTTGCCATTTATATGCATAAAGACAAAAAACAGGCTGCGTTCGGCGTAATAAAAATCAGTTGTAATAAAAAATACATTAGATATACTTACTTTAGGCCTTGCGGTGTTACTAATGGCAACACGTACAAGAAAATAAAAAAAATCTCTCATGCAAAGAACAACATATCTACATTTCTTTCGTCAAACTGTTAGAAAATGTAATACATATAAAAGAGAGGTCGCAGGTTCGAAACAAAAGCATTCTGGCATAGCTGGATTGATTAACAAGTTACTAGTAACTTGCTACTAACTAACTAATTTGTGATGTAAATTACTCGTAAACTTTAAAAAGAAAATAATATTATCAATAGAATAATAGCTTTATCCTAATCTATTCTTTATTTACGTAACATATTGTCACATTAGCAATGGTACTGGCTGGCTGGTGCAGTCAACGCCATAAGTCGGTAACCATTTAGTAGATTATGAATTGCTTTATCATACATAATAATCGTATCTGTTTTACTGCGGTGACGAATAGACGGTAATTATTTTAATCACAATTCATTAATTAGTAAAATTTCATCCATAAAATACTGTTACAAAGTTAAATGTTCAGTTACTTATGACGTCGACTGGACTACATAATAGGAAGTAAAACATTTTCGATGTATCAATATATGCACATACTGATATAACCGTAACGATTTGTTATATCTGACACTTCCTTCTTCATATTCATTATGACGTTACGAAATTATAGAGTCAGATTTTGTCATGAGTTAGTTACAATCGGGGCAAGGACCTTCCTACTTATTGAGTGATTAATAATTGCTTCGTTGACTATATTAATTTGAATATAAATAAGATGCAGTAAGCTTGACACAAAGAAACTGCCAGTCGTTTTATTATGGTATAGAGTTGTCTCGGTTGTCATAAACATTTATAACAGATGGTATGAGAAGTAAATATTATGACAACTAGTATAATCTGCGGTTATGGATAACTTTGGATTATGAAGGTTAAGGGGCTGTTGCGAGATGAAAAATTGGGGCACAGATTGAGGACCTTGCTAGCTCCCTACTTAATGCGTCTTGCTTGTCATATTTGATACAGCTTATAGGTGTCAGTAACAACTTAGGCAACGATAATATAACACTTATATTGTACATCTTACGGCAGTGCCGTACACCGGTACCGTCCGTCACTCGGTACTATTATTTTTATTATTGTTACACCTTGTAGAAGCGAGACATACAGTGTTGCGTGTTTTTTTGGTTGGAAGCGTGTTATACAAAGGTGGAAAACAGACAGTTGCCCGTAAGCAATTATGGTAAAACAATATCATTCATTATAGATGGTATGAAAGAATGGGATAGGTAGATGATGTTAGCCTCCGAATCTTTTACTTACTCATCGCCTGAAACTCTTACGCCAGTTTCCGATAAGAGGTATCATTTGTACCATATGGTTGTACCGTGCTCTAATAACAGGTTACGATGAGGAGGATCTTTTACCTACTCATCGCCTGAAACTCTTACGCCAGTTTCCGATAAGAGGTATCATTTGTACCATATGGTTGTACCGTGCTCTAATAACAGGTTACGATGAGGAGGATCTTTTACCTACTCATCGCCTGAAACTCTTACGCCAGTTTCCGATAAGAGGTATCATTTGTACCATATGGTTGTACCGTGCTCTAATAACAGGTTACGATGAGGAGGATCTTTTACCTACTCATAGCCTGAAACTCTTACGCCAGTTTCCTAAAAGGGGTATTATTTGTACCATATGGTTGTACCGTGCTCTAATAACAGGTTACGATGAGGAGGATCTTTTACCTACTCATTAGCCGAAAGCCAGCTTCATATAAGAGAATGGTTTATTTGTATTATATACTGAACTCTAATAAGTAATAGGTTACAACTATAACTTCTATTAAAAGCATGAAGATTGCCAATACTTACATATTCATCAATTTTCCATCAACAATTCTCATCAAAAAATTCTAGATTGTATTACGCAAATATATTAGTTGGCCTCGACATTGGCGTAAAATTGTAAACAGCCCGTAAAACGTTAAATACAAACCAGTTGTAATTACATAACTAAGATAATATTCACTATACATGTGTTCGTTGTTATATCAGGGTACCTAGTGTGATTTGTTTTTACGTTAACGCAATAGAAACGTTTATGACGTTCAGCGCTCCGATTGGCTCGCTCCAAGCTTTTAACTAATCAGAGGGCCAAACGCGGTAAACGTTTCGATCGCATTAACGTAAAAAAATTCACACTAGACATCCTGATATTTATAAAATAGCGATGAATACCGATAGTCATTAGACTATGATTAATTAATATTGCTTAATATAATATATATTTTATTGATTTAGAAATTTCAAAGTCAAAGTCAAAGTCAAAGTGTTTATTGCGAACTGAGTGTAGATACATAAGGTGTTTAGTAAAAGTATAGTGCTTAAAACTTAGTGCCTTTTACAAGCATTGCAATATTATTATAATAAACGAATATTTAAAAATTATTATCTACCAACAATTATAATTAATGTTACTTAGTACTTATATCTAAACCATATAATATTATAAGCTTATACAAACTCTGTTATTTTATTATTGCACAATGTACATACATCTTCTTCTCCCTAAGCCTTTATTATTCCCAAGTCATTTGGGGTCGGCTTTTCTAGTCTAACCGGATTTGACTGGATATCAGTTTTTACACGGAGCGGCTGCCACCTGACCTCCGCAACCTGAAGGCTAACGATACCCTTAGGTTAGACCAGTGTCAGGATATTAGAGGGTACTGACTTTCCCAATAACGACTGCCATAGATGTTCATGGCAGCCGGGACCGACGGCTTAACGTGCTCTCCGATGCATGGAGCAGGCGATAATTGTCAATCAATACGCACATAATTTCGAAAAGTCATATAACTTCCGAAAGTCAGCGGTGCGCGACGTGGGTTCGAACCCGAGACCCTCTGCATTGCAGTCTGTTGGTCTCCCCACTGAGCTATCGCTGCTTATATATACATACATACGCTTACAAATAAAATAAATTTCTAAGATCACAATTACGTTTTTCTTTATTCAAGGTTTATTAATTATATTTAGTTTATTTATTATATTGTTGTTATAGGGTCTTAGTCAAGGTTGCGGATCGTCATCGCATTTATTTAGGTGTTTATGTTCAGTGTTGTAATATTTTTTATTTATTTTCTAGGTATTCTGTAACTGAATAATAGCATTTTGGGCATTATTAATGTTTATTGCGACGTTGTTCTTGTTTTTGAAGTCAGGTATAGATTTATCATGCATGATTGATGAATGAATGTTATTTTAATTGAATATTAATAAAATAAATAAATATCCTAGACTCGGAACAACTGTTTGTGGATTACACAAGTTTGGAAACCAAAGTTATACCGCGAGCAGCCAAAGGTACTAATTATGCAATAAAAATGATTTATTGTAATTTAGTGCGATCTAAAGCTTCTTAAGCAACGATTAAAGAGCGTGGAATTATCTATGTTACCTAATGCGGTATCTATATATTAATTCGTGAAGCAAAAAATTTGTACCCCTTTTTACGGAAATTGCGCGGACGGAGGAGTATGAAATTTGGCACAGTTAAAGTTTATATGGAGGAGGAGGGGCGAATCCTAATATTTATATAAAACTAGCTGTCCCGACAGAAGTTGTCTTGTACAAATAAAAAAAAATTAAAAAAAAACTAAGCCGTCCTCGAATCCACATGACCACACACAAACAATTTTATCAAAATCGGTCCAGCCGTTTAGGAGGAGTTCAGTGACATACACACGTACAGTAGAATTATATATATATAAAGATATGCATTAGAAATACATTACATTAATGGAAAAACACTACACGCACACAACCATGTATTTGACACACGCAGTCGAAGCGAGTAACTATGGTTACATATATCAATATATAATGGCATATATCAGCAATATCTTACAGGCAAACTTTGGCCGAATTTCGAGCACTCGGCGACCACTAGTAAGAATTATTGGGCCTGCCTCGTTGGCACTGTGGCATAAAATACACTTGTATGTTAGAGTGCGATGGCGAGGTTTCAGGTTCTATAAAACTTAACCACTCGAGTGGTGTAGCTTTCTTCTTTTCTTTCTTTTCGTGTGGTTAGTGGCCAACCTGTTGTCAAGAGTTGTTCAAGCCGCCCGTAGGCCTCTGACATGGCTTAACGACTGCTGTCAATTTGGCAACAACCGAGACCGACTTTTTACGTGCCCTCCGAAACACGGAGACGCTCCGATGAAATACCACTAAGCGGTCACCCAGAGCAGCGATAGCTTAGTGGGGAGACCAACAGACTGCAATGCAGAGGGTCTCGGGTTCGAACCCGCGTCGTGCACCTCTGACTTTCGGAAGTTATATGACTTTTCGAAATTATGTGCGTATTGATTGACAATTATCGCCTGCTCCGTGCCTCGGAAGAGCACGTTAAGCCGTCGGTCCCGGCTGCCATAAACATCTATGGCACTCGTTATTGGGAGAGTGTCGACACAAAAGATCCCACTGGGTCGAAGTGTCGCCGGTCTGCACTGACTGGCCTCCACATAAGATAAGATAAGCGGTCACCCATCTATAGACTGACCTCACCCATCTTTGCTTAACCTCGCTAATGGTTTACCGATCAGTGAGTGCAACTGGCTATGAGCGCCTCGAGTGGTGAAGTGGCTTAAGTGGTTGCTTCGTCAAAGCCACTACCCCAAGGGTTAAGGTCACACCTTAAGCCAGACGGAATAACAACTTGTGCTATCCGCCAATAGTTGTTTCGAGTCTGGGTGTTCTTTGTGTCCGTTGTTTGAATGTTTGTTAAGTCTCCCGTAACACAGAAATAATTCCTAATGCGGGAGTTATCTTTAAAAAGAGAGTAAAGTACATACCTTATTATTGATTATTTTGTTACTAATCTATACTAATATTATAAAGCTGAAGAGTTTGTTTGTTTGTTTGTTTTGGTTGAACGCACTAATCTCAGGAACTACTGGTCCGAATTGAAAAATTATTTTCATGTTGGATAGCTCATTTATTGAGGATATAAAATCACGCTACAACCCACGGGGGCGGCGCAGTAATCATAAACGCGGGTGCAACTGCGGGCACATCTAGTATAATATATGTAGAAAGAATGGACGAGAAAAGACTGCTATACCCATAGGCGGGAGTTCTTATTCATCAAATTAATTATAATAAACCGTTGCTCTATTAACAAAAAATCTTAAACATATATTTTGGCGGATAAGCTGATATTACATTAACATACAAAATTTATAAATAAGGTAAATAACAGTAGTAACGACCGCATTACCATTTATCATCTTCAAACATAACCTAGCACAACTAACAACGTTGGTAAAGGTCAGTATTCAAGTACTGACCATCATCCATAACGAAAACAAGTCATTTAAATCCGCCGTCAATTTATTAACCTCTGAGTCTTTTTCGAAGAGGTTAATGAAAATACTTTGTAACGGTCTGTGTTAGTGACAGATTGATGTTAGTGACAGCCATAGCTCCGGAGCCACTGGACCGATTGACTTTTATCTTGGTGTGCAGACACCTGGGGGTCATACCTCGGTCGAGTTTGAATATAGGCAATCAAAATACCCCCGAGTCACAAGGTCATAAGGTCATGGGATATCCATCGACAGAGTGATTTGGAAGTCCAAGGGAGAGTCATTTGCCCAGCACAGCAAATGAAAAAGAAAGAAAAAAGTTCACATGAAAACAGAGGTTGAATCTTGAGTTTTTACACCCATCTCGTTTTTTGAAGAATCAACATTGAATACTGTACATGGCAGAATATTTAAACACTCTAAACATATATGGCTGCACGGATGGTGTAGTGGATGTAGTAGTCGCCTCACCACTGGGCTGAGTGTTGTGGGTTCGAATCCCACACAGGACAAAAATTTGTTTGATCCACAAATAGTTGTTCTGAGTCTGGGAGTTCTTTGTGTCCATTGTTTGAATGTTTGTTAAGTCCTCCGCGACACAGGATTAAAACCTAGAGGGGCTACTCTTTAAAAAAAAAAAACCTTGTTTATAAATCATACAAACATAGCATTCTTCTATTTTTTTATAATTGCCTGTTACACTCACTGGTCGGTTAACGATTAGCGAGGTTAAGCAACGTCGGGTGCGGCCAGTCTATGGATGGGTGACCGCTTAGTGGTACTTCATCTGAGCGTATCCGTGTTTTGGGGGGCACGTAAAAAGTCGACCTTGGTTGTTGCCAAATTGACAGTAGTCTTTAAGCCATGTCAGATACCTAGGCTTGAACAACTCTTGATAACAGATTAACCACTAACTACCTGAAAAGAAGAAGAACATAGCATAATGCCTATAACCCTGAAGGGGTAAGCAGAGGTGTAAGTATTATAGCTACATTTTGCTAGCTATGGTTTTAGGTCCCACGTTATGGTGAGCCTATTACTGTTCATCGGGCACAGAACTAAACTCCGTACTGCTATCGAGAATTCCTTGACAGAAAAATCCGGTCCGCTGAATCCGAAAAATTTACAGTAGTAGAGCCTCGCTGATTTCAGCATGAATAGGCCGGCTCGACCGGGGAAAGACTACCCTCTCACAGAATATCGACGTAAAATAGCAGTATTCCTACTGTTGTATTTCATTCGGTGAGTGAGGGTGCCGGAGGCCCAATCACCCCCTGTTCCCCCTTCCCGCTCCGTCTCCTTCCCACTTCCTTTCCTAAAGGGTCGGCAACGCGCAAGTGATGCCTCTGGTGTTGCAGGCGTCCATAGGCTACGGTGACCACTAACCATCAGGTGGGCCGTATGCATGTTTGCCACCTTAGATGTATAAAAAAAAACCGACAAAAGTTCGCTTGATTCGAGAGTCGAATCCTAGACCTCATGTCACACCAGTCACATTCACTACCGCTACGTAACCAAGGCAGTCTTCTAAATAAAAAGTCAAAATAAATACTCTTCTGATATTTTATCCTATGACACCTCACACCTGTCTTTTCGTTTTCGGTAAATAAACATAGTAACGTGGAATTTCACTTTTTGAATATGAACAAAATATTCGAAAGCCAAGTGTGTCGAGAAGTTGGTACCGTTGAACGAACTTGACCGCTCTATGTGATAAAGAGTAAAATAATAAAACAGATACGACTGTATTTTGATCTGTTGATTGATGATGTTTGGTTTGTGGTAGCGTTTGTTATATATTCTATTTGAAATTTTTATATGTAACGAAATAAACATGAGAAGCTTTTCGTATGTTTTAAATCTTTGAAAAAATGAATCATAAAGAAGGACAATTTATAAATGAACAAGCAATAAAAAACAGCATTTAAGAGGCGTTTAAAATTGGTACCTACAGATTAAATTGTTTAGGTTAAAACAACGTCTGGTCTGTTAGGTTTCAAGTTTTAAGTCTTCCTTTTTATCTGTAGAAATATTATTATAATAATATATGTAAATATGCACATATCTACATATAAAAGTATAGAAGTGACGTTCTATTTCATGTATTACAATTACAAAATAATATTTCTAATTTAATGTCGAAAGTTTAGTCAAAAATTGCAGTTGTACTGCAAGTTTTGTTGAGTAATATATTATAAAAGATTTTAGAAAGGAAAGATGTTATAGAAAAAGACTATAAGATTAAAGTAATTAATTTCAATTAAAATAATTATGTCTTAATATTTTGTGATTTTGTAACTCAGTTTGCAATTAAAATTTTATTCTAAAATATAAAATAGATGTTTGACTTTCATGTAAGTTTAAAATAAAAAGTCAATATCATTCCGCTTTCGTATTTCTTAAACGCAAATAATTAAATAGACAATGCCATTGCAATTTTAAAAACATTATACTCTCGCAAATAGTGATATGTTTTGGAAGAAGCACCGATGCGTTGAGAGAAAAAAATTGTAAAATTTGAAATTTAAATTCATACCATTTTTTTGCCTGGTTTATTTTAAAACACTTTTGTTACATAATTTCGAAATTATTAATTAAGCCATTGAAATTATTAAAACTATTTATATTTCAATTTAAACTTTCCCCGACGTTTCGGTTGCTTTGCAGCCATATTCACAGGGAGACTAATATAGTGTTTATCTCAATGTTCTGAAGATAAAAATAAATTGCCGAATATGACGTAGGCAATTAAAATAAGAAATGTAAAGTGTACTGTCTGCATAATAATCTACAATGGTTTTATCGTAATAGTCACTTGACTTTCTATGGTTATATCATGCGGACGGCTTTGCTAGTTAAGCTACGATGCTTAATAAACGCGCGTAGAAAGAAAGTTTATTGATTTTGTTCAAGTGTTTCTTGATATGAATGTAATATCCACACAAAAATATGTAAGCATTTTTTACAATCAAAATGTGTGTGTATTTATACGTAATACTGTGTATGCATAATACCAAATCTTAATACATTAAATACCCTCATTATAATTGTATTACTTCGTTGCGTTTTGAATCTAGAACTGCATAAAATCCAGGTCATATACCATTTCTATTTAATACGCATGCGCGGATTATTGAGGCAAAGGAAACCATGTAATACTGCCATGCGTTTCATATACGTGGTAAGATGATTAGTTTTGTATACTAAGTATTACACGTTTAAAGTATAGGATTATTAAGAAAAATAGTGGAGTATATAGTTTGAGCACAGCAGCGATAGCCTAGTGGGAAACCGCTGGACTGCCACTCAGAGGTCTCGAAATCGATCCCAAGGCGCCCCTGACTTTTCTAAGTTATCTGCGTATTAAATAGTTAATTATCGCTTGCTTTAACGGTGAAGGAAAACATCGTGAGGAAACCTCCATAACTAAGAGTATTTAATAATGTTCTCAAAGATGTGTGAAGTCTGCCAACCCGCACCGAGCCAACGTGGTGGACTATGGCCTAACCTTTCTCACGCTGAGAAGAGGCCCGTGCCCAGCAGTGGGACAGTTTAATACAGGGCTGATATTATTATTTATTATTATTATTATAATTATATAGTTTGTGAAGCAGTTATAATCTATAGATATAATAAAATTGTCGAAATCTATTAAGAAATATTATTGATGGGTCTTTATGAGAGCTATAGAAGCCAAATCAATTATTTTAAAGCATTTTGTTTGTCTGTCTGTTTGCACGCGTCACGGACAAAGCTGCTGCCAGAAAATGACGGTTGTATTACTGGAGGTCTAACTTTAAATCAAGTGCATGTTTCATCTTGATACACCGTCTAAAAGTCAAGTTGTGTGTGTATAGAACAACTTCCTTTTATAAGCAAAGAAAGAAAATGCAGATTGATACCTAGTTCCAAATTCCACGTGTACTCGCGGACAAAAACTAGTTAATTATATTTGTTTTATCAAGATTGCTGTTACGCAATATCAGTTTAACATTTTATACAAAAACGTGTTTAAAAAATTTATATTTTGTTTCGATACTGGTTATATTTTTAGTGACATTGATTGCATTTTTTGGTAATACTGACTGTAGTTTTGGCGTAATTGGTTGTATTTTTAGCAATACTGGTTATATATTGAGCGTATTCGACTGGTTTCATTACGTAATGACGTAAATGGCTACTTCCACCAGTTTGATCACATAGTTATGTGTGATATGTGTTCACGTATTAATATATAGATATTTAGTATTGCACTTACAGAGTTCTGTAAGTGCAATACTAAATATCTATATATTAATACGTGAAGCAAAAACTTTGTATCCCTTTTTACGAAAATTGCGTGGGCGGAGAAGTATGTTTGGCACAGTTAAAGTTTATAGGGAGAAGGAGGGTCGAATCCTCATATTTTTATAAAATATGCACTAGAAATACATTAAATTGATAAAAATACACTACACGCACACAGCCATGCATTTGACACACGCAGTCGATTCGCGTTCGTAGTATTTTGACATTGTTCGTCTGACGTCGTACAATTCTTTGTAACTATAGTAACCTATACCTTATTTATATGTAATAGAGAAAAACAGAAAAAAACAAAGTAGCAAGCTTAGGAATTTTGATCGAATTTTGACCACTAGGCGACCGCTAGTAATTAATCAGAATGATATTTGCATGCCATTGTATGGCAAATATGTCTAGAACTTTCTTCAACTTTATATCTTGCATGCGATTGTTAATTGTATGTACACATGTGTTTGAGTGAATAAATAAATTATCTAAAAATTATCTTATCTAAAACTACCTACATAGCAGTGGTTGCTGGTCATCATAACCCTCACTTTCGTTAGCAGCAAGCCATTGGGAACAATTCTCGCCACAAACTGATTGTCTTATTGTAACCTTACAATCAGAAGAATATTCTATAAGGATTTGTTTATTCGCAGCATGAAGTCTGGAAATTTGACCAATTGAAAATACTATAGGCAGGCGCTCCATTACGTGAGATCTGTAAATATAGCTCATGACTAGTGGATGTAATAGATCTCTACCAACCCCTTCGGGAATCAAAGATAGTGTAAGTATACCTATACTCTGTATTCATGTCATTATTGTCTGCTGCAGAAAAATCTTTCCAGTTGATCTTTACTTATGATACCGGTATTTAAATATATTGCGTCAAGAAAATTAATTATTACTTACTCGTTCTTATGCTTGTAACAATAGAGGAATATTATCTAGCGACCATCTTAAGTGGTTTAGATAAGGAAATATTTATGTATGAATAACAAATAAGTTCATTCTTTAGTTAGATTTACGGTGAGTATACTTTATACATATCTTGCTAAGGCGCATGCGACATTGCAATGTGTTGCTGCTAATTAAAGCCATGCCATAGGCACTGTAATGTATTGCATAATTAAAGTGTGTTGGGGAGCCTTTGTGTTTTCGTAGCTCCTAATGACTGCATTTCAAGACTTCGAGCAGCTTCTATCAATTTTTTACAGAAATATAGAAATGATTTTACCCGACACTGAATGATCACTTAACGATCAGTCGCATACGCAAGCGCTAGCTTACGTTGCGGTACCCATGATGCAGTGTCAAGATGTAGTAGTTCGTGTTACAATTTAAACTTATTTAATTTTTGAGCTACAATTTATGTAAATTAATTGTCCGAAGAGGCAGCCAATGTAGAGTTTAAATTAATGCTATATATGCATGCATTTGACAATTACATGCAGCAATACATTAGCTATATTGCTGCATGTCATTGCCACAGCCCGAAACTACCGTTAATTTACATGAATAGTTATTTAGACTTACCCGCCGCGCCTTGTCGCTGTCGCTGTAGTCCACAGGTTGGCACGATAGGCTGTAGTCACCCCACCATCCCGCTGCTAAGTGCTGTTGACAAAAAATATGGTTTAATAAATAAAGTAGACAGATGTGTACGCCGTCAGCTTTAGTTTTGGTCCCACGAAACTTAGTCAATAGTAATAAACTAACTTAACTGCAACATAATGTTTTTAATCATTGGTTCTAATCATCTTTGTATCTACAGATAAATTTTGTAAGAGGAGTGTTAAGTGCTAAGTTTCCAAACAAACTTCTAAGCAGTTCAAAGCTCTCCCTCACTATAAGTAAATCTAACGTGTTTCAAAGAATGCAAATTTTCCAATAAGCATAAGCGCTCTTGTTCACGACGTAGAACCATAACAATAAAATAGTGTATATTATAAAATAATAACAATAATGTTTAAGCAATACAGCAATTAAACGATCTAACATTCGATTCTTCTTCTTCTTTTCGTGTGGTTAGTGGTCAACCTGTTGTCAAGCCACCCGTAGGCCTCTGACATGGCTTAATGACTGCTGTCAATTTGACAACAACCGGGACCGACTTTATAGTGCCCTCGGAAGCACGGAGACGCTCAGATGAAATACCATTACGCGGTCACCCATCTACAGACTGACCGCACCCGACGTTGCTTAACCTCGCTAATCGTTTACCGATCAGTGAGTGTAACTGGCTATGAGCGCCGGACATAACATTCGATAACAAAGCGCAACACAATAAAATCTATAATAATTATTCGGTAACTTTATATCGAGCGCTATCGACAATCAAATTAATCGCCTTGACCGTATTATTTGGAATTTGAACTGTCTAACGGTAGTCTGTGTGTTGCGTAAATATTCTATTTTTATTTTTGTGTTATTTTTATCTGCTGAAAAAGCAAGGTTACAATTTTAGGCTGTTAGTTTTTTGTTGACTTGGAAATTGCTGTATCGTTATAAACCAGGTTACATTACTGGATGAGTAAGTTTTTTTGCATATAAATTTATTTTGTTAAGCCTTTGATGGCTAGTACACCTATAGATTGAATTTTATGTTTTGTATATTGTAGGTTTCACAAATATAGTGCGATATTGCGACGCAATTACATAGTCCTATGACTGCGATGAAAGAAATATACAGCATTCAATATATTATCTTTTAATAGAAGTGTAAAACGCGATGTGCTTAGGGATAGCTATGTGCGAATACAACCTGATCGTGAAGTTCAAACGTCAAATTTGAATCAGATTTTGCAAAAAATAAACGCGAGGCAGGCTTGTAAAATAATAGACTAAGATACATAATGACGTCTTCGTTCATTGTGTAAAACGTCTTAAAGTAGCTTGGTACAATATAGCTTACGATAGAGTAGTGCGTGACAGCGTTGCGACCGCACAAATTGATTTATTACCTAGGTAAAGCAACTAGGTCACGGTCGAATATTTGATGGGAGGTCATGTTCAAAAAGCCTCATCCCCACTGTTTCTTGCTAGCTAATTTAGGAATATCTTTATGTATTTTGGTTTTACTGGACAAATTTACGAAACACTACCTAGTAAGGCCAAGAGATCTTCTAAAAACTACGCCTGGATTACGAGGTCGTTAGCATAGATACGATGATCGAGTATTCATCCAGATCAAGTGCTTTAATGTCTCTGCAAAAATCATTCTGAATCTAATCCAGAAATAATATTTCGCAAAAGATTTCGACGAGACATTGCATGCTTTCTAGGAAGAAACAGCAAGTATTCATGGAACCGTATCGTTGCAGTCACCTTGACCCTAATACTGATATAAGACAAGAGTTTTGCACAGCGCCGGTAGTTGCGTTACCGTGACGAATGAACCGTGGTCTTCACGCACGACGGGCCCCGTGTGCCTTAGAGGATATCTAGTTATATAGCGATGACAATTTTTGTATTATTTTAGTAAACAGGCTTTTTAACAGGAAATGTTTTTGAGTATATTCCGGCCATCTCAACAACATTTTAATATGTTGGCCATGCCAAATATAATTGCCTGACTATACAGCTCGGTTAAATGCATAATGTTGCCGTGTATTGCATAGTATGGTCGTTATTGTTGGCCCTATATTGCAGCAACACGTTGCAGTAAAAATAATACCCATTTAGAACCGCCTCGAATTGGTCTTGAAAATATTATTTTTACTGAAAAGGACATGTACAAGTTGCTATTAATCCAACTTGTTCTGACAAAGTTAATTTGGGATCCAAGGATCCAAAGATTGCCTAGTTCAAAGAGTTATAGAACATACTTTAGCTTTTCGGTTTATTCCTTGGACAAGTATTGTCTTACAACCACCGCAAGATACTAGTGGAAAATGACATGAAATTCAGCTTGGGTTTTTTGGTAGATAAAAGTACTTAAATAGTTGTTATTTTCTCGGTGAATGAACCCTCGCGTCCAGGTACAATAGTAGACGTCCAAATACATATCATTATGTCTAGTTAAGTTTAACCTGACTGGCTAAACCTCAAGAAACCTAGGCTTAATGTGAATTTAATTTGTTCAATTTTTCTAAGCTGTATGGACTGACATTTACATTAAAAAAAAACAGTGTTCAATGACAACAGTTATGTTTGTGGTAAGTGCCTTTCAAATTTTTGAGCATGATTGAGCTATATTTAGTTTCGAGAGATTCTGAATTACGATTGTACTTTAGACGTCGTTACAGTCAAATTAATTTTTTAGTTATGTTGTAATAATAAACTTCAGTTATTGATATAATAACATGGTCGTCCTTTTGAGGTATAAATTAAAAGTAGAATTCAGTTTTTAAACTATCTTCTAATACTAAGATATTTAATGTATTTAATCTATATTTTTATTAATTTACCTTTTTAATGATTTCGCTTTATTTCTTGTGGAGATATTTTAAAACTAAGAATCAATGGTAATTCGCCAAAAGAATACAATACTTAATATATTGCTTTACTAAAATATATTTATTTGATTCTGACAATACAACCAAGCCAATTATATGTCAGCAATAGATACTGAAATTCAAAAGATGTACGTATACTCCTGAATGTAACCTGGACAATAGGTATAGATTTCAGAAGCAAAAAATTTACTGAATAGTTTCCTGGTGATTGTTTGACAACTCACTAGATGAAATTGACACTCAAACAAAATTGCCAACAAAAACATAATCACGAATCTATTAAAGTGCAACCGCTAGTTCTAATGTATTTTGTCCATCGCCAGTCTTTCCGTCAAAGCGTTCCATCAAATAAGAACAAATAACAACATTCCGTTTTAAAATACTTTAAATTTCACTTTCGGACGTCAATAAACTATTAGCAATAACATCAAGCAAATTTGCACTTTAGTGTAATTAGTACAAGAGCCAAGGTTGCGTGTTCGGCATCGTCACGGGTTGTCAGTTCATGAAATTGTCAAGGCACCTTGACATGTTGCGAAATGCCGTGCGATTCATAAGCGATTGTGTGGAACAATTGATTAGTCGATAGCTCCTTATTGTTAGTGAATAACTATTGTTAATAACTGTGCTAAAAACTGACAACTTAAGTGTTTGGAGTGACACATAAGTTCCAAGCCTGGCAAACATAATTTCGGATGACATTTGTCGTGCTTCAGGTTTTAAAGTATATTAAATATGAAGTTCTCGAGAGGTATCTGAGTGTGTGTCAGCCAATTGTAGACCAGAGCTGAGGTAGTCTAAACTTAAAATTTTACTGCAACGGAGGTACGTTCTCATTCCATGTGCGGATTAGGTGGCATATATGACTATGTGCCGCTGATGACATTTTTCTAATTGAAATGTCTAATATTATATGTCCATCTTGGTAATGGTTTCTGTTGTGCCTGTGGTTCTATTACTGGGACAAAAATAAACGCTAAGATATGCCACCTAACTTACAACATATGCAATTGAAGACTGTTGATTAAATTGCAATTATGATATACATGTAAAGTAAGTAATATTCACAAATAAATGAAATATAAAATTATGCAAAACTAAATGATGTTAATTTTATAATTGGTGTAGTGCGATTCTAATTGAGCTATTATGTTTGAAAAAAAAACTGTGTTTATTGCAGATCGAATTAATTATGAATCGCTTGTTAGGTATTATTTTTGGCTATTACGGTATTTTGATGGTTTGTTAACAAGATTAATGGATTGATTCATATTTTATTTCAATGGAAAGCACTAAATTAAAGTTTATTTTGCCCATGGGTTGTCTTATCATCATATTATAAATTACGAGAGATCTTCAGTTTTGTTCCCGAATCAAGCTAAACGTTGCTAGGATCTTCTGTGATCCTATAAGTAGAATCTGGATCTGCGCCCAGTAAGCGATATTTAGCCCCTTATTACCTGGGATCCAAACATGGAAAAATTGAGATCACTTTTGCAGTGATTTGCGACTATCTATATTAACAAGGAGTTGATAACTCACTCCTTTCAAATGTCTCGCTGAAGAAATTTAGTAGTGTTTAGTCATTAGCAAACAAAAATATGGATTGGGGGTTTGCTTACAAAGTATTTTCTTGTTAAATCGAAAAAAGCTGAAGTGGTATCAAGTTTATGTTATTTTTGGATTTGAGGACACTTAATTGTCAACCAAGCATACGGCTCTTCTGGTGATGAATGGTTACTTTGCCGCAAAATAGGTAAGCCAAGAGTTGTCGACCTAAACGGAGTCGCTATGCTATTAGCGCATGAGACAAAACTGGCTCAGCGCCTTCTTCGAGAGCCTATACATTATTCGCTACAGAAACTTCATAACATAAGCTGCGATTTTTTGAAGTATGGAAGTACTTCGTTCAGATAAAGTACTCCAGTTTGGGAATAATCCTAGGTCTAAGTACTGATAAGTACCAAAACTCTTACCTCATAAAACATGTAACTTGACAGAAGCACTTGTCCAGCGTTGTACCAGACCAGTGTGTTTTTGATATGGAACGGCTTGCGGTTCGACATCCAGAGCGGACCAGCGACTACGACGAACGCCAAGTAGATTATCACCATCGCCAGGGTTGGCAGGGGCGTGTCGAAGAGGAACCATCCTTGGACGCGGGGGTCTGCAAACAGAAAATTACAGTCAAAATATGTTTCTGACACGATAAATCTTGAATGAAGACTCCAATAGAAAAGTGGGTTCAAAAGTATCCTATGAATATTACAAAATAAATGCGAAATATTTTATATTGCTGAATTCTATCTGAAGTAGCATAATTATATAATACTTGTCATATAGGCAAATTGTTTTATTTCACTGGATAATAATAACAGTAAGCAGTAATAATGCCAATAGATGGCGCTGTAATACATTTTGTTGTAATGATGAACCTTCACGATGGCCTCTGCGATCGAACGTAGTAAAATAAGTACATATTGGGGACTTTAAGGTTAGGCCCTGAGTTGTAGAAGATTTGAAGGGCATCATATCCAACGAAGTAACATCAGAAGCTTATAGACTACCCAAATGTTTTTCATTTATGTACGTAAAAGTTAAGTCATAGGTAATCGCGACGTGATAAAATAAGTAATATAATAATAATATAATATACTTATTCACCAAAAAATGTGTTTCAAATATCTCAATACAATTTTTCAACAATTTCCAATATATTTACAAATTTATCTATCAAAAAATGAATAGAGAACGTATATGAATAGTTGTATATGATGTGCCAAGCACAACACAGCACACGGCAGCTTCATGAGAGAAGTCCCGCTTCTCACAATTTCAAATGTATCAGTGACAATTACATAGGTGTTATAAATACGACATTTATATTGTCGAACTGATGGTGCTACTTGCTCTTAGTAAAGATCATCAGTCGTCATGAATATTATTATTATTTTCGACTCTAGCAGAAGCGCGACTTGAATTATTTTGTAATCTGTAGAGAAAAGCGAAGTTTTTAATCAATGTTCATTATAAGAGGTTCATTATAAGGGATTTAGGGTTTGTATACGTTTCGTTGGCGATACTGGTAAGGTCTTCCATAGTGGATTTCAGTAATGCTGGTCAATCGTAATAGAGGCTGGTAATAGGTATGAGGGTTACTATGATAATTCTATGGGACGATAATCCGACACGACCAGCGAGAGATATCAAGCGCAGGACCAACGGCTTTAGGTGCTAGCGAAAGAACGGGGTTGTACAACATCGTTTATTTCCTAACTCCAGGCTGCTATAAAAAATATCTTGCCAAAAAATACCAATAACTTTTTGCTGGCCAAACCAGATATTAAAACCCGAGACGTCATGCACAGAAAACGCATATGTGTCACCGAGGCACTTGATGATACTACATAGCATTCAAAAGCACATCCACCGACTTCACATCTAACAGAGACAAAGAAGCGTTCAATGACTTTCGTCTTTTCACTCTCAAACACAAAAACAGTCTAGACGTATTATCTAGTACATCAGACGCAAATTAATTATCTGGACAAGGTGCTTAGTATCATTATTATTTTGTCGTTTTAATTTAAGTCCCATGCTGATTGTATCTTAAATACTTATTATAAACATTTCAGTGGTTTACCGATAACAATCGAAGCTTTTCGTTTTGTTATACGTAGGTATTGTAATAGATATTACTTTCAAATAGAAATTGATATGGTACTATTTGTCATTTTACCAAACTGCGGCTTAAGGATTTATTTTAGGGAGTATGTCTATATGTTTAGTACGCTCTAAAGCCGGCATAATCAATTTTTATAAAAAAGGTATTGCTACATTGTATGTCTTGAGAGTGGGAGCGATCTAGGTTATACAATTATAAGGAAAATTCAATATTGTAACCGACAATAGTATTTTTTTAGACGCGGCTTCGGTTTTGCTTTCAATAGTTTTTGCAGTCGTGTTTGTCTTCATTTCTTGTTATTTTTAATGAGTGTAATGTTAGTGCAGACTAATGATTGAGTAGATGTATAATAAGAGTGGTAAGGCACAAGAGATCACCAGACCTTTTGTTCAAACTAGTTCAATCCGACTGAGATAGAAGAGCCTTTTATTCATCCCGAGCAGCTTCAGCATAAATATTTTTCTATGAGTAAACTTTTGATTTCTTAAAAAACACTGTGATCTCTACAGAAAAATATGATTTTATTTAAGTAATACACTGTTGTGTATTACTTAAATAAAATCATATTTTTCTCACAGTGTTTTGACAAACAAAAAACAAACAAAACAACAGTTTTAAGCGTCTATTGACTACAATAACTGATTACCATCAGGCGGACTGTATTAATATGAATTTAGATACTATGTTATAGAGACCAGTTCCAAATTGGTACTGATATTTTGTTGATAGATAAATCAAATAACATTTTGCTAGAACCGGGAATTGACAATTGTTTACTAAATTATGATAAATCAATATGTTCTCTCTTAGCCTTTATTATTCCCAAGTCACTTGGGGTCGGCTTTTCTGGTCTAACCGGATTTGACTGGATATCAGTTTTTACACGGAGCGGCTGCCACCTGACTTCCGCAACCCGAAGGCTAACGATACCCTAAGGCTAGACCAGTGTCAGGATATTAGAGGGTACTGACTTTCCCAATAACGACTGCCATAGATGTTCATGGCAGCCGGGACCAACGGCATAACGTGCTCTCCGAAGCACGGAGCAGGCGACAATTGTCAATCAATGCGCACATAATTTCGAAAAGTCATATAACTTTCGAAAGTCAGAGGTGCGCGACGTGGGTTCGAACCCGAGACCCTCTGCATTGCAGTCTGTTGGTCTCCCCACTGAGCTATCGCTGCTCTATGATAAATCAATATAATACAAAGAAAATACATTCCGCCCAATTAAGTTTAATGATTTACGAAGTAGCCCTATGTAGTGTAGCATAGTTTAATTGGGATTTCTATTAAGATTTATTCTTAATAGTCATTGAACCTTCTAGAAGACACTGGGCTGTTCAAAATATCTACTTGAAGCATATACACGTCTACTTACCCTCTAACATAACAAATATATTCCTCTCGTTAAAGTTAATACCAGATTTGCACAACGTTTTTGTACCTATATGAAGCTCTTTGTGTATAACAGAATTAATAAAATATGAAGCCTAAACAGTATGTCAATTTTTTTTTACGTGGGTTCATGCTTTAATTCTTACCTCTCCGCGGGGCAACGGAGAGGTTATGTCGGGCTCACCAGGGAAAAGATACCCCAGTAATACCGACTAAACCTACCACGGTGTTCCTCGACATAACCATAGACGGCGAGGCCGCGCAAATCGCTTTCAGATGCAATCGCGACCCCGCAGTGGTTTCGGCCCGCCGTGTAAAACGGCAGGCTAATACACAAAAATATTTCCTCCACCGTCGCCCTGGGAGGGACAAAAACACGATACAGAGGCGCACGTGGGAACACGCACGCCACCTCTCGTACCTGGTCCTGATCGAGTGACGAGCAGGCCGATGCAGAGCCAATATGTCAATGCACGAAGTTAAATTAACTGTATATGAAACATTACTTACCTGGTCTTATGATGATACAAAGACCTTTATAAAACATTTAATTTAAAAGAGTTTGATAGTATAATTGTGAAATTATTGATATTCAAATTAGTATGTATAATACAATATTTTTTTAAATTAAGCTGCTATATACGTATTTTATCGCGTTAGTAATTTATATTTAAGTTCAGTAAAGTTTAATTATAGTAGTAGTTTCTAAATTATGTAAAAAAGTGTCAAATAAACAACGTGATAAAATCCGTATATAGTAGTTTAATTTCAATGAATAACATTCGCGTAAACAGAAGACAATATTATAATATTTTTATTATATATTTTTTTACTCTAAATATGTAATTTAATTGTTAATTTGTATTTATATAATTTACTATAAAGTTTAAATACGATCTTGTTAATTATTGTAAACATTTTATATGATATATTTATTTACGTCGAGTCAAGAATAATGAATGGTAAATGTGAATAAAAACACTACCTACAGGACAGGCCTAGCCTAGTGTAGGAAGTCTTTGGCAAAACAATAAATTATTTTCCTTAGTTATATTAGTAATTAACATCTGAGTATGTGTATTTCTTTATTTGGTGAATCAATATTTTTATTAGGTACTAGCTGTTGCCCGCGACTTCGTCCGCGTGGACTTTAATTTATTACCCAATTTACTTTTAATTTGTTATCTAATTTTAATATATAAAACTACAACTAAAGAAATTAATAAGTCTAACTACACCTATATAGGTGTAGTTAGCTATATATATAGCTAATACTTAAAACTACCTACTAATATTTAGAAACTACCTACTATATCTAAAGAATTATATCTTTTGAATGAAATGTAGGATTTTAATCATTTAAGAAGTAGTTTACGGGTATTGAAACGGTCTTTAATATAATATCATTTAAAATGATAAGGATTAATACAGAAGTATGAATAATATGGTTTGATTATTGTCGCCACTTTTATCAACTTTTAAAATGTAAAAATGTAGTTATAATAGCATAACTACAGTAGTTGGACATATGGTATGACAGATTTTTTTGTAGATATTGATACGTTCTATAATACTGTGGAACATTTTTTTGTTCTATCATCAATAGTTTTCGCAGCGCACGTGATGACAGATTTTTTATAAATATTTTTTTCACACCTTGGGTTATATTATTGCATTTATATAAAGGAACCCTATTTTTTTGAAAATTTAATATAACCTATGTCACTCAGTGAAGATGCAGCTTTCTAATGGTGAAAGAATTTTTGAAATCGGTCCTATAGTTTTTGTGTGAAAACATTACAAGCATACATACAAAAACACAAATGTTTCCTCTTTATAATATTAGTTTAGATTATTATATGACGATCATTCGTAGAAACCACACAAGTAACAATTAATTTAAATAGAAAGTCCCACCGTTATGTGGAAGTACTGAAGTGAGAATCCAATTACTTATATTAATGATATAGCGGTTAAAGCAATTACACAATTATACTTTGCTTACTTTATTGTAACAAAGTTTGCAGTGAAAGTATATTGATAAACGTGCTTATGTAACAAAAGAAGATCCATTTCATCAGCGGTGGTGTAACGGTAGTGAATGCGACTACTGTGTACGGGGTTTAAGGTTCGATTCTTAGATCAGGAAAAGTTTGCAGTGAAAGTTTTTTTTATAATTTTTTTATTTATACTATTAAGGTGGCAAACTAGCATACGGCCCACCTGATGGTAAGTGGCCACCGTAGGCTATGGACGCCTGCAACACCAGAGGCATTACTTGCGCGTTGCCGACCCTTTAGGAAAGGAAGTGGGAAGGAGAAGGAGCGGGAAAGGGGGGAAGAGGGTGATTGGGCCTCCGGCACTCTCACTCACCGAACGAAACACAACAGTAGGAATACTGCTATTGCACGTCGATATTCTGTGAGAGGGTAGTACTTCCCCGGTCGAGCCGGCCCATTCATGCTGAAATCAGCGAGGCTCTACTACTCATAAAGTGTATTGATATAGGTTCGGTCTTATTTAACAGGGGAAGATCTCCTTCCTCAGTAGTGCAGCAGCATTCAATTCTTGGATAGGGCAAAGTGTTATCAGGTTTTTCTGAAATGCAATTTTCAGCAGCAGTACGTAGCCTGATTAAATAATTTTATTTTTGAACGAGAATGTCCATCGCTAGCTTACAAAAATAACATTCAGACAACAGACACAAATAATACCAAGACTCGAGATATCTATTTGTGAATCACACACATTTTTGTCCCGTGTGGGCATCGAGCCCACAACACACGACTTATTGGTACTGGCGAAACAACTACTAACGGCGAAAGAACTACGCCATCCGTGCAGTCTCACATGACGTCACTTATAAAAGCCTTTGTGTATTTGTCGTATAATTAATTATATACAGTTTCAATTCACTAACCTACATAAAGGCTACTTTGTATATTCGGCTATTTAAAATTATGCTACGTACTTAAACAGAGTCATGGCTGTTTATTTTGGAAAAGGTTGGTAGAGATATATCACAACTACATTTCAAAAGCAATGTTTAAGGTGCCTTGGTTGTGAAATGCAGGTGATCTTGGATTCGATTTAGAGTCTGGCAAAGTATTATTGGAATTTCTGTTAAGAAATTAGCTTGGTGTATGGAACTATGCCCAGTGAACTAGAGACAATATTCTATCCCTTCTATTATGTGGGACCTAGAATCATAGCTTGCGAAATGTGGTTGTAATACTTATTAATTTAATTATTTATTCCAATTGTAAAATACACTTCCTCTACTGTCCTCTTGTGGGGGAACAAATAACACGGCTAAGAGGCGCGTGTGGAAACACGCACGCCGCCTCTCGGACCTGGTGCTGATTGAGTGGCGAGCAGGCCCACGCAGCCCACCACCCCCAGGTTAAACCTCAGGGTGGCTGGAGGTCATCTCACGCCCTCCGGTGCCCGGTTCTGCGGTTGCGGAGAGGGTTTTAAATGACCTATGCTAACTTATAATTAATGTTTATCTCATAAATATTCACCTACAGAATAATCTTTTTAACTTATTCTAAATATTTTAACATTTTGTTCATTTAGGATCCGCCAATGCTTACGCTGTTGAGGACGTATACGTGCGACTATAATGCGGAATTCGAAAACTACTACTAGACTATAATGCGAACGAAACGGTGCTGATATTGAGCATTTTTAAGCGAAATATCGTCAATTTTGTCCAGACATCGTAACTGGGACTTCATGGTCAGTCGTATTAGTTGTGAGAACTTATAGCACAAGATCAACGGTGCAACGACAATTTATAGTACAAAACTATTATACCAAAAGAAAATAATTAATCACAAGCTATATAAAATAACAAAATGAAAAAGTAAATAAATATATCCAGACAACTAATCGTTGATAACGTAAATTTTTGTGCTAAGTAGGGATCAAACTCAACTGAATGATATCTGTTTAAATGAAGAGGCCACAATTTAAACCACTATGCCATTCAATAAAGCGTGACTCTATTTGAAGTCAAGATAAATATCACTCACAAGTAACAAAAAGAAAATGAATAAATAGAACTCATAAATCAAAAGCTAACTTAATATAAATATTGCAATAAAATGGCGACAGTATGGCGTCTACGTTAGCAACAATAAACAACACAAATGACCTTTTATAAGGCGAGAGACAGGTATGATACATTTTCATTCATACTTCAATCAATGAATAAAATTTATTGAATTATTAAGTCATAATAAAGTCTTGTTATTGCGTCGTACTTATTTACTTATTCATAAATTATTTGAAACGAGAATCGAGTACTTAAGATCGGGGGTCTAGATTTTGATTTTAATATGTCTCTCTCTCATTGAAATTAAACTACTATATACGGATTTTATCGCGTTGTTTATTTGACACTTTATTACATAATTTTGTAAACTGTTACACTACTTCTACTTTTAAACTTTACTAATTTTTAAGCTAATTAAATTATTATTGAAACTATTTAGATTTAATTTAATTTTACACATTCCCCGACGTTTCGGTTGCTTTTCAGCAGCCATGGTCACGGGGAGACTCTTTTTTTTTAATTGTTTTTGCTAAGATCTTAAAACAGGCAAAAAGAAAACAGCAAACTTATTTACAACTGCTGTGCGAGATAATTTATAATTTAAACCACGTCCAATTAATAAAATGAAATAAATGTAAAATACGTTGCAAAATTTACGTTAAATATACGCAATCGCGTGTTTACATCAGTGTCAAGGTAATATTCAAATAGTTATCTTGACTTTTAGGTTCTATATGAGCTCTCTCTTTAAATATATCAAGTTATCCTGCATTCTCGTAAAATAATATCATAGAAATTTAATTTTCCTGACCTAAATTTATAAAAATATCTAGAGACCCGCCCCGGCTTCGCACAGGTAGTATAAAATCTTAAAAAATTATACAATTAAACCTTTCTTTATGAATCACTTTTTCTATATGTTTGGTGAAAACCGCATGAAAATCCATTCAGTAGTTTTTGAGTTTATCGCAAATAGATAGACAGACGCGGCGGGGGACTTTGTTTTATAATATGTAGTGATATATATAAACAGATTATTTACAACAAACTTAACCTAAAGAGAATAAAAAACAACATAATATTGTGAGGAAACTTGTTCGGCATAACGTTTTTGAAGATATGTGAAGACTGCAAACCCGCGCTGGGTAGTAAGGTGGCTTATGGCCTAGCCCTTCTTACACTGAGAAAAGGGCCTTACCTCATAATAGGAGACGACATATACAGGGCTGATGTTACTATTATTTTATACTTCCTAACTTCGGCCTGCTATAGATATTTTTTGGCAAAAATACGTAATAACTTTTGGTCGGCATGACCCGGGATACGACCCCGAGATCTTATGCAAAGCAGTCGCATTAACTACCACTTCGTCACTATGACAGGTATTTTGATAAAATACTAGACGCAAATGATTGTGATAGAAAGCAGTACACACTAAGCTTAGCCAGTATAGAATACTTTCACTTTATGGTTTCACGGAGTACTTCTCTCGTTATGGTATAGTCACTTGTTACCTATCATTATAATGATTAAGAGTTATCTGTCATGGTCACAATCTACAAGAACGCGAATGTATATAATAAATATAATATAATATTCTACATATACACACAACACCATATAGCCCAAACTAAGCAGAGCTTGTACTATGGGTACTAGACAATGGATAAACATACATATATACTATTTTTTTTTGTAAATACATACATATCATACATAGAACAACACCAAGACAAACATCCATGTTGATGCACACAAATGTTTGACTTGTGCGAGAATCGAACCCACGACCTCAGCCATGAGTAACATCTTATGATGAGAGGGATGAAAATACATAGAGTATAGAGAGATGAATATACATATTTAAGCAATGTTCTTGCTTTTAAATGTATTTTAATGTTTCGTTGAGTATTGAATATATATATATATATGTATATTCACATTCAGCGTATAGAATACAGGGAATTGAATATATTGTTTATTAATGGGTCATTTATTATCACCGAGTGGCAGGGTCTACCTATTATACGACTTATCTCGTATAAACTGATGAATATATAACCGTAACATACCTCTGCCAAGCTCCTCAGGGTCGTATGCATAAGTTTAGGTATAGATGTAAAGCATTAAAACGAATACATAAGTCGAATACTCTATTATGTGCACAATCACATATCCCATATTAGTTAACGCGTTGATGTCTTTTCAATGAAACATTTTGTTACGATTACTACTCAAAAATATATATTTTAAATGATGTTATTTGCAATATAACAGTAACTTATTTACAATTAGAAGCTTTAATCTATCTAAAAGCATTCCTTACTGAACCTTAACTCATATTCTTTAGTGACGTTTTTATTTTATGAAATTGATTATTTCGTTGGACTGTTCCAGGCAAAAATTGAAAAATTTTCTTGTACTGATATGTGCATTATGCGATCGAAAGGTTATGGGTTCTATTTCTATTGATTACATTGCTGACGTCAACCTACTCTTAACATAGTAAGCGTAGCTAGTAAGTTTAACAAGAATACTAGTATTTTGTAACCCATGTTATCTTCTTAACGAGCATGAAAAATATACCAAGATATTGATTATGTCGTGTACAGCTGGCTGGTTGATAGAATTATCCCATTTGCGATGCAAACAAAAAATTAAAATAAAGTGAATCACCAGATAAATGTACAATTTATGTAGCAAACGTCACGCTCATGTGTTCTCAGAACTTGTTCCTTAAGTATCTGTGTATGTACCTTAAGTAGGTTGAAGTAGGTCCTGTCTGAGAGGCCGGATCGATGCCATGGGATCTGGAAGCGGCGCTCCTGGCGTCACTTTATCGTTGGCGCCGGGAGGCGCTAGCTCGGAGTGAAGGACTGGCTCTGCCCGCTCTCGCGGCGGCGAGGTCCGAGCTCCGCCAGGTCCTGATGGCCAATTGGAAGGAGCGACTTGTGCACCCCAGTGCCGGGCACGCCACGATCGTGGCGGTAAGTCCCGTGTTTGAGGAGTGGCTGGAGAGGCGGCATGGCGCCCTCACCTTCCGGCTGACACAGGTAATGACTGGCCACGGTTGTTTTGGCCAGTTCCTGTGTCGTATACGCCGGCATGAGACGCCCGGTTGTCACCAATGCGGCGACTGCCGCGACGTAGTTGAGGACACGGCGCTGCACACTTTGGCGGTTTGCCCCGCCTGGGCAACGCAGCGTCGTGAGTTGATCGTGGCAGTCGGATTGGTTGCCCTCTCGCTCCCGACCGTAGTTCAGTCTATGGTCCGGAGCGAGAGGTCGTGGAACGCCGTCGCCTCCTTTTGAGAGGAAGTCATTTCCATCAAGGAGGCGGCGGAGCGGGAGAGGGAGCGTTTAAACCCTCTCCCCAACCGCAGAACCGGGCGCCGGAGGGCGCGGGACGACCTCCAGCCACCGTGAGGTTTGACCTGGGGGTGGCGGGCTTTGAGGGCCTGCCCGCCATCCGTTCAGCACCAGGTCTGAGAGGCGGCGTGCGTGTTCCCACGCGCGCCTCTGTGTCGAGTCCATCTCCCCTCTAGGGGGGACAGTAGGGATATTATTGTGAGAAGTGCCTTTGGGTAGGTCTTTTGCGTAGTGGCCTGCCGTTTCATACGGCGGGCCGAAACCTCGGCGGGGTCGCGACCGCATGCGAAAGTGATTCGCGCGGCCCCGTCGATAGTGGTTTTGTCGAGGAACACCGTGGTAGGTTTAGTCGGTATTCCGGGAGATACTTTAACATCTTTACCATCTTTCTTTTACCCCGGCGAGTCCAACATGACCCCTCCGCCCGCCCCCGCGGAGGGGTATGCGTCATGCATTCCCCCCAGGTAAAAAAAAAAAAAAAAAAGGTCCTCTCCGAAGAGGCGGCGTGCTTGGGTAGGTCTGTTCGTGTAGTAGCCTGCCGTTTTATACGGCGGGCCGAAACCACGGCGGGTCGCGACCGCATGTGCAAGTGATTCGCGCGGCCCCGTCGATAGTGGTTTTGTCGAGGAACACCGTGGTAGGTTTAGTCGGTATTCCGGGAGGTACATTATCTTCTTAACATCTTTCTTTTACCCCGGCGAGTCTGACATAACTCCTCCGCCCGCCCCCGCGGAGGGGTATGCGTCATCCATTCACAAAGGTAAAAAAAAAAAGTTCATGTTTTTGACTGAAGCCAGTCATGCTTTATACGAACATTTTCTCCTGCCTCATCATTATCATCCCTGAACCTCAATCAACTTTAGCATCACGATTCACTTTAAAGATTAGGAAGCACATACCTGAAAGTATAAACAGTCGAGTGAATGTATTTTGTATTTTATTTAAGTGCACTGTTGGACTTGGCACGAGACATCGTATCTCTCAGGCAATGACAAAGAAAAACGTTTATTTAATATGATCTATCAGCTACCCGTGGCTTTACTCGCAGTATATATGAATGGTGTATTAAAATTTTTTTGCACGAATTGTTAAATGATTTACAGTTACTTCGGTTTGAATCAACCGCTATGGATGGGGATAGAAAATATTTATATTGCTATTTATTTGACCATCGTTTTAATTTTAAGAATTTCCTTTAAATTCAATTAAAACAACTAAGTAAGATTAAAATGGTAGTAACTTTTATATTTGTATGCTCATAAGTAGTAATTAAACGACTGGTCTTGTTGGTAAATAGTGACCGTGGCATATAATCGCTTACAATATGGGTAATATCGCTTGTACGTTGCCACCACAAAAGAGAAATCTCTGTACATAGAGTGTTAGGGGCAAAATCACTGGCCCCTGCTAATAGCACGTCATACTAAGTGCATAAGATTTTTTGATAGACAAACACACTTTCACCATTATAATACTAGTAAGGATCACAATAGAGAAGACTTCACATCACAATCAGATAAAAGTTTTACAACTAATAAGAAATGAACACAAACTTTCATGTTAACGTCTCTACATGTCATTCAATATTTTTAATAGTAAAATCTCTACTAAGCAAACGTTTAAGCCGCACCTTTGTAAAGATTCCAAGGCTAAAGTAATATTCGCTTGAGTTGTTTGCGAACTCTACAGCAACTCTCGTTGTCTCTACAATGACTTCCTTCCATTTATTGACCTAGAGTCAATATATTTTTGCCTGTTTCATGAAGGTACAAGCAGATACTTAGCATCTCTAAATTCTACGATACTAACCTACGTGTTAGTTCTCAAAGTTTTATGATGATCACTTGTCGCTTTCGGGTAACTGATATAAGTAATAGTTATAAACAATCAATGCATATTACAATGTAATCATTTTACTAATAACCATGTGGCTTATTAGTAAAATAAATAAATGTTTTATTCCTAGTACAGTTATATAAAAACGCAATAGATTTCGTTTTTGATTTGAAACCTGGGATCTATTAGGTCTACACGAGAATTCATAGTGCATCAGTATAGACAGTATTGCAGCTCCATAACTATAATTGAACCGAGATTGCCTTCCTTCCGCTCTACATGCTTTTACTGCACTAGAGCCGGCTCTATCAACCCGTAACACACTTTTACCAGTTTAACCGGTTGCACCGAGAAACGTCGAATACTAACATTTTTTAAATCGGTTAGTATGAATTACATACTTCTACCTACTCGTGTCTATATTACGTAATTAAAACATTAACAATTTGATAAAGAGTTGCGGTAGTATCGATCGGAACTTCTCATCAAGATATTGCTGTCTGATATTGGTCGGAATGTAAATACGATTTGAAAAGTGTAATTGATTGTGATAGCAATAGGCCCTATTATGTGGGACCTAGTATAGCTAGCGAAGAAAGAAAGAGTAATTGAAATTCTTCGAATAAAATCTTAGAAACTTTATCTTTAGAAACATGATAGAAAGTCGAGGAAAAATATATATTTAATGAAGTTCCTCTTTTATGCATTGTTGAACGTAATAAGGTTAATTACATAAGTTTTACCATGAACCTAAATTATGACCTAGAAATACTTTGTAGGTTACAAAGGAAACCGGTCGGAAGTATTTGTTATCTATTGTTCCAGACGTTATTCAACTAATAACAGGTGTTATCGATCGCGTGATACTAGCCTGGTCTGTAGGTAGTATTTCGCATTGACTTCTTAAGTTCCGATGGTAAGTGGCTAAGGTTGTTTTTATCCTCACGACCTTTAAAATGAACTTGGTCTTCTACTATTGTAGTTAATGAGCTCACCTGATCTTCATTGAGTTAAATTTTACTTTATAATCGTTGAGAGTAGATACGGGGTGAGAGAAATACGATACCTTATCGAAATTTAATAATTTTTTTTGCATTGGTGATTGTGATAGTTCTACATTTTTTCAATAAAAATAGGCCTAAGCCGAGGAAATTTTATATCTAAATAACTAAAGCAAATGATCACATGAGTAAAAAAATATGAAGAATTGAAAATTTAAAGAAAAAGGTAAATTGAATTATAAAATTATGTATATATTATAAAGTTACCAAAAATAAATTACATTAGAAACATAATAGAAATGAACAAGATGGCAACTTTAAAAGAAAATTCTATGGAATGTACAATAGGCTCACTTAAAAGTAGTTTTATGCAACGATAAGCAGAGAAAGTGGGAATTGTATCTTAACAGAAGGTCAAGGCAAATGTGAAAGACAAACAAAGCAGTAATTACTTCGCTAACTAGACAAGAGATGTTAAACGAAAAAGATTTTTTTTTATTTAATAGCTGGTAAATATAATTACGCCCAAAATAGCTAATGTTGATTGTTACCTTAAAGAAGGTAATGAATTGGTCGAAAAATTTAATATAGTATTATAAAAATAATTCAATTATCAAAACTATTAACTTATATATTAATTTCGTTATAAAGAAACACTTCTAAATGGTTCAGCCCCAAACCTAAGCCGAAACAAGAGCACTCGCTTACATTAAAATAAAACAGTAAAAGTAACACATAAATACATTTTACATCTAGAGTGCTGTAGTGCCAGAAATTTTTTTTTGCAATTGTTTTACTAACCAAACTATGTAGATGAAAGAATGATGATATGAAAAATCGATCTCCTTAATAGGTCTGATTCGATACTTTAATCGAATGATTGCTTTTATCAATATAGCTTTTATGTTTTTATAAATAAATAGTATTGTGGATGTTTGGTACAAATAGCCTCGTTTTCATTTGATTACTAACTAGCGGGTAAGTTATCATAACATAGTATCTCGTTAAAGAAGATGTTGTCGCATAATTATTACCATTTATTTCTAGTTGTATAAGTTGTATGCAGTCGATTCTAACAATAGATTCTAAGAACATTATTCAGTTGACCTTAGTAAGCAAGTTTCATTGTGAATAGGTTCTTTGTTTCAATCGTAGTTAACGAGAGTTTTATTTATTTAGCTTTCTTTTTTCGTATTTGAATGAATAAGCATCTTTTCCAAGTCATTATCTTCAAATTACTTTTTGTAAAAGATTATAAGAGCTACCTTCAATTTTATTCCTAATTTTGTAAATGTAACATACGTTTATCCTTTGGGATTCACGCAGGTGAATAAAAAACTACGGCCAAAATATTTTATGTTTATTTATGTATATAATCATAGCATGTAAAAAATAAATCAATATTTGTAACTGATAATTTAGATACTCTTTCTATCTGTATATATCTATCTTTATTAAGTATGTTTGAGTGTTTAGATCAATATTTCTAACGTCCATATCAATACAGGAATAATGGATATATAGTGCTGCTGTCGTTTATAAAATAAAGCTATGTAGTAACTATCTCATTATGCGCTAATAACTTTTTTATTTTACTTGTTTCACAAATGTCTTGTCTTTTCGCCTACTAAATAGAAAGCATCTCTAGTCACGGAACATTAAATTGTTTACGTTTTTAACTCTTTGCACGTTATTTTACTTTGCGTATAATCATTAGAGTTACTTTTTAAGAAAATATGTTTTTTCAAACATTAAGATAACAAAAGAATATTATGATATATTTTCATAATATTTTCATAAATTTTCTGATTAGTTCTAACAAAATGTATGTATGTTACATTCTCCCAAATTATTTGTTAGTTAAAAAGGAAGAATATTGTCATGGGACAAAAAATATTATAATCTCCTTGAAAGACAAATAGAAAAATTTAATAAATAATATTAAAATAAATAGATTACCTGACACTCTCTCTGCTAGCATCCAGTACTTGTTAATTATCGTCGTCCAATTGCTATCGGAATATATATCGTCTATGGCAATTTTCACAAAACCGGACATTTTGTATAATTATATTTTAGTCACTGAACTTTACTAATTATTATTCAGTCTCACTTCTCACTGTCACTGCCACTTCACACTATGAAGTCTTTAACTCGTTGACAGTCCTGGTAACAATTTGCCCAAAGCAAGCTGTCACCTGAAATAAAAAAAAAACAATTGTTATAATAAAATAATATTGTCTTCTATTTACGCGAATATTATTCATTGAAATTAAACTGCTATATACGGATTTTATCGCATTGTTTATTTGACACTTTATTAGAAAATTTTGAAATTTTTTTACACTGCTACTACTATTAAACTTTACTAATTTTTAAGCTAATTAAATTATTATTAAACTATTTAGATTTAATTTATTTTTACACTTTCCCCGACGTTTCGGTTGCTTTTCAGCAGCCATGGTCACGGGGAGACTAAGATGGCAGTTGTCTCAATGTTCCAGTGGAACATTGAGACAAATAAAATCCGTATATAGCAGTTTAATTTCAATGAATAGTAAAATAAGTCAAGAACAAGGCATCAATATATAAATTACAGAATTATTAAAATAATTATGATTATTATAGTTCCAAAAAGCAGTACAATTTCTTTTCAGTAGTTTATTTTATTTTTATCGCTTTTAATAACTAGGTTAAGAAAAAAAATTAAAAAATTATTTTGAAAATATTACGCTCTTGATTGTAAATGGTAATTTATTTATTTTTATAATAGTTAGCCAAATATTATCGATACCAAGTTATTTATTTAGGATTGATGGATATTTATTATTAATTGAATATTTTTATGTTTAAAATAAGAATTTAATTTTATAACTATATTTTATGCTCCATCTACTTTTAAACGATTTAAATTATTGTTAAGAAATATTAATAAAATATGGTTATTACCGATCGTATTTAGTCGTCAGCATTTTTCGTCAATAGATTTATTAATGATCACTGTACTAAACACGTGTGCTTCTCATCTCAGCGGATGAAAGCGAAAACTTAACTGAAGTTTTGCGAAAGTGCGCGCAGGCCGATATCCGAACCACAATTGAATAGCCCGCGCTAGCTCCACCAATCACAAGCCTGCCTACTCCCACGCGGTGACAAGGACACAAGTCGCATGACCTCGCTAAAGTAATATGAACACTATTCCCCCCACTTAGAGCTGGTTCTTATTTACCATAACTGCGGTCAGATTTCTCGTTGAGTTCAAAGTGCGTCGATATTTTCCGAGTCGCTGTTTTCCCAGTTGTTTTAATAGTATTATTGTAGAATATAATAATTTGATTTTTTGTACTTTATATCATATTTAATTTGCAAAAACTATATACAATGGCTTTTAATGTTTCTCACGCCATAGTTAGGATTATTTTGCAATATAAAAAATCCTGTGAATTGCCTATTACAGCTTTATCTGTTACATAAAATTTTAATTTCCTTGTTATGTAGTTTTTGTAATTTTAATTAAACGAATATCTTAAAGCACCAGAAGTTTCGTAAAATATATTTTTAATATTAATATCTAAATTAAAATTAAAGAAATTAAAGATAACTATTTAACCTTTAGAATATTAGGCTAATTAGACAAGAGAATTTAAGTATAAACGTGAGAATATTAAGCATATGAAGAAAATGACCGTGTCACAATCCATGCATTTTACGATGACAATATTTTTCTGTTTATTTAACTAAGACGGTAAATACGCATATGGCCCTGATAATGATCGATTGTACTACTAAGGATATCAAACACGCTTTGCCTACTCTAGGCAAAAAAAATTTGAGACGGCAATGGAATAAAGGAAAAATGTAAATCTCTGGAACTCTTACTAACCAGGCGTAATGCACAATCAGAATGTTACTAATCTGACCCTATTTTTTTATATAAGAGGGCATTAGATCAGTAGACAGTTTGTGTACTGACACAAAATAATTCGCAACAATGGCGTCGGACTTTTCCACTCATATAAACTATAAAATTAATATGTTTTCCTTATAAACTACTTTTCACTATGATTCATAAGAAAAATAACAACAAACAAATTATTTGATAATTTATAAGAATTAAACTTCAATTAAGTATGCCATAAAATAATCGAAAATAAATATTTGTTATAAGAACACAAAACTTTTACACAAAAACTATAAGGAAAATCATACATTACAGAACGTTAAAAACAGATGACGTCTTATTTTTTTTTATTTGCGATTTTGACAAGTTCCGACTTCAAATACTTCTGCAAAAAGCTTTTTATTAAAAGTCTTATGCCTATAAAAAATTGTTTTTAGGTTCGTCGTTTGATAAACAAGGATTATAATATTAAGACGACATGACAGCTCCTAGCCTCGTACAAGTTCACTAATTTCATATTAATAAGCAGTTTATTCGTGCCTATCAATAGAGTTCGTTGGTAAAACCAGTACAAAGTGATATGCTTCTTATTCATGCCAAATTATCATTTCTGGAAAACATAATTTACATCATTGTACCTAATTGGCCTATGGCTGTCTACGCTGGAAGTTGGCCACTCCCACACTGAGCCTAATGTTCGACTCTTATTTTTGAGCTACGCCATCTAGTAGTTACATAGAGTTCTACGCTACGATTTAAAATATTCAAATATAATTGGGTATGGTGCGAGCCTACGGCGCGCTCTGTCGGCTTCTGAACGGTCATTCTATATACAAATAAATGATGTATCACGCTAAATTTATTCCTATAGGTCTATCTTGTTTATTAAAAACACATATATTGGTAATATATTTTAAAAGATCAACATTAGTTTCGTACCACAATTATGCTTTAAAACATCTTTCACTACAGATAATTCAATGTTGAAAGTTACTTTTTAACTTATTATTTTTGGAATCGCATCATCTATCGTAATCGTAATCTTGATTTTTCGGCACATTTGTACGAATTAGATTTAAATTGACCACAAAACAATTATCTAGAAGCGTACAATCCTAAAAATCCTAACAATTATCAAGTTTACAAAATATTCTACCTAAAATAATTGTATACACAATCTAAATTGGCAAGTCCACATGAACCGAGCAGTCTCTAAATTAAAAAATAAAATGGTCACTCATAAATCTGCGCTCGCTTCGCTTCGGATGTCAAATATTGTGCAATGTGCACTTGGGCGCACACGAGATTGCGATTTAGCAATATGTCTTCAGACTGGCCGACCTTCGAATATTTGTAATGTTTACCTGTTACAATAATGTAGACAATTATGATTAGGAGACACGTGGTTAGTAGTAACCTTGCGTCAAACATTTTTTATTTTCTGTTAAAATGTGGCATTTGTGTTAATAGGTCTAATAATATTACTGAATGGAGTTAAACTTTGAAATTTGCATAATGACATGAAATGTTAAAAAACAGAAAAAAGGTATTTTATTTGTGATTATAACTTTTTTGGTTTGATTTTGAGTATTCAATTGTTGTAAATAACGCATTTATTACATAGTTGTTGTTATTACATTCGGCTAAAAGTATTATTTATATTTAATTGGTTTAGGTAGTAATTTATAAAGTAGTTGTAAATCATCTCACTCAGTGTATTGTTTATTTATATTTAAGAGTAATATGTTATGTTACTTGCATTCCGTATTCATTTTAAGTTTCGAAATCATATAAATATAAGACCGGGGAAAAAGTTTCTTCGCATTTTATATGAAAACTCAAGACATTATTTTTCAAAGTTTATTTACATTTAATTAATAATAATAATAATAATAATAATAATCATTTATTGACACAAAAAAGAAAAGAACACAATATATAACAAAACTCTGGCTCCCACGCTAGTCGAAACTGTGTTGCAGGAGTCAGTGTCTTCCCCGCTTATATGTAACAATTATTTCAAGATACAATTGGTAATTTCATTATAATACAATCAATTCATAATTTATAATTTAACTAAAATAAACGTAGTAAAAAAAAAAAAAAAAAAAAAAAAATTATAATATATATGTTCCATTTTGTTCGATGACTGTCTGCCATCTTGTAGGTAGTGACATGATCCGATCCCGTTGCTGTAGAAATGTTGGGACTTCTGATCAAAAAAACGCGACAAGTACTTTTGGCAGTCCTCTCTTGATGTTAACCTGATACTGTCTAAAGAATTCTGAAGAGACCGAAACAGGTGGAAATCTGAAGGTGCAAAGTCAGGGCTATATGGCGGATGCATTAACACCTCCCAGCCAAACTCTCTTAATTTTTGCTTAGTGACTAAAGGTGTGTGAGGTGTAGCGTTATCGTGATGAAAGACCACACCCTTTCTATTGATTAATTCCGACCGCTTTCTCTAAATTTTTTGGTTTAATCAGTTGTTGGCAGTAAAGATCCGAATCGATGGTTCTGCCCGGCGGTAAAATAATGAACAAAACAACTCATAATGAACAATACCCTTCCAATCCCACCACAGCATCACCTTATTGCGAGTTAGCCCGGGTTTTGCCAGTCTGTGAAGCCTAACCACTGATATATATAACTACTGATATGCCAACCTTGCTCCACTTTTGCAAAAATGGCATCCGTTTTATCCGTGAGGGTACTCCACCCAGAGCGAGGTGCATCTTTGACATCAAAATTCTCGGCTTAAAAACGTTCAAACCAACTTTGAACTACTCTTACTGACACCGCATTAGGTCCATATGAAGGTTATAAATTTTTTTTGCGGTTTGCTTTGCATGTTTTCCTTTTTTGTAATAAAATTTACAAATGTATCGAATTTTTCCGTTAGATTCACTCATTTTGAGAGAAAGAAAAACAAATGAAAACCGGCGGGAAACAATATTTTACTAAATTGTTTCTTTTTTTTTAATGTAACCATTTTAATGGTATCAAAACGAGCCAGATACAACTAGTACAGGCAAAGCGATTTTATTAAAAATGTATACAGACTATAAGCGAAAAGATTTTTTCCCCGACCTATTATAATTTAGTATTTCACCTTAATATGTATTTTCATACTATTCTGACGTCATATCAGGTGCCATGATATTAGTTATACATGTTATTCATCTCAACAAATATGATTGAAACTAGTTATGTTAAAATTTTTATAGGCACATTAATAAAATATCATACCTTCTATAAATAAGACACATATTTTACCTTAATTTTTGGCCAGGGAACATTGCGATCACATAAAAGAATTTTTCTATCTGGATTGCATATCCTATATAACGTCGCATAAATCCGTCAGTAATAATAAAGATAAAGTACCATGCCAACATTATTATAATGACAGTGACATAATAATAGGATTATATGTGTCAGGTAATATAATAACATCTTACTTGGTACGTCAACAATCTAATTGGACTATTGTCGTTTATACGTAGTTCAGCTTGGCCAAAGGGTACAGATTGTTGTTGGGATTTCCCTTGGATTTGTAGCAAACAACATTGACGTCACATTCTAACACTTGATTGGTTGTTATATGTTTGTGATTAAATCTAATGACAAGTTGATGATTTAAATATGAATAAGAGTATTTTGTACTATTGATGGTATTTTCGCCATTGTATTTTACACGCAATTATAATGATTAGACTGTTATGTTATGAAAACGAAAAATATTTATTAATATTACACGCAAAAACAATACGAAGTATTTTTTTACGTTGTTTGCTTTTTAAATACCACTACACAATACCCACTCTAGAAATAATTCCGTTTTCGCAAAGGAAAGCTTTATAAACATTCGACAACGGGCTCGAAGAACACCCAGATCCGGTACAACCATTTGTGGCTGCTACAACCATTTGTGGCTGCTACAACGTATTTTCCACCATTCGGCTAATCGAATTTGGTGCAAGTAATGAGGTACTTTTTATCTAAGTGAATATCGAAGCTAAAAGCAGTTAGTAGTTTTATTAATTTGTAAAATATAAAATAACTAACAATTAACATAATATTGTCTTCTATTTACGCGAATATTATTCATTGAAATCAAACTGCTATATACGGATTTTATCGCGTTGTTTATTTGACACTTTATTACAAAATTTTGAAAATTGTTACACTACTACTACTATTAAACTTTACTAATTTTTAAGCTAATTAAATTATTATTAAACTATTTAGATTTCATTTATTTTTACACTTTCCCCGACGTTTCGGTTGCTTTTCAGCAGCCATGGTCACGGTTTCCCCGTGACCATGGCATAATAAAGTGTCAAATAAACAACGCGATAAAATCAGGATACAGCAGTTTGATTTAAAAAAAAAAAACTAACAATTAATGTCGTGACCAAAAATCTAAATTAATCTGTCACTAGACTAGACTAGACTTTCTAGCAAATCATCTTAGCTTTTAAATTGAAATAAGGACGAACCGTTAAAATGAATGCCTGCACAGTTTGATACTATTAATCAAGCGCGGACTAAATTCTACATAACTGTTTAAAACAACAAAAACTTAATCTTACCGTATAAAAAAGTCTAAAATGTATAATTATATAATTTATTTTATCTAGATTTACATATTACTAGCCTGTTCTCACGATTTATCTAGTCCACTCGTGACTTGCCTGACTATGTCACATATTTTCGTTTCTAGAGAACGGACTAAGATAAAACGTGAATAAAATTGTAGGTAAAACTAAGCTCTATAAGTTACAAAATTGTATACACTTAAAACATCTTTTAGTGGTTTTATATAAAAGTGAGCACGTGGCTTTCCATTCAATACAATTAGATTTTTTTAACCATATCTAATGTTCTGTACAGTTTTGTAATAGTAGTACTAATTACATTAATGCAATATAGTGTATTCTATACCTTCAGACAAATCCCGCGCATCGTGTTCTCGTGTGCATACTAGATAGTTCCACAAAGTTCCACCAGAGAGCGCCATTAGTTGCTTTCACCATAACTATACATATTTGTGTGAACTTGTAACACTTTTCTCACAGTCAATGTCAGTTGGTTCTTAACGTTTTGTAATAGAAAACGTATGGTGACTTGTTCCACGATTGTGACTTTGAAGAATGTATGAGACAAATTTATATGGTAAATATTAATAAAAACAGCTTCGTTGGTGCAATAAGTTTGCGTGCGATAGTGTTCCTCGGTTCTACTTTGAGTTCAGGCAATGTGTTATTGGGTACTTCTGTAAGAAAAATTTTTGTGCGAAGACTGGAAATGTGACCGGTAGATATTTATAGGCTTACCCGGTATTTCGTTGATTCTATGGTAAAATACGGATGCACTATAACTACCTATTCCTTGGAGATACACGCAGCTATGCATGTATATGAAAGACACAAATAGTAGTCATAAATATAAAGCTTATGACAAACTCAGTATAAATTAAATTTCGATATTTCAATTTACTTTTCGCAACTAAGGCCTTACCTATTTCAAAATTAACCGAATCATATGCAATAATACATCAGAAATGCACGTACGCTTATCAAAACCTTGATCTAATGATCTTTAATCAAATATTATGAATATATAATGATGAATAAAAATTCGATAGGTTTTTCACAATCTGTATTGCGTGTAATTCATTGTTATTATGTTCACGAAATGGGCCAGTGACTCAGCTTAGTAGATTATAGCCTTCTTATTATTGAGAAAAGACCTATGCTCAGCAGTGGGACAGTTTATGAACAGCTTTTTTCCATGAATACGTGGTTGGATCCCAGATGATGCTAAGCGGCAACATGGTAGACTAAGGCGTCAATGGCGTGACGAATTAAGTTGCTATAGTAGAGACTGGTGCAAACTAGTGCATAGCTGGGAGATACGGAAAAGCGAGAGTGAGAGTCTTTGCCCTGCAGTGGGATAATAGAGACTGAGATAATAATAAAGTACATAGTTTCACACCAATATAAAAAGGATAGGCAGCTGTTTTTCATCCACATTCTGATGAGAAGAGTATTGACGTCTTCGTCCTATTGAGAATTGCTTGACAAAAAACCTCGAATATCAAACTATTTGGTCATTGAATAGTCAATTTAAACCATTGCGTAAGCCGTGCACTGTTCACAATTTTAAATCTTACTTTTGTATTTACTTAGCTAAGTTTATTATGATTATGTCTATTCTGTTAATATATATGTGAACGTTTGTAAAGATGTTTGAAGATTTAATTTTTTTTATTGTATCACGCGTGAACTGTTGAACGCATTTGGATGAAACTTGGCACACATATAGACCATATCCTTAATCTCTTCTCCCTAGCCTTTATTATTCTCCCAAGTCACTTTGGGGTCGGCTTTTCTGGTCTAACCGGATTTGACGGGATATCAGTTTTTACACAGAGCGGCTGCCACCTGACCTCCGCAACCCGAAGGCTAACGATACCCTAAGGCTAGACCAGTGTCAGGATAATATAGGGTGCTGACTTCCCAATAACGACTGTCATAGATGTTCACGGCAGGCGGGACAGACGGCTTAACGTGCTCTCCGAGGCACGGAGCAGGCGATAATTGTCAATCAATACGCACATAATTTCGAAAAGTCATATAACTTCCGAAAGTCAGAGGTGCGCGACATGGGTTCGAACCCGAGACCCTCTGCATTGCAGTCTGTTGGTCTCCCCACTGAGCTATCGCTGCTCTCCATATCCTTAATAAAGACACATAATTATTTCTTCTATTTTTCTTTAAGAAATATCAACTCTCGCACTAGGATTAGATTAAGATTATTGCTGAATCGTGGGAGATGAAAAATTCAAACAACGAACACAAAGAACACCCAGATTCGGAACAACCATTTGTGGATCATACAAACATTTGCTCCGATTCGCACTAACTCAGCGTAGTGGCAGGAGTGAGGTCACTAACTAAACCACTAACACCTTCGGGGACTCAAGTCAGTCATACTGTATCCTGTAGGATTCTCTCGGGCGAAGACGCGGTCAGAAATTAGTTTCCAATCATCCATTTGACATTTATACTGACAAACGTACATCGGAACGACCTCAAACGAGTTCCGTTTTTATATTGTGATTACGGAATACCAAATATGTACTCGGATATTAAGCAATCGATAGAAGATCGGCAAGTCGGATGAGATGTTGCGTTATGTGGGTGTTTGCATTTATTACAATAAATTAAGAAGTCCCTCACTACGTACAATCTTTTTTATATATAACAAAGACATAAGGCTTGCCAGGGAAGCAAGAAGGAAGGAAGTAAGTTGAAGGCGCAGCTGTAGCGTATGTGACTTTTGTGCGTGAGGTTCTGGCTGGGCAAAATGTAATTAGAGTTTTCTTTTAAGGAATTATTAGTAGCCTAATAGACGTTAATAGGTTGTCCCACCGACTTACTTCCTTCTAGTTGCCCTGTTACGTAGGATCTCAAACCATAACTGGCAAAATTTGTGAGTAATATACCTTTGTCCATCCCTTTGAGATTAAAGGCGTGAATATGTATGGGAAGTAAGAAATGCGTATAATTTTAAGTTTTAAATAGAGTTACATATATATTCTATACTTCATGTTTTATTTAGTAAACAAATATGGCGTAGTGATGATTGTAAATAATATATAGAGACCTATCTCTATGAGTACCTATTGTATGAAATATAAACAAGACAGACCCTTTACTTTCTTGTTTTTTTATCTCTATTTATTAGAGAATGAATATAGTCTGAAAGCAGTAACTGAATGGTTTGTTTACATGATAAGACAAGTAAAGAAAATGTTCTATATACACAGTAGACTCCTGGTAATCCGACAAACGTTTTGAAGAGCGGTGTCGGACTATCGAATTTGTCAGATTATAGAGTATTACTACATAATATAGTCCGGCAGTTTCTGAGAAAGAGTACCTTCTAATCCGACAAATTACAAATAAAAATGATAAGATTCTATTTAACTACAACACGTCGAGCGCGTAAAGATATGCCGAAATAAATTTTATGTGCAGTGATAAGCATGTCGGATTACAGGGGCCGCCGGATTAGACAGGAGCCGGATTACCAGGGGTCCCCTGTATGTATATAATTAAACGCACGCATATGATATACTCTGTTACATATAACATGCGATTGATTCATCTAAACGATGCTAACCTATCCGTTGCGTGTATAACGCTATCGACCGGTGAGAAGAGTAATAACCATGTGAAGGTAAGTAAGTGTTATGATGACTTAGGTGTTAGATTCAAACCAAACCTTCGTCTTTTTAAAATCACAGTCTAAGTCTTCACGAAGATAGATATACTTATGATACGCGTAATTTATTCGAATCAATATTCGAATTTAATTGTATACGATCTTATACTACTTTACAGAGTCAAGTAGCGCTTGCACTTATACATAGTATTGTCAATAAATTCCAATGAAATTAAACTACTATATACGGATTTTATCGCGTTGTTTATTTTACATTTTATTACATAATTTAGAAAGTACTACTATTAAACCTTACTAATTTTTAAGCTAATTAAATTATTTAAACTATTTATATTTAACTTTACACTTTCCCCGACGTTTCGGTTGCTTTTCAGCAGCTATGGGCACGGGGAGACTAAGATGGTAGTTGTCTCAATGTTCCAGTGTTAATAGATTTAATAATTTAATTAGCTTAAAAATTAGTAAAGTTTAATAGTAGTAGTTTCTAAATTATGTAATAAAGTGTAAAATAAACAACACGATAAAATCCGTACATAGTAGTTTAATTTCAATGAATAAAATTCGCGTAAACAGAAGACAATATTAAATAAATGCCAGTGTTGCGCTTAATAGTATTTGAATTAATTAGTATATTTAGATTAGTCAGGTATAGTCGCACTTATGTAAACTATTGTCAACATATGTAGTATATATAGGCACATTACAAGTATATCACCTCAATCTTTTCGACGACTTACCAGTGTATCTATATTGTGCCTATGAAGTGATTCATGCGTACAGCACCATCTAAATACTCAGTGTTGTATCAAACTACTTATGATTTGCAATATATAAGAAAATATTGTATACTGTTGTAGTTCCTAAAGTGAATTTGCATTGTATCTTGTATCTGTAGCTTATATGGGGGCCAGTCAGTGCAGATCGGCGACACTTCGACCCAGTGGGATCTTTTGTGTCGACACTCTCCCAATAACGACTGCCATAGATGTTTATGGCTGCCGGGACTGACGGTTTAACGTACTCGCCGAGGCACGGAGCAGGCGACAACTGTCAAACAATACGCACATAATTTCGAAAAGTCATATAACTTTCGAAAGTCAGAGGTGCGCGACGTGGGTTCGAACCCGAGACCCTCTGCATTGCAGTCTGTTGGTCTCCCCACTGAGCTATCGCTGCTCTTGAATTGGATTGTAAATTTTGGTAATAAAGAAATATTATTATTAAATCTCGCATAAGGTACCATCAGATTTGTATTAAAATCCCGTAACAGGCGACATTGTAACGTCACGGTCTTAATAGATTTCGTAACGATAAGGTCACAAAAACACATAACAGTTTAATTTTGAATATATTATTTATACTGAACAGAATATAAGTCAATGGCATGCTATTTTTGTACGTGTTACAAAATAAATCATAATTTATTGATATGGAAATTAGTCCATAACGTTTTGGCACAAAATTCTGTGATAGATTACTGGTCTCGACGATCCAAGATTTTCTATAGTGTAATTTTGTTAGGCAATATTTAATATATACATAATATATAATCATGTTGTGCTGCCTCATTGATTTAGTTGAATTTGGTAGAGCGCATATGTAATTATCAGTCATCAGGCCGCGCATTCGTTTTCCGGGTTGATACGGCAGTAAATATTGAGCTCCGATCATGATTATGAATTAAAAGACAAAGCGCCATATCTGGTTGTATTGCTTATTCATTTTGTTCGAAAAACAACTTTATGAAGTGATTTTAGGACTGAATTTGTCTTGCCTCAAAATAGTTTCGGCTTAAATGCTTGTTTAGACTGTATAGTGCGGAACCAAAACACAGTAGCTTCCTAGTAGTGTAATATATTTGTCGTATAGTATGCAACCCACGCGAGTCTGCGTTAACTACACACTTGATCACAGATATGAGATTTATATAGTCAATCTGACGGCTTCTTGCGTTCGGCGCTGTCATACATATAAACAACTCTATACATATTTTATAGCGTTATTTTTTTATATACAACACTATTATTACATTATTTTGAAACTTTAACCTATTATTGATACCTTTAATAGTTATTGTCAGTTAGTTACTAATTACTTCTATTTAAGCTATATATATTATAAAAACTATTTAGATTTAATTTTACACTTTCCCCGACGTTTCGGTTGCTTTTCAGCAGCCATGTTCACAGGGGGACTAAGATGGTGATTGTCTTAATTTTCTAAAGTGACTTTAAAGGGACTTAACCTAAATCCATATAAAGTTACTTATTTTCAATGTATAACATTCGCGTAAACTTAACACAATATTATTACTAGGTGTTTCAAAAATAGTAAGAGTATTTATGATGTTTTGATAATAACCAATTGTAATTTAATTTATAACATTTTTGTACACATGAATGCAATAAATATTTAAATTTGTCTTTTTCGCAGTACCAGAGAAACCACTAAACAGATTCTGATGTAGTTTTGAAGCTTGCAGTTTTAGTATCATCTTGATCTGTCAATTTTTAGAATATCAGACATAAGTAAACAAGTGAGAATCGGCAATGAATGCCGTAAATCTTAGAGTTAAAAAAATGGCTCGATTAATATGCAAAGGTCACGTGATACCACGTAACCTTGATGTCAAAGGTCAAAGGTCATAGTAATTTCGGGGGTATATCGACTATGCTGAGTCGAATAGCGTTGACCGCGAGTCTCTAGCTCTTACGGTTCTTGAGTTGAAAGTTGTACAATAGACAGACGGACGGACGGACAAAGCTGTTGTATAAGAGTTTTTTCGAACTCTAAAATCTATTCTGCATGGCTACCGGTGTGCTGCTATGACTTAATAGAGTAAAATATTAGCAAAGCAAATCTTATCCCGCAGTAATGCTAAAAACATGAAGAGTAGAAGAAGAAGAAATAAAATCATGGTGCAAAATGTAATCCAAGGAAATGACGTCATTTTTCGACGTGACAAAGCAGCTGTCGAAGTTCAACAATTATAAAAGATATCTAAATGACGTGTTCAGCTTTTCATTACGACTTGACCGGAATACGAAATGTACGTACACACGAGTTGGAAACGTTCCAAGGAGATCGTACAACAATTATTGCGTCTGCTATTCCGTTATTAATGTTTTTAATAGTTCATAACTCTAGTTGCACGGAACAAAGGTAATGCATGTTAATATGGTAATTATGTAATTGTTTATAGTGTACTTTGTTGTGTGATTGCATTATTGTATGATTATCCATGAGCATAAATACATAGACTCACATCTTTGTTGGCACAAGTATTACTCCTATTTGGCCAGCTATGTTTATAGGTTTATCGATAGTGAGCCTATTGCTGTCTATTGGGCATATATCCAGGGTTCATGATGCTGTCCAGTAGCAATCTGCCCGATCCGGAATAAAATCTAGACACTCGCAATTGCACGCAAAGAAAAGCCCAACCTTATGGTACAGAAATAACGAGGCAGTTGATAAAAACATTTAAAACGTTTGAATGTTCTAGTGGTTCGAATGTATTCGAATAATATTAAACGTCATTTGAATGCATTGATTATGTCCTGTTTAATCTTCTCTCTTCTCTCTTAGCCTTTATTATTCCCAAGTCACTTGGGGTCGGCTTTTCTGGTCTAGCCGGATTTGACTGGATATCAGTTTTTACACGGAGCGGCTGCCACCTGTCCTCCGCAACCCGAAGGCTAACGATACCCTAAGGCTAGACCAGTGTCAGGATATTAGAGGGTACTGACTTTCCCAATAACGACTGCCATAGATGTTCATGGCAGCCGGGAACAACGGCTTAACGTGCTCTCCGAGGCACGGAGCAGGCGATAATTGTCAATCAATACGCACATAATTTCGAAAAGTCATATAACTTCCGAAAGTCAGAGGAGCCGCTTTTTTACGCATGGTAATGCGTAAAAAAGCGGCTTCCTTGCTACAGCGCTTGCGTAACACTTGGAATGGCATCCTGAAAATGATTGTTAACAGGCCAGTCTGTCCTATACAACGGCAATGGGTAGAAACAGCTATAGGTACACATACATAGATCTCATCACACAACGTAGCGTAGAGGTACCTATAGTGCTACCACACGGTGCCTAGAGGGCGGGCTTACTAACACTACTTATAAAGACTATGAGTACATTATGTTACTAACCCATTACTAAACAACATATGGACTGTTCATGTACATACATACGTGTTAATGTAAGAAATAAAGATTTTTTATTTTTTATTTTTTATAGAGGAAGACCTAGGCGAACGTTTCTTGATCAGATCGGAGGCGTTCTGGACAAAGGCCAGGTTAAGAGCACCTTGAACCGACGGGCGTGTATGAGGAATGTGATGAAAGTGAAAGAAGCCAAAGAAGTGTGTCAGGATCGTAGCAAATGGAAATCCGTAGTATCTGCCTACCCCTCTGGGAAACAGGCGTGAATCTATGTATGTATGTACTAAATATTATTTTTACCTAACCTAATCTGAAATATAGATATTGTATTTAAGTCTGCCCTAGTTGAAAGTAGCTCTGGTAGTAAAATTTGTGTTGGAATGGTTCATATTTATATCAAGTTTGCAGAGTTCACTGCGAAGTTTTACTACAATTTTCATAACAAAAAAAAATGTAAGTTGTACTTAATAAATACTCTTAGACTATAGTCTATATCTATAGGTAAGTGATGTGTAATTATTAATGAAATAGACGAATCCTAACTAATATTATAAATGCGAAAGTGAGCTTGTTTGTTTATATGTTTGTTACGCTTTCACGCCTGAATTATGTGTTATGTTATACTATGTATGTATGTATGTATTTTTTTATAGTCTCAATGTATATGAAAATATACCTTATACTATGTTGTATGTATGTATATTGTTATAATTAACTCCTACTTAGTCTTTAGAGTAAACAGGGAACGACATATTTACAATATGTTTCCATAATTGAAGTCTAAAATCTTGACTCGAAATAGGCGTTACTTGGAGAAGTTTATTGTAAAATTGTGCTCGAAGCGGAATACTGCAATATGGCAAATTGGAGTTACACGGACCAGTCGCAAACGCGCTGTGACTGTGGAGCTCCATTGCAAACTATGCCACATTTGCTCTCTTGTCCAATGTGCCCCTCCAGCTGCACTGTGGAGGATCTGTGGAGAGCCACGGACGATGCCGTGGCTGTGCCGGGATTTTGGGCAGACGAAATTTAAGAGTGTTCATACATTGACACGAAGATGAAGACTGCAAGTTGGAGTACGTCCTGGTACCACGTCGGCTTTTCCTATCCAGAGGAGTTCGGTATTGTCAACATTTTTCTATTGCAATAGTTAGGGTGGGCAGTTCGAGGGTGCGTGGTGAGTTCCTCTCTTCCCAATCATTTTATCTAAAGACTTACATATCCATGAGCCATATATTTTTAAGAAATGACTACTGTACATATGTTTATATGTCCTGCGCATAGCGATGTTGTATAATCAATGCAAATCTCTCCAATCTGTCAATAATGAACTCATTAATGAATCATGTGATTTCAGATTACATGATCGACATTGAATATTAAGGCCAATAAATACCGCATTAGCTTGAGCTCGAGCATATTAAGAAACTATTTGTTTAAACTCAGGCCAAGCCTCCAAAACCGTGATGCGTCGGTTTTTCTATATGACCTTTACCCAGATACCTAGAATTACAATTCAATATATGAATAGTTATTTGATTATTTCTTAATTTTCAAGAAAAATGTATGAGTGTAAGCTACTCGAGGCTACGTGATCTTACAAATGCACCTAAATCACATATTGGTGACTGTTTCAGACTCCGACTTTTTCTTGTTAGCGAAATCAAACCCAATACCATATGTACAACAACCGCATTCACTATCACTGTGCCATCAAGGCAGCTTGTATATTCATTTTTCGTTATCCCATGACCTCATCTGTGTGAAATGTTAAAAATATTGCGTTATAAAACCAGTAGTCAATCCTTTGTTTGTGACATTTCATTACGATCAGTTCAGCCATTCCGGAGATTAGTTCACACAGACAGATGGATAAAAAACAGATTATTTATGTTCTTGTAACAAATAAATAACTGTTTCAGTAAAAGCCATTTATCTAGACATTATTGGCGGACATACTGATTCTTTTAATGTATAGATTAAGCTAACGTTAAAATATGTTGTTGTTCATCTGAAGTACACAAATGGCTCAAAAAATATTATTAATAACCTCCTTACGCATATCGACCGGTTTATTTTTAAAATGATTTGAATAAAATTCCAATACAGATAATAACACATCGGCTTGTGTTACGTTTAATTAAATATTAATTAAAATACATATGTCATTAATTTAATTCTATGTAATAATTAGGTATAAGATTTACGCTTAACAATGGTTCCATCATCTATTAATTTTGACACCAACATGTTAATAGCCCGATGGCCGTTGGGGCAGAAAGGTTCTGGAGTGGCGGCGACGACCCGGAAAACGCAGCCGGGGTAGGCACAAGGTGCCAAGGTGCCCACAAGGTAGACCGACGACCTGGTAAGAGCCGCAGGAAGCGGTCGTATGTGGGTGACCTAAGACCGGTCTGTGTGGAAAACGTAGGTAAGCCTATGTCCAGAAGTGGTCTTCTTTCTGCTGTGATGATAATGTTAATAACATTTTATAATAATCTTTTGTTGAGTTTTGTAAACATACACACAGAGTCTAACGCACGTATCCTTGAAGGGGTGAGCAATATTATACCCATATTTTGCTTTGGTGTTTAGGTTCTACGTAGCGATCCTACTGACATCTACTGGGCACAGTTCCAGGGTATTTGCTACTGTAAATTCTTAGACGGGAAAACCTAATAATATTTTCCTGAGCTGTGAATCAAACCTTACTTCGACTTTAAAGATTTACCTATAGAATTGGAATGCTTTACACTAACGGCATCGTGTTCTTTATAAACTAGTATGTTACCAATTTCGGTATTTCTACTACTAAGTAGAAAAGTAAACTATAAATATATGAAACAAGACTTGAACCCGCGACCTCTACGAACTCTGTCTTCAGTTTAGCAAATAAGTAATCTAATAATGATGGCACCTCATTACAAACATTCTTATATAGCATTAGAAATGGTCAAAATTACCACACTGAACTAGTAATATTAAGCCTACGTCAATTTGAAAACAGTTATACGTTGTCAAATTGTGCGTACCCGATCGCATTGTTTTATAAAGTAGGCGATAGATGGCGCTTAGCGTCGACTAAGACGCTTAAGACAGCGTCGAGCGAAATGTGCCAAAACAGGCGGTCACAGTTAAGCGAATAAAATTAACACTTTTTATTTAATACAAATATAAAATATACATTTACCATAACAATGAATGTGTTTACAATTACTCTGTGTATAAAACTTAAAATAATTATTATTTTCGCCTACAAAATTACGTAAATTTGCAAAATCCAAAAACGTAAGCTCGTGTTACGTGATTTTTAGATTATAACAGTAGAAATCTATCCTATTTTACAGCTTAAACGAAACATTAATAGTTATATTACAATTTGGCCGTCCCAAATATTTAAGTTATTGGTTGACAATAAAGATACTTATTTATTATAAAAAGCACTTTAAATCCTCCATACAATTTTAATATGACGGCCGCGTGCCGATTTGAATATGCGCCGCACGAACTCTTGTCATTATCTGTCTTACGCTCGGCACAGTCTTAAAGACTGTATTGACTTTCGGACTCCGGCCGGGCCCCAAACATAATGTTTCTTTCACTTTGCCTAGATTGAAATCAGTACTATACCAACGCAAATTTTAATTGAAATAAAAGAACATTATTATATACAACATTTGAAAAAAGCAAGAAATATTGTGTCATCGTGCTCAAAACCATTAATTGTCATTAAAAGAAAAGTCATCTAACTTCCGAAAGTCAGATGTGCGCGACGTGGGTTCGAACTCGAGACCCTCTGCATTGCAGTCTGTTAGTCTCCCCACTGAGCTATCGAAACGAGATATCAACATATTAAATAAATGTAATAATTATAATATATTTAATAGTTAAGCAATGACTTTATGCTAATTATAATTAGTTGAAATGTAAAACCTCTCACGCGCAGAATAAATCAACGAAGATAACGCCTTTGCTGCAACGTGTCTTATGAAACAAATGCATTGCGAATGCACAGCTTTAATATTTATCATATAATATATATTCTTCATTAGATTGCAACAAAGAAATCATCTCATGATAAAAATAATTTTATTAATTATCATTTTATATTTATTGTATTCATGTGTGCTCATATGAATATCGTAGCACTGTAATAGTAATTTATATATTAATATGCAAATACATTTTAAAATATACAACCATGAGTTAGTTTTGAGAATCTAGACGAAATACCACTATGTTAAATCTTAAAATCAGAACTAATATTGTACATGAGATTGTGAATTTGTTTATTTGTTACGCTTTACGCTTTACTTACTACTTGACCGATTATCATGAAATTTTGTACACAGATTGTCCTATTATAAGTATTCTTGACGGATTAACTTAATACCATTGTGCCCGACCAAGTTATCGACCACAAGACTTCATGCGGAGTAATCGCGTTCACTGCTGCACTATCAAGACAGTTAAATACATAATACCAAGTACATACAAGGTAAATAAAGTGGTGTATAACAATGTAAATTGTAGCAATTACAGACGATTTGATTGATTGCATATCAACACGATAGTTAAACGAGTAAGTACGAATATCTTGAGGCGTTATTTAAATTTGCTTTAAATATTTATTTATCAGTTTACGTGTAAAATAATTATAGCATGTAGTCTACACATGCTATAATTATTTTACACGTATCTGTTTGCAATTCGATTCAAATATAAATGTCAATAATTTGCAAATTATATACTGCAAAATATAATTATAATTTATATTTATGACTGTCTACGAATACTACATCGCTTCTGTAGTTTGTAGTGTTATGTTTCATACCCTACAGCTTTTCTTAAGAATTGGACAATTAAATACAAAAATAATGTATAAATCTGACTAAGTAGGTCCAGAGCATAATGCGTAATACAAAGAAAATAGAAACACTCTTTCGCTTAGTTATATTATAGTACTAGCTGACCCGCACAACTTCGTCTGCTTCACATAAGAGATTTTTCCCGTTGCCGCAATATTTTTCATTTATGTTCTGCTCCTATTGGTCGTAGCATGATGTTATATAGCCTATAGCCTTTCTCGATAAATAGGCTATCCAACACTGAAAGATTTTCAGTTCGAACCAGTTGTTCCTGAGATTAGCGCGTTCAACCAAACAAACAAACTCTTCAGCTTTATTATTTTTTACTGCCTTAAACAATTCTTGACAACAGGTTGGCCACTAACCACACGAAAAGAAAAGAAGAAGCTTTATAATATTAGTATAGATAGATAAAAATCTTATAGGGACATATGTGTACTAAAATAAACAGGATTACATGCATTTTCCAGTGGGTAGTTGCCAAAAATTTTAAGTAGAGTTTGTGATGTGCACAATTCCAATGCATATAAAAGCGCTGGGTGCTGATCTCTCTTGCTATTCTGCCCTCGAGAAAGTTTTTGCTCCTGTACACTATTAGTCATTTATTCATTACAAAAGCTTCTGTGTAGAATTTAAATATTCAGTAAACAGGACAACCAGTAAAGGAAAAGCTTAGCCAATGTTAACAGACCACATCAGAAACATTCTGGAGATAGGCCAGGTTAAGAGTACCCAAACCGGCTAGCTTAGATATTTATGCCTGGGTCGTAGCAGTTGGAAAACCGTTGTTTCTGCCTATCCCGGAAATGGGCATGAGTCTATGTATGTATGTACCTACACAGCCATTTTAGGATGTTCTTTTTTTGTAACTAAACAGACAATACTATTTTTTCACACGATTAAATACAGTACACGCGATCTCCTTAATAATAACACTTTTTTTAGTTTAAACTATAATTAAATATTTAAAATCAACTACGGAGGTGTAAATATAATTATATTTTTCTGTTTAAATTAAGCTACTTTTTGCGAGTTTAACCATGGTTTATTTTAATTACAAGTATTGCAGTATTATTAAATCATTTATGACTATTTATAATTATCTATTTTACGACGTTTCAGTAGTTTTTTATCAACCATGTTTATGGGAATATTAAAGTGATGTTACTCACAACGAGTAATTATTTCAACACACACAATATTTTTTTATCTTACTACCTACTAAGCTTTGACGTTTATAAGTGTTACTCTGTGGCCTAAATTAATCCATGATATTTAACTATAACTACAGGTTGACGAAACATGAGTTCAATCATAATATTCTAAAAATATTCAATAATCGTGACGTGATTTTAGACATTAATATGTTTTTGTCGCGTAAAACATATACAGAATTTAGTCACAGATTGTCATTGTTAGATTAAAATTATGTACAGACAATTAAATTGTCCGTTGTGCAAATTTCCCAGACGTTAATTTTGAATTAATAAATTATTTCATTTTAATGATACATTAATATGTGGATTTATAAATAAATGTACTAAGTTAATTAGCTTTATTTTAATATTTTAATTTATTTGAATTGCTGTTACTTGTCCTATTATATTCTGTATTCATTATCTATTTATTTTAAAGCTTTTATATTATAATAAATAAATCATATGTACAAAATAAATTCAAAGTCAAAAATCTTTTATTTATATAATAATATATTGATTATAAACGTCAAACTTTACAGTATAGTATATTTACTGAAGTTACGTTAATGTAAGTTCTTGGGTCGCGATTGCATGTGAAAGCGATTCGCGCGGCCCCGCCGTCTATGGTTATGTCGAGGAACACCGTGGTAGGTTTAGTCGGTATTACCGGGGTATCTTTCCCCCGGTGAGCCCGACATAGCCTCTCCGTCGCCCCGCGGAGAGGATTGCGTCAAAGCATTCCCGCACGTAAAAAAAAAAAAAAAAAAAATGTTAGTTCTTAGATTTAAACAAAAGGTTCAGCGTATGAGAAGGCATCTGCTAGAAACGTACAGCCACTATATTATATTATATCAATCAAAGGTTATTAGTATATTTAAATATCATGATATGTATGTATGTATCTTATGTGGGGGCCAGTCAGTGCAGACCGGCGACACTTCGACTCAGTGGGATCTTTTGTGTCGACACTCTCCCAATAATGAACTGCCATAGATGTTCATGGCAGCCGGGACCGACGGCTTAACGTGCTCTCCGAGGTACGGAGCAGGCGATAATTGTCAATCAATACGCACATAATTTCGAAAAGTCATATGACTTTCGAAAGTCAGCGGTGCGCTACGTGGGTTCGAACCCGAGACCCTCTGCATTGCAGTCTGTTGGTCTCCCTACTGCGCTATCGCTGCTATGATGGTAAATATCATGGTAACTTACTTTTTCTCTTTACTGTACAAACATTTTAATATAAATATTGTAGTACTAGCAAATAGCCTTTAAGTTCTAAGGGTGTTATATACAGATTAGATATATATAGGTGTTATATATAGGGTGTTTTATTGGTGTTATATATAGGGTGGTATATCAGATCTGACCTTATGATAGTTTTTAATAATAAATTAGGTACTTTTCATAGTACTACCAAAATATTACTCCTGATCGGCGAACAAAATACTGTCTCTTAAAGGACTCTTAAAGGAGTCGCCTCCTAATATTCGGCCCATGAATCTCTTGGACCCAAGAAATTAAAGGCATACGTTGGTTTATTATATAGTTTGTAAATTATGTTAAATCTTGAACAAATATTTACATAAATCATAAGAGTATTCCTTGTCCTACGAAGGCTTCACATTCAAGAAAAGTAAACTTTGTGAAGGTCTTTTCTTCTCTATCTCTTTAAAGGGCTCAAGATATCAATAAAAATAGAAATAAATAAGGTTGGTCCTAATTTAAGAAATGTACTTTTACGAATATACAAGCATCAATAGAGAGAGAGAGTAATCGATTGCCAACTCAAAAATGCCAAGTTCAAACCCACAGCACACACGATTGACTTATTAAAGTTATTTGTAGTAATTTCGTTTGCTTTAACCTGCGAAAAAACATACATACATACATAGATTCACGCCTGTTTCCGGGACTACGGATTTCCATTTGCTACGATCCTGACACACTTCTCTGGCTTCATTCACTTTCATCACATTCCTCATACACGCCCGTCGGATCAAAGTGCTCTTAACCTGGCCTTTGTCCAGAACGCCTCCGATCTGATCAAGAAACGATCGCCTTCCTCTTGTGACTGTTCCATTCATACTAGCTTTATAAATTTTCTTAGTCAGTCTTTCCTCGTCCATTCTTTCTACATGCCCAAACCAGCTTAACATACCTTGAAACTTTCCGTAATATTTTTGAAGATGTATCCAATACATCATACCAGCATATCGTGCAATACAAAGAAAAATTTTATATATGTATAATTATATTACTTTTTATACTTCAACAATAAAAAAAAGAAATTAGTTACAACGAACTGGCAGTGTAGAAAAAAGGTAGTATATTGGTCTTGAAATGAAAGAACTATCTAGAAATCTAGAATATTTGAACCGAATGGAATCATGTATTCCATATGCCGATGGTGCATTAATCAGAGATGACCGGAGCGAGATCAGATGCAGGATTGCTTAATATAATAATAATAGCAGTCCTGCATTAAACTGTTCCACTGCTGGGCACGGGCCTCTTCTCGGGGTGAGAAGGGTATTGCCATAGTCCATCATACTGGACCAAGCTTCACATATCTTCAAAAACATTATGGTGAACTCTCAGATATACAGGTTTCCTCACGATGTTTTCCTCCACAGTTAAAGCGAGCGATAATTGACCTGATAATTTAGTCAGAGATGCGTGCCTTCATATCGACCTCGAGACTTCTGCGTAGCAGTCCAACGGTGTCTTACTAGGCCATCGCGTCTATTATTCCATTGCTTTATATACCCAGTAATATTAATTGTCTTATTGTACCATTTGTTCCAAACGCTCATATTTCTTAAGCATTCTAACCGAGCATTAAATCTTAAGGTCATTTCACACTGACCGTTCAATTTAGGGACGATAGACCGGTTCGAGGAAGGCCGCGTTGCAACATTTATTTTGTAACACTGTTTTATGATCTTAAAGCACAAATCAGAACATCGCAGATATGATTATATCACGTTTGTGTTGCCTTGGTAGCATAGCGTCATTGGTATGCGTGAGGTCTTGGATTCGATTTGGATGTATTATTGGATTTTTCTGTTAGAGAATGAAGGCCTTAGAATAAGCAGAATCAAAACAGAATACATGTTCTGTGACTTTGGCGGTCTCTCCAGTCCTATACCGGTTACACTCGGTGGTATACCAGTATGCTCCAATTTTCGATACCACGGTTCACTCCTACAAGATGACGGCGAAATTGATCGGGATGTTAGGCAACGAATCAACACATGATAGATGAAATGGCGACAGATCTCGGGCACAATATGCGATCCTAAACTGCCTTTGAAATTAAAGGGTTCCATGTATAAGGCGGTTATAAGGCTTGTCGTACTGTATGGAGCTGAGTGTTGGGCTACTAAGAAGATGGATGAGAAACTATTGCATGTAGCAGAGATGAGAATATTACGATGGATGTGTGGAGCGACGAGAATGGACAGAATTGTAATGAATACGTAAGAGGTAGTCTGAAAATGGTGCCTCTATGGGCACCACTTTCAGACTACCTCTGAGATAGACAACACATGCAGTGTGAATAGGGAACTTGATTGAAAAGTTTTTGTTATACTTATATAAAATAGACAAATCTATTAGGTATAGTAAATCTTCTCTCTTAGCCTTTATTATTCCCAAGTCACTTGGGGTCGGCTTTTCTGGTCTAACCGGATTTGACTGGATATCAGTTTTTACACAGAGCGGCTGCCACCTGACCTCCGCAACCCGAAGGCTAACGATACCCTAAGGCTAGACCAGTGTCAGGATATTACAGGGTACTGACTTTCCCAATAACGACTGCCATAGATGTTCATGGCAGCTGGGACCGACGGCTTAACGTGCTCTCCGAGGCACGGAGCAGGCGATAATTGTCAATCAATACGCACATAATTTCGAAAAGTCATATAACTTCCGAAAGTCAGAGGTGCGCGACGTGGGTTCAAACCCGAGACCCTCTGCATTGCAGTCTATTGGTCTCCCCACTGAGCTATCGCTGCTATATTGCTATTAGGTATAGTAAATACTTAATAATAATGACTAATTTCTTTTTTAATGTTCTCGCAAATTGATTAATAAAGATCGTTATAACAATGGGTGCAAAAATCAACTGGACTCGATGTAACTGTTTCTGGGTTACATATTTTTTGTCTTTTGTTAGATTAGTCTGAAAGTGGTGCCCTTAGACGAGAAGGTGAAAGGAAATCGTTTGGCCTGGTATAGACATGTTATGCGAAGAGATGATACGTATGTAGGTAAGCAATTGATGTATATGAGGGTAGAGGGACAAAAAGGGAGAGGAAGGCTAAGGAAAAGATGGATAGACTGTGTGAGGATGGATATGAAAGGAAAAAGGGTAAATGATCAGATGACGGGTGACAGAGAAGTATGGAAGCGAAGGACATACTGCGCCGACTCCAAATAAATTGGGACCAGGGCAAGAGGATAATGATTGGATTTTTCTGTTAGTTCATATGCAGTTCGGAGTACGGTGGACGGTATAAGGCTTGTCTCCGATTACGCAGCACCTAAAAATATATTTGTTGAAATGTGGGTGTGATATATATACTTATATCCACTCTTTTGGCAACTTTACTTTTTTTTACCTTTATTGCTCGAATGGCATAATAGTTTAAGTGATCGCCGCGCCACTGCCACTGTCCCGAATGTTGTAGGTTCGAATCCTATACGGGACAAAAATTGTGTGATCCTCAATTGGTTGTTCTAAATCTAAATGATCTTTGCGTCCGTTGTTTGAATATTTGTAAAGTCCCCGCGATACAGGAATTATTACTAGTGCAGTAGTTGTCTTTTATAAATAAGTTGCCTTTATAAATAATATATATACCTAAATGATAGGCGTAAGTCTATGTATGTCATAATATATACATAAAAAAAGAAGCCCTGACTCATCAAATGATTGAAGATGATTGGAATGTACCACCAGCTTAGGATCCAGTAATACAAATAGTCAAACCCAAGAAGAAGCAAACCACAGCTAGACTTCATGGTACTTTGAGCTCATTCTGCGTAAATAGAAACACCGATGATTAAATTATGTTCGGGTACTTTGAAATAACTACACTGGAACACTGAGACTACTACCATCTTAGTCTCCCCGTGACCATGGCTACTGAAAAGCAACCGAAACCTCGGAATTCGAAATGGATTGTTTTCACATTAACGTGTACACATAGCGACAAATCAACCTGGACTATTTGGACTTTGAACTAATAGAAGTTGAACGCTGCGAATCGTGCGAGTGAGTGTGTATATTTTTGTTATTTTGTCTCATTCACGCTGAACGGGACACGACGCTCTATCCTTACCATTACATCGAAAACACTATGCACTGTCCCTTTCCAACAATTCTCTATTTTGTATATAGCATAGTTATGCGTATATAGGGTGTCTAACTTGATGTGTAGCCGTGTGCCCACTACGCGACACTTTTAAAACGTAATTATAATAATTAGACTGCACGCATTAGTTTAATGCACCGAGTACTGTAGGTTCATACACAGTCTCATGTTTACATTCTCAAAAGGGTTGGCAGGGTCTATTATACCCACATCTCGCCAGTTATTGTATTTGATCACACATAATAGGGCCATAGTACTAGACTCCATAGTAGGTAGCAGCGATAGCTCAGTGGGGAGACCAACAGACTGCAATGCAGAGGGTCTCGGGTTCGAACCCACGTAGCGCACTTCTGACATTCGGAAGTTATATGACTTTTCGAAATTATGTGCGTATTGATTGACAGTTATCGCCTGCTCCGTGTCTCGGAGAGCACGTTAAGCCGTCGGTCCCGGCTGCCATGAAAATCTATGGCAGTCGTTATTGGGAAAGTCAGTACCCTCTAATATCCTGACACTGGTCTAGCCTTAGGATATCGTTAGCCTTCGGGTTGCGGAGGTCAGGTGGCAGCCGCTCCGTGTAAAAACTGATATCCAGTCAAATCCGGTTAGACCAGAAAAGCGACCCCAAGTAACTTGAGAATAATAAAGGCTAAGAGAGAAGAGAGAAGAAGTACTAGACTCCATATTACTACTGAGAATTTCTTGACAGAAAAAGCCAGTAACAGTTTTCCGACGCGATTTCAATACTAGGCATAAAGCACATCAGTCGACATTTATGACTACTGCGACACTAAGTTAGTCACCGAGCGTTTATAAACAGGGTGTCTACTGTCTGGTAATTAATGGATAACCTCGAAATGTCTTATAGTAGAACTGATGGCCTTTAAGAAAAAAAAATGAAAAAAAGTCTATCCTAACTACTACCTGAAATATGTTTTTTTTTTAAAGAATGGGATGTATGTTGGTGCAACATTGTATTGTATTCCGTTGACAGCACATTATTGTATTGCGCTCGCACCGATCACCCATAGGAGGCCCCAGTCGTCCCTAAGCCTTCCTAAAGTAATAACGTGTTAGTGTAAGCACCATTTGTGGAAAGCGAATAGACTTTGTGTTTACCTAACTCTCAGTTTAATTTATTCACCCAATAATATCCTCCAATAATATCCCTGCACACGTAACTCAGTGAACACATGAATGACACATAGACAGACAATTACATATAACATTACAACCATTATAACTTTCTTGTACAATACGACTATAAATGAATGAATTCCATCGGTTTTTTGTTTTTTTATTATTCAAGTGAAATTTTGGGTGAACAAAAATCATGGAATTTGCGTCATCGTCACCGACAACATTCAAAATTCTAAAATAATAATTCAATAGCTCGACGATACAATTCACAAGTCCCTAAAGACTGCCCCGCATGCAACACTAATTATGCTAATAGATAGACAGTCAAAAGTATGACTAGCAATTGCACTTTTTTAATTTTGAATTTTGTTTAAACTTTAATTTTGAACGGCCATCTGTTCTACTATAAGACATTTCAAGGTTATCTATTAATTACCGGACACCCTGTATGCGAAAAAACTATTGAGTATATTTGTATTCGTATACATATCAAAGTTTGTAAATGACAATATTTCAATCGTGCAAGATTAAGTTCTAGTGCCTTAAAATACATATAATGTTACCTTTATACTCCGTTAGCCAGTTCACAATCCCATTGACATCACTCTGAGGAACGTTACAGTATGCAAGTTAAAAGAACATGCATTACCCGCGTATCATTGTGAAATACGACCGCCCCATTGGTTATGCACACGCAACCAACAGGATATTGCAACCGGTAAGCATTCAAGGACTTCAGCGAAAACCAACCGAGTTCCGACAGCCGGAAACCTTTGGGTGTTAAGGATAGCCAGAGCTGTACTTGGTGCTGTAACATCGTGTAATTTTGGAAGGTTGTGCACATGATGTAAGGGCTGGCCTTTCAGTTTTTGTTAGAAGGCATCATAATAATAAGGGAAACTGCATTTTTTTTAAAGTATTAGATGTATTTTGATATATTTTTTCGATACATGCGGATGTATTGTTTTGAAAACAACGTAAATACTCTTTGAAAATGCCTGTATTGTGGATGTGTCATTAATATTCTAAAGATGTAAAATTTTATGGTTGGAACATACAAGTAATCTCTGGAACAGTTCAACACATTTAATAAAATTTTTAAGCTTGAGATTTTAATTAATTTAAGCAACTAAATGTCTCATTTTTCAAAATACGTTTAAAGAAGTACCTAATTGATAAAACCTATTACAGTTTAGCGGAATATCTGAATGACTCGTAAATGTAACGTTCTATAGTAAAGAATAAAATAATTATTTCATATTATTATACCAATTCCACATTATGACATTTCATAATCTATTGACTATTGACATTTATATTATTATTGTTTTGTTTCTTGTTTAAAATTATTTTTATTATTACTTTTAATTCCTTTTTTCTTTTAACCTTTTTCTATAATATTAATGTATAATGCTTATTGCAATTATTGAATTTTGTACGCCGTATGGTAAAACATGTAGAACTTATTATAACTCACCACCTTGCATGCAAGCTAATGTAACTTGTATTGTATACTCGTGTTTCACAAAATAAATGATTATTATTATAAAAAATATTTAGCTAGTAAAAAATTGCACTATCCCTGTATAGCACATGCTATATTTTAATGACACAATTTAAAAGCTATATTGAAATAAAACAACCAGACTCAGTACAATTATCAGGACCTAAACATTTTTGGAATGGCTTAGTTTTTATATCTGTTAGAGATGTGCACCTTAGTCTTCAAGGATATAAAAAACATTTATGTATATGTGTATAGAACAATTTTTTAATAAAGTTTTCTTGTATTATTCAACCGCACAGCCCTACAATATCAAGTACATGTTTTAGAACTTGGTAACTGTTTGTTCTAGAGAATTCTCTTCCGCGCCAGAAGGAAATTGTTACGCGAATTTTCCGTAATCGTACGCATACTACTTCAATATGACACAATTCTGTTGTAATTGAGGTAATTAATATATGATTCCTTTATTTTACTCTTATACGAAGGTTACGCGTTGAAAATGTTTTACTTTCAGCTCAGGAGCTCTCATGCGAAAGTTACAAATAAAAAAATTGTTTTCTTTTCGTCTCTTTTATTCTGCTGCGAATGTAATATTTCATTCGCAGCGGAAAGCATAAAATATACATTGTTCTTCGACATTTTCACTCTTATGGCAATGTCACATTGAAAATGAAATCTATTCACAGATTTTTTGCGATTTATTGTAATTTCGTGTTTATATATTTGTGATGTAATCGCAGCCTAAAGTCAAAGTCAAAGTCAAAATCATTTATTCACTTAGGTCACAAAGTAACACTTATGAACGTCACGTCAAAGTGGTTAGTAAGTTTATTACATTTACTGAATTTACATTTATGTTAGTTGCAAGGTTCAGGCAAAATGTTAAGCCATGAGCACCTGCAAGAAACTCAAGCTTAGAATATGTTTCAGCATTGATATTGTCGTGCTGTAATTAAGATTTTAAAGTTTAATCATTTTCAATTGAATGATTGTAATCTTTATTAAAACAGATTTGTAATTGATACAGTCAATAAACTGCAAGAAGCACATAAACATAAATGAATGTGAACGACATCATCGAAAGAGCATTAAAAAATATAATTTCATACAAAACTAATCGCAAAACATAATTTAATCAATATTGTTCGCGAAATTGTCCATGCAGACGTCGTTTTACGCAAGTCTGTAAATAAACGATAGATTTTTATTTATACTTTGATTGACATTTATAGTCTTTTATTCTAAACTTCACAATCAAATAACATCTGTTGCATGTTTTTACTGGCCAGTACTCATTCTTATACATAATATACTGACAGCATTCCAGAGTGTAAAAAAAAAGTATATAGCTATTATACCCGAATTTATAATTCATATAATACCTTCAATTAGCTTCTTAGGAAATACAACAACATACATAGTTATTTTTCTATATTTAAATTCATGATAAAGAGCAGCGATAGCTCAGTGGGGAGACCAACAGACTGCAATGCAGAGGGTCTCGGGTTCGAACCCACGTCGCGCACCTCTGACTTTCGGAAGTTATATGACTTTTCGAAATTATGTGCAGTATTAGAGTACTGACTTTCCTAATAACGACTGCCGTAGATGTTCATGGCAGCCGGGACCGACGGCTTAACCTGATCTCCGAGGCACGGAGCAGGCGATAATTGTCAATCAATACGCACATAATTTCGAAAAGTCATATAATTTCCGAAAGTCAGAGGTGCGCGACGTGGGTTCGAACCATAGACCCTCTGCATTGCAGTCTGTTGGTCTCTCCACTGAGCTATAGTTGCACTCATGATTACATAATTAAATTTTATACTGGTTACGGATTAGAACATCTTATACTGATAAAATTGTTACGAGTAGTTGCATATTTGTTTTAACGAATATACTGATTCTTAGACCACCAGTTACTGAAAGGCAGATAAATTCAGTGATTAGTTAACAGATAATCAAACTCAACTCACTCTCGGACTGATCAACATATAACAGATGTCACGTCTTTGATGACTCTTTGAGAAACTATGTGTAAGTAAGTAAAGGAAACTCTATTTGGTTATAGTTAAGTGCACTTGCACCGAACTGTTAGTGCATGCATACTTATGCCTTCGTAATATCCGATAATATTACTATGTTACATTGCAAATCTATGTTGATTGTTTATCCTTAGTAAACATGTTACAAACGTAAAATAAGAGAAACTTGCTTAAGGAATCATTTAAAGTTGTTAGCAACTTTAGATGTAAATGTAATTTCATTTACATTACTGATAACTAATGTCAATATAGTGTAAAAAAGTTAAACAGTACTTATTTTGCTTTATACACGCTTATATTATATTAATCTAGGTAAATATTTAACGTTGATGTACAAAAGAAAATAAATTGTCAAAAACTTTGTGATATCAATTATAATAATTGATCGTCAGTTTCGCTACAATACTACATTCTAGTAGAGCTTTTATAATTTTTAATCACGGGAAAGTTACTGTAATTTTAAAATTCTATGCACGTTTACAATGTGTTTATTTTTAACCGATTCGTCATAGATTATTCAATTAGCATGCAATTTTTTATCGCTCCATCTAATGCAATTTTATGGTTATATTAAAAGAAACGATGATATCTTAGTTTATTTGGAGTTACAGACATTCGTGGTGGTTATTAGAGTGTGCAATATTTTTGCAACCAAGAAGGTCACGATCGCCACCGCAAGGCAGACTTAGTTATTAAAAGCCTTGAGATTAAAACAAACATGTGCGGATTTCGTACTATCAATTTGACGATTACGATATCCAAAGTTGCGTAATTTACGTTGGGTAGTTAGCCAAACTTAGGTTGGTTTTTTTTAATCTCTAGGCCGTGAAAGATCTGCTTATAAAGTTAGTAGAACGTATTGTTGCATTCTTTTTAATTAAAATGCAGTGATTCTATTTTAATTATGTTTAGTAATACGATAGTAATTGGTGGCTATTCTATGCTATTCAAAACTAAAAAGGTGTTATTTCGTTATTTGTATGTAGGTATGCATATTTTTCTTTACATGATTTTGAAATGAGTTTTCAAATAATATTTGTAGTTTTTTTTATTCTCTTTATAAAAGTAAACTTACACTTTTCAAATAAATTTCGTGATTTTATTTATTGTTTAAAAAATACCGTACAGAGTTTTAAATTTTTTCTGATACATGTTATTTCTTGTTTAACATATTTGTAAAAATTATTCACCAGGTGTACAGATATAAATTCTGTTTAATTAATATACAAATTTAATTCTTCATATCTTCTCTCTTAGCCTTCATTATTCCCAAGTCACTTGGGGTCGGCTTTTCTGGTCTAACCGGATTTGACTGGATATCAGTTTTTACACGGAGCGGCTGCCACCTGACCTCCGAAACCCAAAGGCTAACGATACCCTAAGGCTAGACCAGTGTCAGGATATTAGAGGGTACTGACTTTCCCAATAACGACTGCCATAGATGTTCATAGCAGCCGGGACCGACGGCTTAACGTGCTCTCCGAGGCACGGAAAAATGTGGAACGCTTCACGATTTTGCGTGTCATCCTTGCGCCTTTAATTCTTCATATAAATATACATATTTGTGGTCGTGTGATATTATTTGTTTCAAATAAGAAACATTAACAATCGAATTAAAAGTAAAATTAAACATGTTACACCTAATAATGGTTTACTTTGTTTTAAATATTCATATGAAAATTTGGTTACACATCAAAACATGTTTTTAGTGAATATATGTATAATTATTTATTTATTTTTTACTGGCAAACATCGGGTGCCATGATATTTACATTTACATGTTATCATATTCTTCCGCCCAATCTATTAGTCCAATCACTTATACAACTGCTGTATTTCTTTGTCCAAAAACCAATTATTTATTCACGTACCACCTTTAAAATCATAATAAACCATAACCGCTTCTACCTAAATGTAAATCAAGCCCCAGAGGTCATAAGTAAGAGGTATATAAGGAAGTGTCATTATAATTAGAATAATTATAAAACATATTAACCATTAATTATACTCTATTCGAACAACAGCTAAAATATTATTTAAATATATGTATATTACTATTGTAATGTATATCAGTAAATAAACTATAAACATATACTATATATAAATAATAATAAACTATATATAATATTATATTTCTATTTCTCGGCAACAATACTTTTTTCTGGTTAAAAGTACCCTATATTCTTTTCTGTACACCTAGCAATGTGTATGCAAAATTTTATGATGGTCGTTCGAGTAGTAAAGACGTGAAAACATAACAAACAAACTCACATCTCTATTTATATATTAGTTAGCATAACGTGCCTTTTTATTTATTTTAGTGATTTCTCTATGTTATAGAGTTTTCAATCTTTGAAATCACGCCAATAACGGCCAATCTTCGGAATAAATATCTAAGGATCACGCAAATGTATGTTCCGTGCGAGATAATTGCAATGAACAATGGCTTAGAGGTTAACTTTCGTAATGAACGAATACGCAATTAATTAATTATGATCAATTTATTTGATATAAAAATCGTAATTATAATTTAATTACGATTTCTATATCGATTAAATTGAATTTTTTTTTATTTTTGAAGTGTATTCGTTATATTAATATTTATGATTTTGATATTTCATTCTACAGAAAATTACTCAGAATTATATAAACTCTTTCAAGTTTCATTTTTTAGCAATATTGATGCTATTTCCTCCTAACTAAACCATATTACCAATTTTTTTTCTAGATATTTTTTGAGAACCAAGCTTTTTAAAATTATCGTATATTTCAATATATTTATTTTTCGTTATCTTATTTATTTAGTTCAGCTCAATTGTTATTTATTGCTTTAACGAATCACCAAAAGGGTATTTATTTTAAAATAAACCAAAAATAAATTGTAGACCTTGACAAAATGTAGGTATTTAGTTCATGATTAATCACCGTTGTTCAAATGTGTTCAAATGGCACACTGTTATTCAAATAATACATTTATCATGTTTTTTAATAATAATATTTAATACCTATAAAAACACCCGAAATTTTACACTTTACACATTATCAGTAATAAATCATATTTCTTCTACATTTTTTAAATGTAGAGGACAGGTATCGTAAGGATACCCAGGGCAAAGAATATTTTGTTCATGATAAATAAATTTGTATTGTTGTTAAAATTTACTATTGACGAAACGAATTTCTTGTATAAGCAAATACAAGCTAAGAGACTGAAAAATTTATCTCGATTAAATTATTTCAGAAGAATTACCGGGATCGTTGATGTCTTTTACAGGAAATTTTATTTCATACAGATTTTAATTATTATGTATTTTGTCTTCTGATATTGTTATTAGTTTGGTATTAGATATTGTTTTTTGAGTATATATTTTTAATAACAATATACTGTACATTTGAATAGTATACAAAAATAGTAATTATAGTGTTCGAGCGACAAGTTTTTGAATGTATGTATACTGTTTACGACATGATATATGTTCGTTCCAAACGCACTACGAGTCAGCTTTCAAGGCTGTTGCGTTTATATGACTGTGACGCCGCGACGAATTTAATGATGACTTGTGTTTATTATTTTGGTATATATTTCAAATAATAATAAATATATTATAACACTTATTTTATAAATGTCTCGTTTTATATGTTTTTTTTAAATAATCTTTAATACAAACTTTTTGACCAAACATATTTAAAAAGTTTTTATTTTAATATTATTTATTTTAATATTAAATCATATAAATTATATAATGATATAAAATTATATTTAATATATTATATAAATGACTTTATTAATCTACACACTTAATAATCAAATCAAATAAAAATACATACCAATAATGCCTAAAACACATTATCACATTCACAAATCTCTTCCCAATTTACTCAAACACAAATCAGTAGAGCACTCACAATGAAACACAGTGAAACATTACAAACTCAAAAGGCTTGATGCAAACTAAATGTTGTACTGCGCTGTTATTTTCAATATATACAAATAGATGCCCGGTTCGGTGTGACGACGGCCTATTACTGTTTGACATAGACCACGAAACGGATAGAGGCGGCATTCGGTTTACCACCAAACGAGGGAGGGATAACCTTGAGGGTTCTAGAAAAAATATTTTCTAATGCATAATTATTTCGAAGGTGGAAATGAGCATCCTTGTTAAAAAGGGGTTATTACGTTCTTTATTTATGTTTATAATTTAAGCGTAATTTTGTTGATGCTCTGTTTGATTTATAGTATTATATCATTTTGTAATTGGGTTAATTGAATATCAGTGTTGGAAATACAATGTTATACTAAACAATGTAGATGTCCATGATTTTATACCGTTATATATTCAATTATTTGTAGGTTGCGTGATGTGTTTTACTTTTAATTACGTAAGATATTTGAATAAAATGATTCAGATTTTTCTAATTTACGTTTTACCGTCTTATTTACTTGATAGTTCGACATATGTGAATTATTTTAGGTACAGTAACAACAGTATAAAACACTGTTTAGTCAGTTAGCAATGATTTTTACTTTTCATACTGATAAAAAAGTAAATAAACCAATGTTTATCGAATTTTCCAGAATAAGCAAATTATTTAATTTTAGTAATATTTTTTACTATGACGGATATAGAAACATAAATTTACTCTATCTTTCGTTTTATAAGTAAAGGATATTCTACGATATTACAGTACCTATGTATTCTAAACTGAGCTGAACTTGTTATAAAATGTTTTTTATAGTTTCGTTCTGACATAGAGTTTGACGCAAGTACAGATAACCTCTCAATTGCACTGTAAAGTTATCTAACTGACTCTACTGAAATGGTAGTTTCTTGTATTAATTGACGAGCTACTTCATCATTGTGTTGAGACTCGCTGGTACACAGGTGCCATAAAAATAGTATGTTCAACAAATGTTCTGGGATTGGGTGATTTTTGTGTCCTTTGTTTCAATACTTACTAAGTCCTTTAGGATTTATTATATTTGGAACATTTAAAGTAATAATATGCTGCTTATATTAAATTTATTTAAATATAACTTTATTGGTTCGGCTACTTATATTATTTTTTAGAGCGTCTTTGCAGAAACGGCAGTTATATTTGGCAAAATTTCTATATTAGTAAAACCTAGCTAGTTTCGAGTTAGGTTAATATTTAGGAAGTTAGGTTTATATAGGGGCGGATTACATTCTAACAACAACAGACTGCAATGCAGAGGGTCTCAGGTTCGAACCCACGTCGCGCATCGTCGTCTGCTCCGTGCCTGGTCCCAGCTGCCATGAACATCTATAGCAGTCGTTATTGGGAGAGTGTCGACACAAAAGATCCCACTGGGTCGAAGTGTCGCCGGTCTGCACTGACTGGCCCCCACATAACATACATACATACCTAGAATAACTAAATATAAATGACGCTTTAGAAATAACGTAATCTTATTTTGCAGGTTTTCAGTTGCGCGTGAAAGGTTCCTCACTAACACACGTAAATGTTACGTTTTCCGTTCAGAGACCTTTCAGACGACTTCGATTGACTAAAGTCTCTAACCCAGAACTAGCTTAAGCTCTTTCTATGCCTGTAATAAGTTTAAAGGATATGACCTGCCATCATTGGGTTATCCCCCGTAAATAGAAGAACAGGTTATTGCGAAAAAACTAGCGATTGCTGTTTTTGTGGTTTGTTTGTTGTATGGTGAGAACGATGTAACAAAAACTTAATCAACTATGCTTCCGCAGTGTTGGTGCATACGAATGTTAGAGTTTATTGCAAAAATCATGTTTTATTACCCATGGCTTCACGTGATACACGTGATATTCTTTTTTACATTTTTTGGGTATTAACCTATGAAATTGCTATATAGCAGCGATAGCTTAGTGGGGAGACCAACAGACTGCAATGCAGAGGGTCTCGGGTTCGAACCCAGGTCGCGCACCTCTGACTTTCGGAAGATATATGACTTTTCGAAATTATGTGCGTATTGATTGACAATTATCGCCTGCTCCGTGCCTCGGAGAGCACGTTAAACCGTCGGTCCCGGCTGCCATGAACATCTGTGGCAGTCGTTATTGGGAAACTCAGTACCCTCTAATATCCTGACACTGGTCTAGCCTTAGGGTATCGTTAGTCTTCGGGTTGCGGAGGTCAGGTGGCAGCCGCTCCGTGTAAAAACTGATATCCAGTCAAATCCGGTTAGACGAGAAAAGCCGACCCCAAGTGACTTGGGAATAATAAAGGCTAAGAGAGAAGAAGAACCTATGAAATTGCTGTTATGTATGAAGAAAATCGGTGGGGTTGTGTTTTGCGGAACAACTACTTCATCAATATTTTTAAGTGCATATACGGATTCGATGATATTTTCGTGTATTGTGGCTTCACATTAAAATACAATTTATATGGTTTCTGTGTAATTATTTAAAGCAGTAAACATCGTGTAATTATGGAGAATAGAACCAATGAATCTGGGAAGACACTAAACTAACTAAATTTGAACACAATTTTTTTACAAATAATAATTTATGTAGATAATTAATAATAGGTATGTAAAGTCTGAAAAAGGTGGCTGGAGGTGACTGGATGGCGAAAACTGGAGATCGGGCCTTGTGGCGCACCCTGGGGGAGGCTTATGTCCAGCAGTGGACTGCAATAGGCAGAAATGATGATGTAAAGTCTGTGCTCGCAAAATAAATGAATTTTAATAAAACTTATTTTGTATATGAATCAGAAAACAAGATATAGCAAAAAAACAACTATACGGGGCTATATATAGCTTTCAATATTTAAAATCAAATACGACGCAATTTCTTAAAATAAAAGTACTAATAATATATTACTATATCATAAAAATAGTTCGACGTTGAAGTTAAATCCAATGCAACCAGTATAGAGTAAATTATAGAAGTAAGTTTTAAATTGAGATTTTGATGAATGTATGTTTGGAATTCGGTTTTTGATTTAAAATGGTCGCTTCTTTTACTCCTATATGGCTGAAAAGGTTAGCAGATGTGTATAATATTTCATCACCTAAGGTCTTACGTGCCCATTGCCATGCCAGCGCAATGCCAGACTTCTTGCTATTGCTAATAATTGCTTGATTAAAAAGCCAATAACACTTTACGTAACTTTAAATTCGAACCTGAGTCTTAGACCTACCACTTTACCATAATTATTATATTCATTTTAGACAACACATTTTTTGCTACATTTGTATTATGTACCATTAAAAAACGGCCATTCAATCCGGAACACAAGTAATAGCTTCAATGTATAATGCAAAATCATTACCACTGATGATCAATCAGGAATATGTAATTTTAGGAAAAAATACTTCTATCATGATGAATTTTAGTTTGTTTTCAAATCACATTTGTTTACTTCATTTTTTTATAGATGTGTTGATCTTTTTTCCGGAACTAGATAAAAACATGTTTTATAACAAGTTGTTTTAAATTTTAGGTAGAGTCTGGGCGTTCATAAATTACATTTACATTCACAAGACTTATTGAATCGTAGTAGGCGTTACTTGGTGGAGGTCCATTGTACTAAAATTATTGGGAAGAGAGGAACCTGCCACGTACCCTCGGATTGCCTACCCCAACTACTGCAGCAGAAAAAGGTTGAGAATACTGAACTCCTTTGGATAGGGAATGCCATGACGACACTGTATGCCGCCTGGAGCATTCGAGCGGAATACTGCAAGTATTCCCAATAATTTTATTCTTCCCAATAATTATACTGCATATCGTTATGTTCTATTTTCGATTCTTATTTTGAGTACTGCGTTTTTTTTCTGTTTGACAATGCAAACTAGCACCCAGTCTGCAATAGTCGAAGGTAATATCCTAAGTATAGCAATCGATTATTAGGCTATTTATTTAATTGTACTAATTTACTTTTGACTACACGGATGGCGTACTGGTCAAATAGTTATTTCGAGTCTGGACGATCTTTGTATCCGTTGTTAGAATGTTTGCAAAAATCCCCACGACACACGCTTTGTTCTTATTGCGTCTTTTGAATGAGAGAATAGTTGGTTTTTTAACTCTAAGCTTATCTACAATCTCTATTTTGAATGGGCATCCAGCTAAAGATAATCATACACTGTATTCACATTAAGATGGAAATCAAGAGATAATAATAATAATAATAATAATAATAATAATAATATTCTACCACATACACACAACACCATCTAGCCCAAACTAAGCAGAGCTTGTACTATGGGTACTGGACAATGGATAAACATACATATATACTTTTTTTTTTTGTAAATACTTACATATTATACATAGAAACACCCAGACCAAGACAAACATCCATGTTCATGCACACAAATGTTTGACTTGTGCGGGAATCGAACCCACGACCTCAGGCGTGGCAGTCGGTTACACTAACCACTACGCCATCGAGTCATAAAAAAAAAAGAAAATAACAAATTTCAGTATTCTCAACCTTTTTCTGTTGCAGTAGAGATAAAAGAAAAGAACGAAAACTTAAAACGGAAAATAAATATAGCTTGATCAAATATTCTGATTTTTGTACCTTCCTTTATTGTTCTAGATTGCAGAGGTCAGATGCTTGTCGTTTCCAGGAAAAATAATATTCTGGCGTATCTGGTTTAATAAGAAAGCCGCCGAATGGAATAAAACAAAATAAGAAACCTGTTTTATTACTAAAGCAATTGTTGCGATAATAACTTTAAAGAATGAGCGTAGGGTCATCGGAAATAATTAGAATATATAATTAACCTCCTTGCATGCCGTTTCATGTGTATATTACATTTATAATAATTATTATTAGCAATTATTTTTAAAACCTTTGAATTATTCATAGCGTGTAGCTTAACAAAATACCTTTACTAATCATTATATATAAATGAAGCCCTTTAAAACCTGTGCATACAAATTTTGCACGCGATTCTCTCACGTTAATCTAGATTTCGTCAATGCATTTTTAACTCTAGAGAACAGTCCTTTTGTGGATGAAATTTCCCTTTCTATACCCGTGACAACGTATATGCAAAATTTCATGATAATCGGTTTAGTATTTAAGATGTGAAAGCGTAACAAACATACTCACATTCGCATTTATAATATTAGTTAGGATGAATTGCTGCCATATTTGATAAGAACTTGCGTCTCTATTTTGTTTCGAGACATACAGCACTATCTATGTCTTTATTTTTTTTTATGTGTATTCGCTACACTCCATTGGTGTTGTAACTATTTACTACTCACAAGGTCCACATGGTGATAAGCATACGGAAATTCATCACTATCAATCAGCTTTTTAAAATGAAGTCACTGTAACAACATGGTATCTCTAATCTTTCCTGCTGCTTTATTTGATTACGATCTTCTACAGCGCATAGAGGCTTTCCTAGTCGAATTGTTTATGGTTTGAGTGGTTCAAGCCAAGAATTTTCCATTCACAAAAATGTATAAAGATCTGATCATCATGCAAAAAGACGCGTTTCATATAGATTGGGCACGATTCAGGTATAGAATTGAAATACACAATATTTATTTATTTTTACAGAAAGCTTACAGACTAATATTCTTATATATAAATACAATAATTAACTTATGTTGCTAATAACAAGCTCTCACATATATATGACAACATACCATTGAAGTTTGCATTGTACTTGCAACTAAGGTGATATTATAATTCTTTTTTTTTTTACTCTTACTGTCAGGCAGCTCTTCGTACTTGCGACCGTTACTCGAAAGCATACATCAATAGAATACAATCCAAGCTATAAAAAAAAACGTCTTTCATATAAAATTTGCCAAGTTCCGACTTTCAGAACCACACAGGCTTCACGGCATTTTAATGTTATTGGCTGCCACCTGTACAATAGTATAAATAAAAGTTGTAACATCTATCCACTCATTCGATCCCTCCCAATGTAAGAAAGAAGTTGCAAAATGGCTCATGACCAAAACTTATGCTCAAACTGAGATCATGCTAAAATTATCGGTACTCTAATTGGACCCACACACACAAACATACACACACACCGACACACACACACACTCACACACACACACCCACATACACACACACACCCACATACACACCCACACCCACATACACACACACACACCCCCACATACACACACACACACACACACACATACACACACACACACACACACACACACACACACACACACACACCCACGCCCACATACACACACACACACACCCACATACACACACACACACCTTGCGTACTAGCACATAACTATTAAATAAATGTAATACTGCGGGAGACCTGGTACCCAAAACACAAGTTAAATCTTACATTGGGTACCAGAGTTCAACATATTCTGTATAACTTGTCTCATGATATATTATGTACGGTGTTCATGCTAATTGTAACTTTTTTGAAATAAATATTTTATTATTATTATTATTATTATTATAATACGTAGTTACAGAGTTATGAACATAAATGGTTAGTTGGAATACAAACATTAAAAAAATAAGGAATAATAAATGTGCTCTCACTCTTAAAGTTTCAACGAGTATCACAAACATTAAGTGTGAATGCTAATAAAAAAATATTCACTCACTGTCTCTACGTTCAGTATAGTAGGTTTGAATTCGACACAGCACAACAATTTTGTGATCCTCAAGTAGTTGTGACGACTTTCCGAGAGTAGGTGCTCTTTATGTCTGTTATTTGAACGTTTTTAAAGCCCAGTTTCTAAAGCGAATCGCAATACAAGAATTATTCGTAGTACGGCAGTAATCATTTTAAGGAAGGATATAATAAATATATTGTCAGTGCAAGAGGCAAATATCAAACTTAAAAACTCTAAGCTCAGCAACGCACACTGTAGCATATTATTCTTCTGCTAAGCTTTTTCCATTATCAAGGGTCGACTCTGCTTGTCTATCTTCTCTATTAATTCTGTTTTGCCCACTGTAGCATGTTACTAGCTAAAATAGTTACATACAAAAACGGCACCCATGTGTAACTGATAATGCAAGCAATCGTTTGAATGCTGTAATCTCAAGAGCAACCAGGCCGACTAAAAAAAACCTCATTACGTTAGTTAACTCGTCTGTCGAGGAAGATTTTAGGCTGAATTACATCACAATCTGAGCCGAAGGAGTGCAGCAGTTAGCAATTATTTAATAAAAAAGGAGGTCATATTTGCCACACTAGTATCACGGTTATGAACACATTTTAAAACAACTACTAGAGATATATCTTTCTTTTTTTTTAATATACCACTCTCTCACTAAGAATAGTTTCTGTGTCGGGGGAAATAACGGCCGCAAAGAGCACCAAAACTCGGTACTACAATTCGTAGGCGACACAAATTTTTATCCCGTATGGTTCGAACAGCAGCGATAGCTCAGTGGGGAGACCAACAGACTGCAATGCAGAAGGTCTCGGGTTCGAACCCACGTCGCGCACCTCTGACTTTCGGAAGTTATATGACTTTTTGAAATTATGTGCGTATTGATTGACAATTATCGCCTGCTCTGTGCGTCGGAGAGCACGTTAAGCCGTTGGTCCCGGCTGCCAAGAACATCTATGGCAGTCGTTATTGGGAAAGGCAGTACCCTCTAATATCCTGACACTAGTGTAGCCTTAGGGTATCGTTAGCCTTCGGGTTGCGGAGGTCAGGTGGCAGCCGCTCCGTGTAAAAACTGATATCCAGTCAAATCCAGTTAGATCAGAAAAGCCGACCCCAAGTGACTTGGGAATAATAAAGGCCAAGAGAGAGAAAAAAAAATGGTTCGTACGCACTTGGCGTAGTGGCAGTCGCGATGTGAATACTGAATGTGCTAAGCCATCTGTGCAGTCACATTGTCCTGGTATTTCACTGATACTCCTCAAAACAATAAATAAAAAGACCAACTAATATGATCTGATACTATAAAGTACGACTGTATATACCGGATATATAGTAATTATTTATAGTTTGATGCATTTAGTAACTAAAAGGACTAGTTATAACTAGGTTAGTATGTTAGCCATAAATTTAGCCACCATTATAATTATAATTATTTATAATAATAATAATGTCCTCCAGACTGAATGTCGGTCACGGCAGCCAGTCTTAACGGAGACTGGCCATCTGGGCAGGAGATATTATAGTGCTCAAGTACGTGCGCAAACACAATTGCACTCTCTGTTCCTTAACTCTCATGATCCGATGGGACGGTAATCCGACACGACCGGAGAGAGATCAGGCGCAGGACCAACGGCTTTACGTGCTTTCCGAGGCACGGGGATGTCTAACACCGCTAACGTCCTAACTCCGGACTGCTAATGAGATTTCTTAACAGAAAAACGCAATAACTTTTTCTTGGCTTGACCCGGGATTTGAACCCGAGACCTCATGCACAGCAGTCGCATTCACTACCGCTGCGCCACGGAAGCCGTATGAATGCATCAAAAATATAGTTTCATCAATAGTTATATTTTAAACAGGAAATATTTATATTCTTGTTTGTAATGAATTCAAAACTATTTTGACCTACCAATTTTAATAATTCATTCACTGTTATAAAGCTCTGCTATCCAGAAGTAACATATTTTGTATTAACATCACGCTACGAGCTACGAAAGTAGTCTATACTAATATTATAAGAGGAAAGTTTTGATATTTTGTTTGTAACGATTTAACTCAAAAACTTATCAACCGATTTTAAAAATTATTTCATCATTAGAAAGCTATATTATCACCGAATAATATAAGCTATATTTTATTTTAAAATAGGTACGGGTAACCTTATATAACCTACTTTTACGCGAGCAATGCCGCGAGAAAAAGCTAGTCATAAAATAACAACAAGCATGTTCTATACTAATATTGTAGTTCTTCGGTAGACTGTTCAGTGTATCTTATCCCTAGCCTTTATTATTCCCAAGTCACTTGGGGTCGGCTTTTCTAGTCTAACCGGATTTTACTGGATATCAGTTTTTACACGGAGCTGCTGCCACCTGACCTCCGCAGCCCGAAGGCTAACGATACCCTAAGGCTAGACTAGCGTCAGGATATTAGAGGGTACTGACTTTCCCAATAAGGACTGCCATAAATGTTTATGGCAGCCGGGACCGACGGCTTAACGAGCTCTCCGAGACACGGAGCAGGCAATAATTATCAGTCAATACGCACATAATTTCGAAAAGTCATATAACTTCCGAAAGTCAGAGGTGCGCGACGTGGGTTCGAACCCGAGACCCTCAGCATTGCCGTCTGTTGATCTCCGCACAGAGCTATCGCTGCTATCAGTGTACCTATGTATTATTATAAAGACATAAATCATAACGTTGAATTCAAATTTTATGTTCACGTGTGTGAACCCGACAAAAATTGTTAGTGTCAGTTTCAATAACTATTTTTTGCTAAGTTACGTGGCTGATTAGCAAAGAATTTGTTTGACAAAAAAATTCTAGTCTTAATTCATGGCCGCAGCACATTTATCATGTTTATACATAATAAAATGCTAGTTATAAAATTCAGAATAAAAAATAATGCTAAGTGTGTGCCGTGCCGTATAGATCGATTCGTCAATTTTATTTTTAGTTTGTAACTATATTTTGCTGCGTGAATGTCGGTTAGGTTTGGGTAAATAACAATACTTTTTTCTGGGTGCAAGGTACTTTATGTCCCATTCTGTACCCCTGACAACGTGCATGCGAAATTTCATGATGATCGCTCAAGTAGTTAAGGCGTGAAATCGTAACAGACGAACTCACATTCGCATTTATGATAATAGTTATGATTCTATAAAATATATGTTACCGATTAGAATTAAATAATGTATTGATTAAAATTTTACTTCTCTTATTATTTTTAGATTATTCGCCATAATAAAACATATTTTGTAAACGTTCAACTGGCGATATATTGTTTCCATATATAGAGTTCTTTCACATTAGAACAAGCAGACTTACATACGTCGAAGGCTTATAATGGGTTCCGCTGGTACACTTTGAGAACAGAACCCTAAAATTTAATCATTTAGGCACACCAACACTGTAGAGGAATCAAATAGCTATCAATTACATATTTGGTTGTTTAAAATACGCGTAGAAATGACATAAGATTCCGGATTGATCGCGATTTACATTGCCGGTGAAAACCTGTTCAACTCCTAATTAGCCTCCAAGGCAGCGTGCCTTAGAGGCTAGCATAATTGTATGGCACAAAGAATGATGGATGGTTGGAAACCGAAGCGAAGCACTCTCTTTTACAGTTTGGCGTCACCTAGAATACAATAGTGACTCAGCCGTAGTGATTGCGATTGTAGTGCATGAGGTCTCGGATTTGATGCCCAGGAAAAGTATTAGGTCAATAAATTCTCAGTGACAGCACAGAGTCTTGCCCGGTAAACGGGAATAAGCTCACCCCTCTATTACATGGGAATTAAAACTATATTTGGTGAAATGGGGATGTAATACATCTCTAACTACCCCTTCGTACTTCGTACACACTGTTACACATCAAATTAGACACCCTATATACACATAACTACGCTACATACAAAATAGAGAATTGTCGGAAAGGGACAGTGCATCGTGGTGTCGATGTAGTGGTAAGGATAGAGCGTCGCGTCGTGTTCAGCTTGAATGAGACAAAATAACAAAAATATAACATAATTCTTAAATTTATTTGTATTGATTGTATTTGACGGCCTCTATGGCGTAGTGGTTAGTGTAACCGACTGCCACGCCTGAGGTCGCGGGTTAGATTCCCGTACAAGTCAAGATTTGTGTGGATGAACATGGATGTTTGTCTTGGTCTGGGTGTTTCTAGGTATAATATGTATGTATTTACAAAAAAAAAGTATATATGTATGTTTATCCATTGTCTAGTACCCATAGTACAAGCTCTGCTTAGTTTGGCCTAGATGGTGTTGTGTATATATGGTAGAATATTATTATTATTTATAATTAGTAATTGGCAGCTATTAATTCTGCATGCTTTCATTTTTATTTTTCATGTTGTGCTAAAGTGAATTTACTATGTTGTATTGTTTTAATAGAAATGAAACAAAAGTATTATTTTTACATGTTTTAAAATTTAGTGATCTGCCGAATTAATTTTAAATTTATTGTTTGCCTAATTGGCAGAACATAGTTGGTCATTACCAATACTGTAAACATCTTATATATACCTATGTTTCACAATAAATAATATTTGATTTGATTTGATTTGATTCTCTCACACGATTCGCAGCGTTCAACTTCTAATATTTCAAAGTCCAAACAGTCTAGGTTGATGTGTCGCTGTGTGGACGTGAGACTATGTACGAGTAAGTATATTTCTAGTGAAATATTCACATACTCGTAAAAAATATAAATAAAAATGTAAAAGATCCCACTGGGTTGAAGTGTCGCCGGTCTGCACTGATTGGCCCCCACATAAGATAAGATAAGATAAGATAAGATGTATATTTCTGGGCACGCCACGATCGTGGCGGTAAGTCCCGTGTTTGAGGAGTGGCTGGAGAGGCGCCATGGCGCCCTCACCTTCCGGCTGACACAGGTAATGACTGGCCACGGTTGTTTTGGCCAGTTCCTGTGTCGCATACGCCGGCAAGAGACGCCCGGTTGTCACCACTGCGGCGACTGCCGCGACGTTGTTGAGGACACGGCGCTGCACACTTTGGCGGTTTGCCCCGCCTGGGCATCGCAGCGCCGTGAATTGATCGCGGCAGTCGGATTGGTTGCCCTCTCGCTCCCGGCCGTAGTTCAGTCTATGGTCCGGAGTGAGAGGTCGTGGAACGCCGTCGCCTCCTTCTGTGAGGAAGTCATTTCCATCAAGGAGGCGGCGGAGCGGGAGAGGGAGCGTTTGAACCCTCTCCCCAACCGCAGAGCCGGGCGCCGGAGGGCGCGAGACGACCTCCAGCCACCCTGAGGTTTGACCTGGGGGTGGCGGGCTTTGTGGGCCTGCCCGCCATCCGTTCAGCACCAGGTCCGAGAGGCGGCGTGCGTGTTCCCACTCGCGCCTCTGTTGTTTCGAGTCCGTCTCCCCTCTAGGGGAGACAGTAGGGATATTATTGTGAGAAGTGCCTTTGGGTAGGTCTTTTGCGTAGTGGCCTGCCGTTTCATACGGCGGGCCGAAACCTCGGCGGGGTCGCGACCGCATGCGAAAGTGATTCGCGCGGCCCCGTCGATAGTGGTTTTGTCGAGGAACACCGTGGTAGGTTTAGTCGGTATTCCGGGAGGTACATTTTCTTCTTAACATCTTTCTTTTACCCCGGAGAGTCCGACATAACCCCTCCGCCCGCCCCCGCGGAGGGGTATGCATCAAGCATTCCCCCACGTTAAAAAAAAAAAAAAAAAAAAAACGATGTATATTTCTAGTGCACGTGTTTTCTTTTTCCTCCAATCTTGGGTTCTTTATGCGAGAGGTGTAGCTCTGAAAATCAGCAAAGTGAGGTCTAACATGCCACATACGCAAGTGAATGATTAATACTGTAGCCTTTATTTTAGACTCTACTAACTGCATCCTGCGAATCGGAATCATTTTGACAGGCGATTTAAAAAAACCTGCTTGTTGTTGCTTGGCAACTTGTTATCGGCGGCACAGTCTTAGACTGCATAATATCATACGTAGTATGAAGTAGGAAGAGAGTCAAAACTTCCGTGATTGAATGTTTAATGCATCAACCTCTTTGTGGTTTGATCTTTTTTTTAAATACCTATATATTAGTATAATTAGGAAGCTTACAGTTTTACTTACGCTAACTCGAATAAAAAATCGAGTCATAAAGCTATTCAAAATATTCGAATTTTTGACAAATATTCAAATGTGTGCATCTTGTATTTTGATTAATTATTTGATTACGTTAGCTGTTTACAAATATATATTTTTTCAAAGAAGGTCTAATTAATGTAACCACGGCATTTATCACCGTACACATACCAAATCAAATTTCGTGTATTCAATTATAATTCGAATTAATTAGATGATCATATGTACTATTTTTTAATATAATATACATAGTGTTTTATATCATATACCATATATAATATACATCGCTAACTTGCCAATTTTTGTCGCGAATAGAAAGTAATAAAGATATGATAAAATAAATGAGAGACGTAAAATGACTATGGTTTCAGATTCCGTATTTAGTTCGATATTGTAATTATTCGAATAAATGCTTTTATCTATTTTACTAATAACCAAATATGTAAAAGATATGACGTATCATGACCGAAGGCTCTATATGAGCAAACCTTAAAAATATAGAGAAAATACTTACAAGTATCGAAAATCAGTAGGGCATAGCTCTATGTTGATGCTGGAACTCGTATTCCTCTTCTTCTGTTAAAGCACATTCCTCAAAGCACCAGAGTCCAGCGATGGCCAGCAGTATCGTGTAGCTCGAGAAGTAGGACATGTACACTAGCATATGGAACACCATCTTAGATTTTGAATCTGGAACAAGAGAAACAAAAGAATTGTGAAATCTATTTAAAACCTTCATTTATTTATTATTAATGGCCCAAATTAAAATAAAACACCTTTAAAATGGCTAAAAAGGTTTTATCATTGTTAAATTTTTGTATTTGTATCTTCTTCTTCGTGGTTATACATTTAACTATGTTTAATCATGCGCTCCTTCGTGAGCGCAATATACTTAAAAATATATTGAAAATAAAATGAGAACAAAGTTTTCTCTTTACGTATTAATATATTTATTTAGAATAGTTACATTATGTACAAACACATTAATTATTCCTTAAATTATAGATTGAAGCGGTAAGTGGTGGTGGTTTAATGAATGCAGCTCCTTTCAGAAAAGATTAGTAAAATAATAAATATTGTAAGTAATTCTTGCGATTAAAAATAGTTTTTTGCCATTCCTTATCATCGATTCCACGCCCTTGCTTTGCTAAAAGTCACAACATTACAGGTAAATGTAAAATCACATTTATAATCGTAACTTTGACGTTCATAAGTGTTACTAAGTGACCTATATGAAAATGTATATTTTTGATTTTGATATTGTACTGCTATTGAGAGCTTCATATATATATCGTTTTGTGCCACGGGACTAACACGGCAGTTATTTATTGTTGAGTATTTTACCATTATGTAAAATATTTGGTGTTTTACAAAGAAATTATATTCTTATTTATTTATATAGGTACATTATTATATTATATTTATTTTTTAAGTGGCATAAGGCAGTCTTGCTCTTCTGTTAATCGTGAGGTTACTCTTTCGATGATATATTTTGATCTTGACAGAACTGCAACAAAATTGATTTCAAAAATGTACAAAACAAAGCTATGCTACTTGAATGCTTGTACGACATTTGAAAATCTTTATTTTTAGCTTTTATGAACAAAGGCGCATGTAGCCTTCAGTAAAATGTCCTTTGTACCAGACGCATGTCACAGTGCCTCAACTCGCGTATGTACACCCATAGGCCAGGTGAGGCCTTGCGCGGGTAACATGCGTCGTGTAAAGGATCGACGCAAGATTATACTGTGTACATTAGCGATCGACGCGTGGTTATCTTGCACATGTAGTCTCCGTGAATAGCTTTTGCTTATAGCTTACACCATCTTCTTGCGTATGGTACAAATGAATAGTTTTGCCAAAAGAAAATCGTCTTTATTCTCACTCTTTCTTACTATTTACGGTTAAATTATTGTTTGACATTGAAATTAAACTGATTTATATTAATTGTAGAACAAGTTATATACTATGCTATAGTAGCAGCGATAGCTCAGTGGGGAGACCAACAGACTGCAATGCAGAGGGCCTCGGGTTCGAACCCACGTCATGTACCTCTGACTTTCGGAAGTTATATGACTTTTCGAAATTATGTGCGTATTAATCGACAATTATCGCCTGCTCTGTGCCTCGGAGAGCACGGTAAGCCGTTGGTCCCGGCTGCCAATAACATCTATCATGGCAGTCGTTATTGGGAAAGTCAGTACCCTCTAATATTCTGACACTGGTCTAGCCTTAGAGTATCTTTAGCCTTCGTGTTGCGGAGGTCAGGTGGCAGCCGCTCCGTGTAAAAACTGATATCCAGTCAAATCCGGTTAGACCAGAAAAGCCGACCCCAAGTGACCTGGGAATAATAAAGGCTAAGAGAGAAGAAGTAGAACAAGTTATAGAACGATATATAATATTTTCATTTTATTTACCATTTCAGTTGATTTTCAACATACATATTGATGTGAAATACCAGCCTCAAACGTTAGGCAGCGAAAAACAACAAAGCATTTTTATTTTGGTGTCATAACTAACACACCAGTACACAGTTTCTGGAATGTTTATCAACGACATGTTTGGTTGATTGGTGCTTTTTCAGTCAGCCAATGACAACAGTTGACATTCGTATGACCATCTATTAACTTAGTGTGACAGATCCACAGATCTGTCATTAAGAAATTTTCTTTTTATGAATTAACTCCAGCTGAGCCTATAGATAGCACGCTTTAAAGTTGTTATCTGCTTCTTCGCGCTGTGGAGATGTAGGTTTTAACTTAGTTAATATCACGCAGACAACTTGTATATATTTAGCCCAGTATGACAAGGTTCAGGTCAAGACACAACAACACGCTAGCCCACAATATACGGTTTGTGAAGAATCACAAATCATTAAGAATATTCTCGAAGATCCGTGAAGCCTGCCAAGGCGTGATTGTGCTTGTAATTCGTGAATGTCTGCGTCAAAACTGTGGTTGTTTACGTCCAATTGTAATTGAGTGTGAGCAATACAATGACAGTAATGTAGCTATCATCATATCGCTTACGAAAACAACACAATCCTAATAAAAAATCTGCGTGACGTAAACTTGATGAACACAAGTAATGGTTGGAAAAACTAATGTGTCTCGTATTATCATTGATGGTGGTGATTACAGCTAACTGATAATCTGCACCATGCGTTCATTGACGGGAACTAAGGTGGCAAACCGGTGTACGGTCCGGCTAATGATAAGCAGTAAGCAAGGGTATCACTCTTGTTGCAAATCTAGAGGAAAAATAATTAGAAATTGAATGAAAGGAAAGGAATCAGGTAAATAGGAATAAGCAGGCAACGAACATGACATATCTATAAATGTCACTGCTGCAAATACTATCTTAATTGTATAGATGCTATGTTTTGTATATTTTCTCTATATGTCTAGTATTATTTTTGTCTAAAAATAATGATTATACCAGTTATTTTTCTCTAACTATCTATATTGATGGCGCATTAGTTTAAGGTGCATTGGTCACCTAGACACAGACAGTGCAACGAACATTTTGTATATAATCCAACATCATTATCATCCTCTTGCCCTGGTCCCAATTTATTTAAGGTCGGCGCAGTATGTCCGTCGCTTCCATACTTCTCTGTCACCCGTCATCTGATCATTTACCCCTTTCCCTATCATATCCATCCTCACACAGTCCATCTATCTTTTCCTTGGCTTTCCTCTCCCTTTTCTTCCCTCTACCCTCATATCCATTACGTGCTTACCTACATACGTATCATCTCTTCGCATAACATGTCCATACCAAGCCAAACGATTTCCTTTCACCTTCTCGTCTAAACTTTCAGACTAATCCAACAAAAGACAAAAAATATGTAACCCAGAAACAGTTACATCGAGTCCAGTTGATTTTTGCATCCATTGTCATAACGTTCTTTACTAATCAAATAGCGAAAACATTTAAAAAAAATTAGTCAAGTCATTATTATTAAGTATTCACTATACCTAATAGATTTGTCTATTTTATATAAGTATAACAAAAACTTTTGAATCAAGTGCCCTATTCACACTGCATATGTTTTTGTCTATCTCTTCATAGAACATCATAACCGCAGGCCTTGTACCCTTACTACGACAATACGTTTTTACTAAAGTCAAAAAATTACTCAATGACATAAGTACGACAGTCACGTTGTCCTATACATGTCTGTACTATAATAGTACTATAATTGCGCTACTATTTCAAGAAGAGGCCAAATTCAATTACTCTTATATAATATGTCTCAAATTGTTATGATCTTGATTTTTTTGGTTGACGTTGTTTGCTCAAGGTAAGCGTAATTTGGTGGCGGTTTTAGTATAGATTATTAAATATCTAAGACTACAGCAGATTCTCACAGTATAATGACTGGGTAAAACGTAGTTTTGTGAAGCTTTCCTATCAAGAAGTTCTCAGCGCCGAAACCTTTACACGAGAATTATTTTCATTTTATGAGACCCAAAGAAATTGGTGACAAAACGTGTTCAGCAATTCATTCAAATTTATGTTGAGTAGTACAAATATAGCTGATTTTAGCATGAATTGACCGGCTCGAGCAGAAAAGTACAGTAAATCTTACCACAGGATACTGGCATAGAGAAACATTACAGGTGCTTCACTTCGTTAGTAAGTGCTAATTTGCCATCTATGTATGTGATTTTACGGCTGTATATTCGTTGCGTTTCCTTGGAGTCGCTTCTGCAATGTCAAGTTAACACAACTACGACAATGAGTAACACTACCGTTACGATCAGCTGCCAGTCGGCTCGTCTACCACTCGCAACAATTATAAAAACACTTCAGTTGCACATCGCATAAACAATATAATGTAGATTAAAGAATTTTCAGCACTCTATTGCTTGAAACCTATACACATAGCTAGCTTAATATATGTGTATTAAACCTTTCGTCGCTGAAGTAGTTTCAGTTCCAACGGCCTAACCAGCATTCAAGGCAGCGAGTTAGCACACCGTAATAGGTTTAGTTGGCAGGATTAGGGACTTTCCATCTTTCCACTTTTTCCCGCAGGGAGAGAAGCGTCAATGACATTCCCCCGTTAAAAAATGTATTAAACCATTGCCGATTATTTCGATAATGTACAGCGGTCAATTTATGCATGTACATGATTATTAATAATTCTTTAACTACAAAAAAGCATCCTATTAATACAAAACTTTAGTTTTTATCGTAACTTTTTCTACAGCTGCGGTTTCGATGATGCGGTTTTGACTTTTTTATTATCTCTATGTATATATATTTTATAAGAAACTCATACAAAAAGTGGGGATTATTTTGAGTTATTTAAAAAGAATTGTGTACGTCAATATGTTTTGTTAGTTGGTGGCAGTGACCTCTGAAATAAATTGTTGATGATCATCATTACATTTTAATGAGTGCGTGATTGCACACTGCGCAGTTATGACTAGTGCTGTACAGATGCACCTTTGCTCACACATCTTTTATAGAAGTGTGACACGTACGTAGTTTCACACCTAAGAGTAAGAAGAAGAGGTAGACTGAGGTCTATTATAGGCGTTTCACTAGCTATGATTATTGGTCTCGCGTAACAGGGGTGATACTTGCCTAACAGGTGCTGAGAATTTCTTGTCAAAAATCGCATGAACACTTGGCTCGACTTGAGAACCGAATTTAAGAGGTTCTCTTGCTATTATAATATAACTGCCGCTATGCCACCGAGACATTTAGTAATATTTCAGAAAATTTCCATAGCAAAATAATGAATAGAGCAATCAATGTTTTATGGTGTTATCCGTTTTATGGGAATCCCTTAAGTAACACTCGTAATGATGGCAATGACGTCAGCTTAATGATTATATTGTTTTTAACTGGTTTGATGATAGGTTGAACAAGCCACTGTATCATGATGGACATCGTAGTCTATCTAAGTGCTATTACAAATATCTACGTGTATATCAGGCAGAAGTATAATCACATTTAATTTTGAACTATACTACCACGTAATAGGAGCAAGCCAATAGACATTGTCACAGAAGAGTGCTTCTATCTTAGGAGTGTCTAAGAAACACAACCAAGCCGCCTACTTTAAACCACGTGGCTTAAGTAGGCAGCGGCTTGGTTTAGCTTTCTTGCAAGAAAGCACATGCTCTGCCTATGTAGACAAAATGAGGAACAGGAGCTAATAAATAATTTTAAGTCCCACTTTTTCCTTCTTGCTTTTAAGCAAGAAGGGAAAAGTGGAACTGATAATTGGGACTGGGACTAGAAGCAAGAACAGAAAGATGGGATCGAAGATTCTGGACAGGTGCTAGAAGTAAGAAAAGAAAGTTGGAACCGCCGATGAGAGACAGCTGGGCAGAAGCAAGAAGAGAAAAGTAGGAGTGAAGATTCGGGACAGAGGCTAGATGCATGAAGATAAATGTGGAAACGAAGATGGGGGCACAGGCTACGAGCGAGAAGAGAAAGGTGGGACTGAATACGGGGAAAGGAGCTAAAAGAATAAAGAGAAAGATTTACCGAACGAAACGAAATTGTACGTGTATAGATATTTCACAGCAATATTCTGTGAAAAGGTACTACATCGAGCCCGCCAATTTAGGCGAAACTTACCAATGATTTAATACTTATCTAATTATGAATAGTCTTATAAATAAGTTTTTTGTCCAACGTGTTTATGTATGTGAAGTAGAACATACAGCAATTATTTCCCAGCTTTAAAACAAGCGAAATATATAAGATATATATAATAATTCTTTTTTAAAATTAGTAAAGAAGTTGTTTTAATTTTTACCGTTAATTATTCTGAACTGTTTTGAACTTTAATTATCTGATATTTTCCACTGATATACAGTTACTGAAAACCGGTATTATTTTTCGAAACAAATAATCATTTTTATATAAAGCCGTTATGGCGGGTGATGGCACTAATCAACCGATTACGAGGTTAATCAACTCTGCCCCCCATTTACGGTCTGGAATGGTTACCCAACCAATTAAAAAAGTCACACATTTTTGTGGGTCGAACTGGTAAAATTCTAATTTCTGCTATGAACATCTTAAGCTACTGACGTAACTTTAATATACTGTTATTCGTCCGAGCTGCGGCGATCTGACCAGCCAGGTACTCAAGAGTTTTTTTTTTCTTTTTTAAATGGGGGAATGCATGACGCATTCCCCTCCGCGGGCGGGCGGAGGGGTTATGTCGGACTCGCCGGGGTAAAAGAAGATGTTCAAAAGATAAAGGACCTCCCGGAATACCGACTATACCTACCACGGTGTTCCTCGACAAAACCACTATCGACGGGGCCGCGCGAATCACTTGCACATGCGGTCGCGACCCCGCCGAGGTTTCGGCCCGCCGTATGAAACGGCAGGCTGAACAGAACAGACACCGAACAGACCTACCCAAAGGCACTTCTCACAAATTATCCCTACTGCCCCCCCCTAGAGGGGAGACGGACTCGACACAGAGGCGCGCGTGGGAACACGCACGCCGCCCCTCGGACCTGGTGCTGAACGGATGGCGGGCAGGCCCACAAAGCCCACCACCCCCAGGTCAATCCTCAGGGTGGTTGGAGGTCGTCTCGCGCCCTCCGGCGCCCGGCTCTGCGGTTGGGGAGAGGGTTTAAACGCTCCCTCTCCCGCTCCGCCACCTCCTTGATGGAAATGACTTCCTCACAAAAGGAGGCGACGGCGTTCCACGACCTCTCACTCCGGACCATAGACTGAACTACGGCCGGGAGCGAGAGGGCAACCAATCCGACTTTCCGACAATTAAATTAAAACTTTTTGCTTAAAATTAATATAAAATTTTATAGATTTCCACATATTATACCGAAGCTTTAATTGCTTTTCAGCAGTTTTAGTCACGGGGAGATTAAAGCGGTGTTAGTCTCAATCGTTGTAGGGACACACACACATACATACTATGTAAGTGCACGTGCATGGTTGTGTGAGTGCAGAGTGTCGTCTTCAAGATTCCCCGCCTTCCCCATTTTTTATATAGTCAGTCCGTTTCAATTGTTTGTTAAGTTAGTACGTAATAAGGAAAATAATTTTAAGGAATATTTGTGGTCCTTGAATACACATATAATTTCGGTATCGTTCCTCTTTTATTTTTATTTCTTTCGGATCGGACTCAACAGGACTAAAACCCTAAAATCTTTAAGTGTGTTAACATTCAAACCTTCCTCATAAATCATTCTGTCTATTGGTGAAAACCATATGAAAATCCGTTCGGTAGTTTTTGAGTTTATCGCGAACAGACAGACAAACGCGGCGGGGGACTTTGTTATATGATATGTAGTGATTTAATATCTCAATAGTATATATCTCAATTGTTGGAAATGATTCCTGATTGCCGGTGTGCCAAGGTCTGGTGGTAAGTAATTGCTTATGTTTGCATAGGTAGTTATTGATGCTGAGGTGATAACTAAATAAGATATGAGTTCTCTATGATATATCTGTCAAACTTACGATTACAATAAAGTTATTTGAACAACAAGACTATAATTTTCAAAGAAGATACACAGGAAACCATTTTAATTATTCTGTTATTTTAACTGTTATGGGAAAAAAACACAATGACTGCCACAATTATGCACCATTCACGTAAACAATGTATTTTGTCCACACAATAATAGGTTTATGACGTCATTACGGAAAACTTTTGGGCTTATCTTGGCTAATCTTAGGATCTTAGCTAAATCTAATCAATGCCTGCATGTGTAATATAAACAACTCTGGAATACGGACTGACGGTGAGAAATTAGAATTGAATGGCGTCATATCATAAAAGTCATATTTCAAGACCTGACGAAGATTGTCCATTTAGAAGTAGAAAGGACTTCGCCACTTTCAGATTCACGTTTTGTGTACACTATGGCAAGAAATGCCGAGTTGTATAATATCCCATAAGCACTGCAACAAACATCTACAACAGATGTTAAGGTCAATTAAATGAGAATGAGATGCATCATCATCTACCCAAACAAAGTAACCTTATGATGGGACGAAAACTTATTTTTAATATTAGTAACGATTGGACAGAACTCGTATTATATTTGCCACCAACCTAAGAAAGATTTTTGAATTGACAATATGTTCGTATGCCTTTTTGAGCCATAACTTATCAAATTAATATTAATTATAATAAAATCTATATATTAATACGTGAAGCAAAAACTTTGTACACCTTTTTACGAAAATTGCGCGGCCGGAGGAGTATGAAAGGGGCATGCCCATACGCCATGGTAATTCGGGCTAACAGTGCACACCTATAAAGGCTAATGATAATAATAGCAAAGCTAAGCAATGCCAATAATTAATTAGCAAAAGAAGTGATTCACAAAAAACTTGGCATTTTAAAGTTATCACAATTATCTTCTTATATCATTTTATACATTATTTTAATTTATAACACTATAATAATATATTATACAATCAATTAAGAATAAAACGAGATGGGTGTAGAAACCCAGGATTCAACCTCTTCGTCTTCATGTGACCTTGTTTTAATTATATTTAAACATTTACTTAGGTTAATGTTGTATATAATTATATAGTATGTACATGTTTTAATAATAAATAATTAATGTTCTTTTCAATCCTTTCCCGCCGTTGAACATCATGCCCGCTGCTACCTACTGCTGGGCATGATGCCCACAGTTTGGCCTCTTGCCCACTGTTAGGCGTTATCAACTGTTAGGTATTATGCGCACTGTTGGGCACCATGTCCACTGTTGGGCATCATGTCCACTGTTGGGCATGTTGTGTTGAAAAACGCAGCACAAGACAAAACTCGACAGCAAACAGCAGCAACCAACTCGAATCAGCACACCACCACACTGCATATAAACGAAGCCATTTTGCCATTTAAAATACGTGTGACCTTGTGACTCCTATATCTCGGGGGTCTTTTGACCCACAGGGCTCATATTCAAGTCAATCGGTCTAGTCGTTTCGGAGCTATGCCTGTCACTAACAAACTGTCACTAATAGACAGATACACAGACCCACAAAGTGTTTTCATTAATCTCTTCGAAGAAGATTTAGAGTTTAATAAAATAGAATACATTGCAGTTTCACAGCTTAAAGGTAAAAGTCGTCGATACTAACCGCAATAAATAAACACTAACCGTCAAAATGGAGTTGAAAAACAAGCATTTATTGACATTGACGTTGTCCGGCGTTTCACAAGTTAGAGATGGTGTTGTTATAATAAACACAAAAACTCGATACATCGATAATAGACATTGCTTTAATCAATGTAATCTTGCAAAGATAAAAATAATAATTATTATTACTTTTTGTATTACTTTTGTATAAAAAATGAAATGAACGAATAAAATATTAATTATATGATATAGCAATGGTAAATTACTATTTCGATTAATTACCTGTCAACATATTTTGTGTAAAGGCAACATTTTTACGTTAATGTTCTTGCTTGCAAGTTCCATTACACAGTTAAGTCGTTTTCTAGTTTAATATTTTTAGAAAATATTACTAACTTGTACAAAATAATAAATACAAGGAAGATGTAGGATAAATATTAATATATTTTTTTAGTATAGCCAATTTTTTCGTTCACATTTGGGCCTAATATTGGCATGCCTTTTGGCACAGTTAAAGTTGATATGGAGAAGAAGGGATGAATCCTAATATTTTTATAAAATATGCATTAGAAATACATTAACTTAATGAAAAAATATTACAGGCACACAACCACGCATTTGACACACGCAGTCGAATCGCGTTCGTAGTATTTCGGCATTGTTCGTCTGACGTCGTACAATTCTTTGTGACTATGGTTTCCTATACCTTATTTATATATAATAGAGAAAAACAGAAAACAAAGTAGCAAGCTTAGGAATTTTGGTCGAATTGTGACCAGTAAGCGACCGCTAGTTATAATAAAATACTGTTTATCAATGTAAAATACGAATGCTAATTTATTATGTTTTTGCCAGTCCAGTTCATGACGCAAGATAAAATTACGACGTTGCCAAAAGTTGAATATATTAATTTAAATGTTACCAATTTGAATGTTATGAAAGTATCCAAAGTTCACTTCTATGGCTGTATCGGAAATAAATAATTTTAACAAGAAGAATGATTGCCTTAATGGTGCTGCTATAGTGCATTCGACTGCTGTAGCATGGTGATATGTTGATATAAGTGGGCTAAATGATAAATGATAATCTGGCCAGTCGACAGTTTCAGGGTTATCTATTATTTACGCCACACCCTGTATGAGTACATATGACGAACGAATTGCGCCGCACCTTGCGGATGAATCCGCGTGCGGAAGACATTATAATATCTGAGCCTGTTTACAATTCACGACAGAATCTGCGGTTAGATTTACAAACGATAAGGCATTATGCCTCCAAACAACGAACCGGTTTAGGTTAAAGGTTTTATATATCTGACCTTTTCTATGTGAGCTGGGTTTTGATATAGGCAGTAGCCATTTACTCGATGAAGAGGCTTAGGTAATTCACTTTCGTGTATAGAACAATGCAAAATACTGCTGGATTTGTTAGTATTACGACAATAACGTAAGCGGTATCGATCGCGAGGTGAGGCAAAGTACTGGGGCGTTCTATCACGGAATATTAGTATCAGTGCATACATACATACGTATTGTGACATGAAGTGACGTGAAACAAAACGGGTAACTGGTATTGGGGAGATAGGTCAAAAATTTTCTTTTTTTCTTTTCGTGTGGTTAGTGGCCAACCTTTTATCAAGAGTTGTTCAAGCCGCCCGTAGGCCTCTGACATGGCTTAACGACTGCTGTCAATTTGGCAACAACCGGGACTGATTTTTCACGTGCCCTGCGAAACACGGATACGCTCAGATGAAATAGCACTAAGCGGTCACCCATCTATAGAATGACCGCTCCCAACGTTGCTTAACCTCGCTAATCGTTTACAGATCAGTGAGTGCAACTGGCTATGAGCGCCTCAATTACATAGCAGTAGGCTCGCTCTCAATATTGAGGGAAATAAAATAGTGCTAGTGCAGAGAAATTACAAAGGTAAAAAACATCAAAGAGTATTGGATCTTAGATAATGCCAAAGAAAACATAATATCTTCAGTGGAGAAATTCTGCTGCTTATGTTGCCTGAAGGACACAAGCGAAGCTTTTATAAGAGATACGTTACCTTACCTTGCCCGGAGTCATGAGGTGTTCCATTGATCTCATTAGTCTAGCCAGCGGGTCTACCGTGAAAATGTTTTTACGCAATAACGTGCCGAAACGAATTAAGAACGAAATAATAAGCATATACCTACCATGAAAACACTTCGGATTTTTTATGACGTCATACGACGATATTCGTGACGAATGTCGGCGCGAATGATCTTTCATGGTAAGAATAAGCACGAACGAACGTACGCAATTGCGTATAACGCGTTTCACGGTAGACCCCCAGATTCGAGCCTACCAATAAGGCAATGGATATACTTTTATTGCCAGGTCAGTGGCACCCCTAGGATGGCAAGCTTTTGTAGATTACAATATCAGTTGGACTGCGAGCTTATTTGCCACCAGTCTCATAAAAAGTACGGGTGCAACTGTTCCCACAAACTTGCTCCACAATACTCTGTGCACTATAAATCGAAAGTTAAACAAATGCACCATCCATTCAAACAAGTCAAATTAATTCTATTGAAATAATTTACTGAGTGATAAATTGTATTTCTGTGTACTAAATACTCGTAGCAGTAACTCAGACAAGTATTTCATACATCGTCGTAGCCGCGGTCGGCATGATTCACATTTCGCAAGTGTATATCGACCTCGGATGGAAGGACGAACAGATTTTTGTCAGTAGAGATCACGAGTATTCGTAGCTACATATGTGATGAGATTTGCATGTGAGATTATATTTTATAATTTTTTATATGTTTTGGGTAAAGTAAGAAATGAATAATTTACATATAAAGGTTTTTATCGTAGAACAAAGAGATCTACTGTCCCTTTGTCATTATTAGATTCTGAGTTTTAAGGTTTTATGCGCCGTAATTTAAAAGTTATTGAACCTGTTTTTCATATATAACTAATTACACGAATTAAAGGTTATTTCCTTATTGTCAAAAAATGTATACTTATATAAAACACGCGTTGTTTATTAAAAAGGGAACCAATGAATTTCTAAAAAAAATATTAGCTTTGTGCGACATATATTTTTTTAGTTTGATCACGAGGAGGTTTTAGTTAATCAGTCAAATGGCAGCTGATTGAAAATAGTGATTTACTATTTTTACTCTTTTTGCTAGAGAAGTGAAGCCAAGCCGAACAAAAAGCCTTAATTATTTAGCTAAAAACTGGTTCGAATACAACCTGCTACTAATCCTCTATAGTAAGAATCAAATAGCAGAAGATCAGAATTCTTCGATCCTAAGTATTTCCAAATTTAAAACCACTTCTAACATTAAGTCTGCGCCGAGCGAAATGTGCCAAAACAGGCGGTCACAGTTAAGTGAATAAAATCAACACTTTTTGTTTAATACAAATATAAAATATACATTTACCATAACAATGAATGTGTTTACAATTACTCCGTGTAAAAAACTTATAATAATTAATATTTTCACCTACAAAATTACGTAAATTTTTTCATTTTCAAAACTGGAAACATTATACTAAACACACGCATTAAAAAATAAATAACGGTTAACTTTAAAAACAGAATTACCCGCACAATTCTATTTATGAACCAAGTTTCGAAATTCAAAACTATATCAAGGGCAGTTGTACTCACGTTCGGAAGCGTTCGTTACGGGCCGCGGTCATTCGGAACTTGCTCCCTATCGCCTATTCACTTAGCTTGGATATATCTAGAAAGGCTATTGCAAAAGCGGTTGCAAAATGTTGCGATTCCGTCGTCTCGATGTGTGCAACAAGTCCTGGCATTACAAGCCTTATAAAATATACTTGTATAGGTTGTTGATGTTAAGTGTTGCATAAAGGATGTAGTTATATTAAAAGGATTATTAAGGATGCGATTGGCAAATATATCATAGTACAAAATCTAACATAGGTAAATATAGTTTTTACTATTATATGCATATACATTTACTCGAGGTATAGGCACTAATATGAATACGAAGTTCCATTGCATAGCAGACTGACCTATGTATGTATCTGTCTTGCTTTATTTACTGTACTTGCGTTCTTTATGCATGCTTGTTGGTTTGCGTTACTCTGAACCATACATTAATAATATTTTTATAATGTGTACTGATATAAATAGCGGCCTCGACGGTATAGTGGTTAGTGTAACCGACTGCCACGCTTGAGTTCGCGGGTTCGATTCCCGCACAAGTTAAACATTTGGGGCATGAACATGGATGTTTGTCTTGGTCTGGGTATTCCTATGTATAATATGCAAGAATTTACAAAAAAAATATATATGTATGTTTATCCATTGTCTAGTACCCATAGTACAAGCTCTACTTAGTTTGGGCTAGATGGTGTTGTGTGTATGTGGTAGAATATTATTATTATATAAGAAAGCTGAAGAGACTGACTGTATGATACTTTTTTTTATTTAAACGTCGTAATCTTTGATAATATATTTAACAGTTAGATTTTGCTTTTGATAGTCAACATTTTGAGAAAGGTTATATAGCATCACGCTATCAGTCACGAGAGCGGATAAGCAATCATAAATGCGGGGGACAGTTAGTGATAATATATTACTTATTATTATTAAGGGACACGGCGAATTTTATGTTTATATGTACGTGAAGGATAACCAGAAATTACCTATTTGAAAAATCAATAACATTAACTATTTGAAAGGTACATTTTTTCAGATGGACATTCGCCAACTACTTCGTTCAAACCGGCTGAAGTCGGGGTGGGTTACTAGTTATAAATAAAGGAATTAAATATATTGAAATTAAACTACTATATACGGATTTTATCGCGTTGTTTATTTGACGTTTTATTACATAATTTTGAAAACTGTTACACTGCTACTACTATTAAACTTTACTAATTTTTAAACTAATTAAATTATTAATAAAAAATCTATTTAGGTTTAATTTAATTTTACACTTTTCCCGATGTTTCGGTTGCTTTTTAGCAGCCATGGTCACGGGGAGACTAAGATGGTAGTTGTCTCAATGTTCCAGTGTAGTTATTTCAAAGTACCCGAACATAATTTAATCATTGGTGTTTCTATTTACGCAGAATGAGCTCAAAATATCATGAAGTCTAGCTGTGGTTGTCAAATAAACAACGCGATAAAATTCGTATATAGTAGTTTAATTTCAATGAATAATATTCGCATAAACAGAAGACAATATTATTGAATAAAATATAATTCAGAGGACGATAACAAACAGTATTGGAATTAATTTGACGTGCATTTATAGTTTGACTATGGCCTCGTTAGCACTAATATACTATCTATATATATAAAACTCTTCCGTTACTGAGTGACTGACAGACAACGCACAGCCGAAACTACTGAACGCAAGAAGCTGAAATTTGGCATGTATGTTCCTTGGAGAGTGTAGGGGAGCACTAAGAGAGGATTTTTGGAAATTCCACCCTGAAGGGGGTGAAAGGCGTGAAACCCGAAATTCACACGGGAACGGGACTTACGCGGGTGAAACCGCGGGCAAACTACTAGTAGAGCATAAAATAAAAGTATCACTGTTATTATTACTACGGCAATAATTATAAACCAAAAAGGCCTTATTATAATTGTGAAGTCACAACGGCTCTAATTCAACCAATAGTTACTCCAGTTACTATTGGTTTATAATTTGGCCAGAATAAAATGCGAATACAAAACATGTTTTTTTTAATGTATTTATCAATAGACTAGGACGTCTATGATTATATACAGGTTGTCCGGTAATTAATGGATAACCTTGAAATGTCTTACAGTAGAACTGATGGGCGACGCTGATCGACGGTACACAAGGCAGCTCAGAAGATCATTTAGATGTATAAGAGTCGGAGGAAAATAATTTGAGCATTTATTATGAATTAATATGAAATAAATGATTATGTTAATAACAAATGTTTTTTTTATTAATCCCGATTGGCCAGGTATTAGTTAGTTTTAAAAAAAATCCAATATTACACATTTTGTTTTTTTAGTAAAATTTTCTCCTTTCCTACAGTAATAGCAATAAGTCTCTATTTACAGTAGATACAATTATGAATAATACAATTAAAAAATCTTCTTGATATCGACATTTTGATAAAAATATTAGTCACTCATGTATTCATACTTTTTTTATACCGAAGATGTTTAAACTTTGACAAAATCAAAATTTTGTATTTTTGAACAAAAATAAACAGTTCGATTTTTTTTTAATTTCAATTTCTGGTCGTCCTTTTGAATGTCTATCTATTAGCATAATTAGTGTTTAATAATAAAACAACAAAAAACCGATAGAGTTCATTCATTTATTGTCGTAGTGTACAAGAAAGTTAAATAGGGCAAAAAAATTTAGACTTAAAAAGAAACATATGTTAGGTAATAGTTAGAACGGATTTTATTCCATATTTTTTTCTGAACGGCCATCAGTTTTTCTGAACGGCCATTAGTTCTACTATAAGACATTTTAAGGTTATCCATTAATTACTGGACACCCTGTATATTCACGTGCCCATTTAAGGTTATCCATTAATTACTGGACACCCTGTATATTCACGTGCCCATTTGCGTGTTGAAAAGCTATGAATTTATTTATATTTGTTATTTATTCATAATTGGAAAATTATACACATCTATACGGCACAGCTAAATAAAGTTAACGTAGACTAATTTAGATAAAATCACGTTAATGACTAATGTATCTACTTACAGCTTTGCCTGCGACTCCACTCGTGTCGTATTTGGGAGTAAGCACCTGTCCATTGCACGCATGGTATTTTATAGTAGGTACTATGTTTTTCTTTCTTTGCATTTTAGTAGAAATATAAAAATAGCCAATGTTTTTTACTTTGACCGTCTAACTATTTCTTTTTGTTATGGCTTATAGGTGGCATGTTAAAAAATACACCAGATTTGAAGTTAGACCTCCAGTTAAACAACTGTGGAAACCGCATTTAATTTTGTGCCATCGTTTTTGCGTCATGTGCACACAAACATACATGTATGTGCAGACATACAAAACTTATAAAAATAGTTTTGGCTTCTACAGCTCTTATAAAAATATATAGATATACATAATTTTTCTTCAATAGCTTCAATATACAGTCATCGATCAGTTACAATTGTATTACATCTATCAATTAAGACTGCGCCGAGCGAAATGTGCCAAAACAGGCGGTCATAGTTAAGTTGATAAAATCAACACTTTTTGTTTAATACAAATATAAAATATACATTTACTATAACAATGAATGTGTTTACAATTACTCCGTGTAAAAAACTTAAAATAATTAATATTTTCGTCTACAAAATTATATAAATTTGCACGAAAAATGAAAAAACGTAAGCTCGTGTTACGTGATTTTTAGATTGTAACAGTAGAAATCTGTCCCATTTTACAGCTTAAACGAAACATAAATAGTTACATAAACAGTGCATAAACAGCAGACGCAAAAAACACCCAGTCCCAGAATAACTACTTGTATCGTGGATCACACAACATTTTTGTCCCGTGTGGGATTCGAACCCACAACACAACACTTGGCATAGAGTCAGTGGTGAGGCCGGCGACAAGTCGGAACGTTCCGAGGGCTATGAACCTTTCGTTCAAGAGAGCGTTTAACTTTAATATACGTTTAATAATAGAGAAATTATACCTTGTAAAATATTATTTTAAAGACACTGCGTTTAAAAAGCAAATAAAATGTTCATGAGCGATTTACCGTTTACCACTGCAGGAATTGCAAAGTGATTTAAGAAGTCGACTCGCCACTACCTCTTCCCCACGTGCTGTGGGTTCTTTCATAGCACGGGACAAAAAAATGTGTGATTTACAAATAGTTGTGCCGAGTCTAGGTATTCTTTGTGTCCGTTGTTTGAATATTTGTAAAGTCTTTTGCGATACAGAATGTATGCCTAGTGCTAGCTGCTTGTAAGCCTAGTAGTCTCATAAAAACAGGTTTTTTTAAAGAACTGTGGATGAACAGGTTGTGATGTCCCTCCAAAACAAAGGGAGGATCCTCCGACCAGGCTGGTTGATCGTGCCTGGCGGGCCGCGGCCCAACGGTTGATGTCGGGAGCTTGTATATAAAGTTAGTCGCTGTGTAAACTCCGCTTGCGCGATGCAGGATTGTGACGTCATTTGAGCGTATTTAGCGCCATCTGTTAGATGTAGGCGGAACTTCTTCGTCTGTGCGTAGTCGCCACAAAACCATCTTGTCACCTTTAAGCATTTTTCTATTAACTATTAATTAACATTATGACACTAACCGCATAAAAACTAAAGCTGTTAGATCCGTGTGGAGACTAATGATAAGAAACCATATTTTGCGTTTTATTATTCACTGATTTATAGACATTGTGTTGTAAAAACTATTATACTGGTGTGAATTAATTATAATAAAAGATTATGTCAAAGGATTTTACGGAGATTGTTTAGTCTACCATATATTGCCTACATAATACCAAGGAAGGCTGAATAATGCGGTTTTACGAGATACTTTGTGTATCATCTCATTTTTTATACTAATATTAGAAAGATAAAATATTTGATTTTTGTTTGCTTGTTTATTTGTAACGAGTTAACTCAAAAACGACACAGCCGATTTTAAAATTCTTTCACCATTAAACTGCTAACATAACATACTTTAGCGCGGGCGGAGCCGCGTACAAAAGGTAGAGTTAAAAACAAAAATTATATGCCTAGGGTCTGTCTATAAGCGTTTACTGTAGATTAACTCCTGGTTTCTAAATTGAGAAGTAATATATAGAGTAACGGGAGATTCCTTAGGTAAGGACCTAACAAAGGCGCTAAAACAAATTAAAAATTATGATCTTTGGTTAAAATAAAAAAAAAATTTTCACTTTTATTATTTTTGAAGGATTGATTCGTCAAACTACAAAGGATTTTTTTTAAACTGACGTAATTTAGAAATCGCACCTTTTATTTGGTGTATTTTTTTAATCTTGTACGTTTGACCAACAACACAACATTATTATTTTATTTTTTTATTCTGCATATTTGAAAGGTCCTTACTTAAGGAATCTCTCGTTACGATTTAATTTACATCTTCTGGGATACCCTATATATGTATTAAAATAAAACTATTCTATACTGATTTTAGCGTAGTTAGAAGAAGCAAAACACAGTTAGCCTTCATGATTCTTTGAACTCATTCTGCGTAAATAAAAATACCACTAAGTAAACCGTTTGGTTACTTCGAAATAACTACACTTCATTGAGACAACCACCATCTTAGTTGCCCCGTGAACATGTCTGCTGAAAAGCAACCGAAAAGTCGAGGAAGCTATAAATTTAAATCTAAATAGTTTTATAATTTGAAATTAATTTTAGCAGTAGCATAATATTTTTAAAATTATGTAATAAAAGTATTAATGAGCAGCGCCATAAAATCTGTATTAAATTGCAAATTACATATTGAGAACGACTAATACTTTATGTTGAAGATAGGATTTCTTCTGTGGTTATTGAAAGAAAATACTGCTTGCTTCACAGTTATTGGTTATATTGAGATAACATATTTAACATTTTCAAAATTGTAACATTTGGACGTGCGTTCACAATGGCGTCGGTTCTTATCTGTCGAATGTTCGATGAGCGCTCGCGCCGTACGGCCCGTGATGTCCGCCCCGCGCGCTAGTCCATACCCCTCATAATGTAGTGATGTATCACTCGCAGCAACGTTATATTGTAAATATAATCCCGCCCCTTGAAAGCGTTGCTTTCAAGCCGATGATTCTTCAGGTAGAAGAGGACATAATCTGGAGACTGATCTTCTTAGTATGCCCTTGTTAGTCCGAACGTCTACAACTCTGCATACGCCGTCAGGTTCAGAGTACATTTTTTCAATGCGACCCAATTGCCACTTCATCGGTGGAAGGTGCATATCTTGAACGATGACAAGGTCTTTAACTTTGATGTCGTGGCCTCGAGTTCGCCGGTTTGGTACGCTGTTGGAGTTTGCTCAAGTAGTCTTTTGATCACCGGTCCCAAAAGGATTGACGTAGTCTTTCAATGTGCTGGTAACGGTTTAGTGAGATCTTTTCCGTCGTGGGTGATGGTAGTGAAGCCAGAGGACGACCGATCAAAAAGTGACCAGGCGTGAGTGGTAAGATATCAGAAGGGTCGGCTGATAATGGTGAGAAAACGTGAGAAATGATGGCCACTACGTAAGCAGTCACTACAAAGCTTAAGCTTGTTTACTAGGTTCAGTCTCGACTCAGGAGTCATCGCGTTAAATTGTTGACACTCATAGAGGCGACGTTCTTGTTTACACACTGCAAAATTATTGCTATTATTATGAATTTGAATTGGAGAAGATACTAGTGACGTATGATGCTTTTTGTTAGCGTTACTGGTATTAATATTACTTTGTTCAGTCTCGAGAACATCGGCGCCATTGCGCAAAAATTGGTAAAAGTCCTCTAACTTAATCGTCGTCGTGTGCAAAATTGTGCCTTTGTATTCCTCCCATTTCAGACTTGTATCTTGTACTTGTATTGTATCTAGTTTCATAGCCATAATGAAAATAATGAATGTGTCCCAATATTCAGTTGGTTCATCAAGAGTGTTTAAGGTAAGTATTTTTTTTTAAATATGATCATTTAAGTAACGCAATGATTTGTGTGATTATCTTGAAATTTGATCAAAATTAAATAGTGATTGTAAATGATTATTTACAAGTATTTTTGTATTGTTGAATCTCTCATTTAGTAAGTCCCAAACAACCTGATAATTATCGCTCGTAAATTCAATAGATTTTATTACAACAGAGGCACCACCCTCTAGCGAAGATCTTAAATAATGAAATTTGCTGGCTACTGGCTGGAATTGAATTATTATGTATTAAAGAATCAAAAGTATCACGGTACTCCAGCCATCGCAAATAATTACCATCGAACATAGGCAGCTTGATCGTCGGCAGCTTAATATTATGCCTTGACGTCGACGCGGCACTATCATCATTATTGTATGACTTGGACGGCTCTGATTCACTTTTAACTTTTGAAAATGAATCTATTTAATTCGCAACCGAAACAACAATAGAAAAAGAATGTTCAAACTTATCACGTTCATTTGACTCATCATCGATTTTAGATGATAAAGTAAACTTATAATTTTTTTTTGTAATCAAAATCAATCAAAAGTATTAAATAATAATTCGATTTTTTTAAGCTTAAATTCTAATTCGGAAACCTGTAAGCTAGGCATACTCTGTACATCCAATTTTTTTATGACATTTAATTAGTTTCATATTTAGTAAGCTTGCCCGTGATAGTGCCGCGTTGATGGATCAACGGTTTTAACTCCTCTTCCATTTTAACAAATAGGAACTAACAACGAGAAAATTAAGTTGTAGATTCAACTAAAATTATATGTCTGGTACTTATCGCGAAGCAGTCAGCAAGCAGCAGCAGTTGAAGCGGAAGCAATGTGGGCAAAACGCTGATATGCACAGTTGTACCCAATTATATCCTCACGCCTACCAAGCAGCACACATATATTGGCAGTATCAACCCTCCGTATTCTCTGGAATGTTCGTTACCGAAAGGAAGGAAAGAAATTTACTTCGTAAATAAGCACTAAGCAGCAGATATATCTATTCATTAGCTTATAAAAAGAAACTTTACGCTATAAGCAAGCTTAAAAGTAAAATACTTTAATAATAAAATAGTTATATTGTAAGAATTAATGCAATGTTTCCGTAATTTAAATTTAGAAGTGAGGTTAACAGCAATAAAGATTTTAATGCTTTATATGCAATGCAATCACATGACAAGTATATATTAAGCTGAAATATCAAACACAATGCGCAAAGGATGGGCAGATATTAAGGACACAAAACAAGAAATAATTAAATAATGATACTTAGCAACTCAGCACTGCACAAATGTAACGGTACTATCACTCTGGTAAGTACAATTCACACCACATTGAGATAGGTAATCTTCTTGTTTTCTTGCGTATTAGATCACGTCGGGATCACCAAAAATGTTGAAGATAGAATTTCTTCTGTGGTTATTTAAAGAAAATACTGCTTGCTTCACAGTTATTGGTTATATGGACATAACATATTCAACATTTTCGAAACTGTAACATTTGGACGTGCGTTCACAATGCCGTCGGTTCTTATCTCTCGAATGTTCGAAGAGCGCTCGCGTCGTACGGCCCGTAATATCCGTCCCGCGCGCGCGTCCATACCCCTCATAATGTAGTGATGTGTCACTCGCAGCAACGTTATATTGTGAACAGTTTTAATAATTTTAAGTAGCTCAAATAAAGGTGATCACTATAATCAGAGATAGGCCAGACTGTCCCTTCCTGTGGCACTGGACCCGTAGGCATAGCGGTGGGGCCGGTGCAGCAGAAAGATACATGAATTAATTATAATAATTGAATATACTAACATAGTTTTTAAGTAATTGTAACTAATAAAATATGGATGAATGAAGTCTGAAATAAATGTTTATTATTATTTATTATTAAATTGTATCTAGTAATGGTTCAGTAGCAGCTTAATGTTTTTAAAATTATGTAATAAAAGTGTTAATAAACAACGCAATTAAATCCGTATTAAATTGAAAATTACATATTGAGAACGACTAATACACTACTTAAGCATTACTTAAAAATATATTAATATAATGTTCCTTAAACTGTAATAAAATTTAAGTAGATATTTAAACTTCATTTATTTTGGTAAATGCTCAGTTATATATTATATTACCGGCCCTGTATTAAACTGTCTCACTGCTGGGCACGGGCCTCTTCTCAGTGAGAGAAGGATTATGTTAGGTTAGTGCTCACTTGACAGCAGTTTGATGAAATTCGATTCTGTAAAATATATTCAGTTGAAATTTGCTACTATTCTCAATTTAGAAACCGGGAGTGTGATCGCTGGGATTACCAGAAGTAACACTTACATGTTGACCCTAGGGAAAATAAATGAGGAGTGAAATGCTAGGTGGGTCGCTGATGTAGCCACCATACAAAGGTGGTCGGTAGGCCCAAATTCATAGAAGAGCCCGACATAACCCTCCCGTCTCTTATGGCGATGGGTATGCATCAGGAGCATTTAACTAAGTTAAAAAAATACAAGAGGAAAGAAATGGGCACGTTGGGTATGCGAGCCGCCCGAAATATTACTTGTTAGGCGAAACACTGTTACAATGTTACTGTTATTTCGCTGGTTTTCTATATACACGAGCTTACCCAGGTTAGCTGGCTCATTTCGGAAGTCATCAAATTATTGGCAATTAACAGATGAATCTCTACGGTGCAGCCTATCGCTGCACAGTATATATTAATCTGTAAATGTAAATACTAAACTAAACGCAAACAAATAAATCCAATATTTAAAATGGTTCGTATATACTTAAAACATATTAATAGACTAATAAACTGAAAATAAAATAGTCTTATAATAATAAAACCCAAATATTATTAATGATAAGTTTAGTGATAACAGACTATGCTATCAATGCCACATCTATAAAAATCGATTCATGTATCCATGTCGTGCTTGGCTAGTGTCAATATCAATAGTTTACCCACATCGTTGATAAAAAAACTCGATTTGTTTTTTTGTAATTACGTGCCCATGTGCGCTCTAAATATTAATCTTAGTTTTAAACATTGTTTCTCAGTAAGTGAATTATGTATGCAATTCTTTATCTATACTAATATTATAAAGCCGAAGAGTTTGTTTGTTTGGTTGAACGCGCTAATATCAGGAGCTACTGGTTTGATTTGAAAAAAAATTTTTAGTGTTGGATAGGGTATATATAACATCAGGCTACGACATACGACGGGAGCGGCGCAGTAATCATGAACGTGGGTGAAACTGCGGGCACAGCTAGTGAGAAATAAAGTTGTTCTTAAACTTAAAATAGTCAGGCAAAATTTTATTGGGTCTTTTTGGCAAGTAAATCTTAGAAGCAGTACAGTCTGGAACTGTGTCTGGTAGACGGCTATTAAGCTTAGAGCTATGATAACTCTAAGCTTATAAGTAAAACGTTTTTTTATCCAACTCCCGCTCTATCTTATCTTATCTTATGTGGGGGCCAGTCAGTGCAGACCGGCGACACTTCGACCCAGTGGGATCTTTTGTGTCGATACTCTCCCAATAACGACTGCCATTACATAGATGTTCATGGCAGCCGGGACCGACGGCTTAACGTGGTCTCCGAGGCACGGAGCAGGCGATAATTATCAATCAATACGCACATAATTTCGAAAAGTCATATAACTTCCGAAAGTCAGAGGTGCGCGACGTGGGTTCGAACCCGAGACCCTCTGCATTGCAGGCTGTTGGTCTCCCCACGGAGCTATCGCTGCTCTCAACTCCCGCTCTAGGAATGATCCCCGTGTCACGGAGGACTTTACAAACATTCAAACAATGGACCCAAAAACCTAGAACAAACATTTAATTTTGTGAAATTTTTGTCCCGAGTGGGATTCGAGCACACAACTTTCGAAGCAGTAGCAGCGGCAAGGCGACTAATTAGACTACTGCACCATCCGTGCATTCAAACTAAGACAATAAATAGTAAATGTGGGTGTTATACTCTGCCAAAACCCCGTTGGAGTTAAAGGCGTGACACTAACTACATATACATGGTGTCCGATAATTAATGCATAACCTTCAAATGTCTTATAGTAGAACTGATGGCCATTCAGAAAAAAATATGAAAGACATCTATCCTAACTACTACCTGAGATATTATGACTTGTTTTTAATTACCATATTTAACTTTCTTGTACACTACGACCATCTTCTCCCTTAGCCTTTATTATTCCCAAGTCACTTGGGGTCGGCTTTTCTGGTCTAACCGGATTTGACTGGATATCAGTTTTTACACGGAGCGGCTGCCACCTGACCTCCGCAACCCGAAGGCTAACGATACCCTAAGGCTAGACCAGTGTCAGGATATTAGAGGGTACACTGTTGTTGGTTGTCTTGTACACTACGACCATAAATGAATAAATAAAAGTATGACTAGCTATAGCACCAACATTTTTTTTTCATTTTTTTCTGATCGGCTATCAGTTCTACTATAAGACATTTCGAAGTTATCCATTAATTACCGGACACCCTGTATATAAACTTATACGTACTTACTACTAGAAGCAGAGCTAACGACCTTTCACACGAACATGTTGCAATACACAAGTTTACTATAAATATGCTCTAAAGATGTTTAGACCTTGTCTCATGTATGCATGCTTTAAGTGAATATTCAATATTTTACATTTTACATTCTGAATGCGCAACTCTATGCTAATAGTATTGTCAAGTATTTGGCGTTTATTTTTCGTAAATGGAGATAATATTCGTGTCTGCTGAGCTGTCATACATGTCAATTTTTACATGGTAAAAAGAAAATGTGATTTGTTTATTTACTAGTACTACTACCATTTGTCTGTGAAATACATTTTCTACAGCTGTGCGTAACACTAGTTCTGCTGAACGTAATTAAATGAAACGTGCCTTAGATTTAAATTGCATGCTGTCACGGTCGGCTGACCGGCGGCCCACCTGATGGTAAATGCAACACCAGAGCAGATGACTTGCGCGTTGCCGATCCTGTAAAAACCTTTTAACACCCGTTTTGAAGAACCCCATACTGTAGTCTTGTGGGCAATCCTCGGCAGGGAGTTCATTCCACAACCTGAGCGTCCGCGGGAGAAAATTTCTTTGGAACCGCTTGGTGCGGAACCAATTAGATTGTAAGGTGTGAGAATGAAATCCCTGCCGATGGCGAGCGGTGCGATGATAAAAAGTACAGTAACACAATCCATTATACAAACGGTAGAACACACAAAAGGAGGCAAAGTCTCTTCTGAGACTTATTGACTCAATACCGTCTGTGAGTTTGGACTCATCGACAATTCTCAAGGCTCGTCTCTGATCTCTGATCTGAGGTCTCGTCTAATTTATTCTATGTAAAACATAGAAACATGCAAAGAAAGGTCTCACAGTCTATTGGGGATTAAGAATTCCTCTCCTGCTTCCACCTGCTTCCAACCGTTTCCTTCCCCTAAGGTACAATGTACTGTTTATCATCAGGCAGACCGTATGTGGACCTATGTACATATGTGGTACATATATATGTATGTGGTTCAAGGTAGGATAGATAGTTCAAGTTATATTGACCCAAATACAAACAAGTGCGACTGCGGTGCATCCCCACAGACAATGAGTCATTTGCTGACCTGCCCCACGAGCCCAGAATTGTGCACGCTTGATGAAATATACCAAGCAATGCTTAATAAAATTCGCGTTGCTGAGCACTGGACTAAAATAATTTAAAAACTGTTGCCCTCGACACGATAAGAAGAAGATGCTAGGATACCGCTTGGTTTTGTTACTCTAGCATTTGCTTCGTTCTATAAATAGACACAACTGTGTCTTTAAGCAGTGGTAAGCTCTTACGATCAGGTGGATCACTGAAGAGTACCACGTATAGATATTTAAAAAAAAAACTTCTTAATATCAAAGTTTTGGGTTCAGAGTATCTTTAAGTTTTCAAAATGTCTACAAACTACAGAAAACCTGGAAAGGCGATTAAAACATTGTCAGTGAGTTTGTAGGTATCTTCTCATCAAGTCAAACCTTTGCCTGAACCAAGCAACTAATCTAAATGTATCTTTATTATATTCACTATCCATTATACTTTGAGGTTCTTAAATGTTACTTTGTGACCTAAAACAATAAATGGTCTTTGACTTCACTCTGACTTAAAGAACAAAATATAATTGATTATTTCTTAAATAGATGTGAAGTTGTTGATTGTGGGTGGTACAATAACAACTGTAAGCAAGAGAGAACAAAACTGCCTACGTTCTATACTGGCAGTCAAATAATAGTAATGGTTTGTTTAAAGCAAATTACTGGTTTGGACGGAATATGTTAAGATCGCATATTGGTTTCCCAATCAGGAATTCAAAGAAGATTTTTTTTTTGGCACTGCCGCCGTGTTCACGATGCAATTAATCAATAGGTGCTTAACTACTACGATCAAGTGACATTAGGTATAAAAATATCCACTAAGCCTGCCTGATATCAGTACATAACATTAATTGCATGCATGTAACACATCTCGTCACTTGTAGGTCAAGGTTGGTGGCACACGCGAACATAATTTTTGCTTTACGTCCGTTCGTCCGTTAGTTGCATCACAGTGACATACCGCAAAGATTTTGAGCCGTGTGTTTGAATATAATAAAGGAGGTCAAGTTTATTTAACAGATTAGCTTTAATTCTTAACTAGATTTTGCCTGCAGCTTCGTTCGCGTTTATGTAGATTTTGTCATTAACTTTTATCCCTGGTGTACAGTACTTATTCTTGGATAAAAGATACTCTATGTTCTTTTCTATAACTCTAACAACGTGTCTCGTGTAGAGTATTTAAGGGGTTAAAGTATTAGTCCCCAAAGTGGTCCAAGTGGACCCCCAGGGGTCCACGGGAGACTCGATGGGGGTCAACGTAGGCGTGACAAAAAAATGAGGGTTCACGAAAATTTATTTGCTTTCGATAGTAACTAAAATGTTGGCTTGACTTCACCTATCAAAGTAGGCAAATAATATTTTAAGAAGCTCAGTGACTGTTACTTGTAGAAACTTGCTTATTTAATATTCAATACCAGACGTCTAAAAAGGAAAAAATAGGTCAGCAGAAATTTAATCAAATATAAATACGAATGCTACGGAATATGGTAGAAATGTAGCTGCAGGGGGTCTGTCTTCTAGCTCCCTAACAAGTTTGGAAATTAGGTGAAGCTATAGTAAGTGTAAATATTCATACGTACAGACTGTCTTGGTTGCGCATCGGTAGTGAATGCGACTGCTGTTCTGAGTTTTTAAGTTCCGGGCAATGTAGATGGAGTTTTCTTTTAAGAATTCCTCAGTAGTAGTAGGTAATAGACTAGGCCCACATTACAAGAAACCTGAAATTAGATTCTCGTAATTTAGTTAAAGTCAACTACCAGGTAGCTCGCGACCCGGTTGCTGTTTTCTAAGCACATTTTTAGAATCCGTGCTAAAAAGTTACAAACAGAACATCCACCAATGCTCTTCTAACCAGGAATCCATGGGATCAAAGAGGTCATAATATACAGAAATGAAATATATAACTCATTGACTGACTCTAGTAGTTTAAAAGTCAGGGTTACTGATTAGGAGAAAACTGTATTTTTTCTAAGGAGCAGCAGGGCGTTACTAGGCTGCTTCTCATTGAAATACAGGTATTAAATGTCTTCTTTATAAGTGTAAATTGTGATGTGTTTTTGATGAAATAAATATTATTATTATTATGTTAGTATTAAAACGTCTTCAGTGTGGAGCAAAGAATACTTTACGCTAACTGTATGAGCGCAAGCGTTTTTGGTTCTACGTAACGACCAGCAATATTGTAACTTTGTTATGTTTTTGTGACTCTATATAATCGATCATTGCATGATCGATTCGTTTAATTGCGCTTTAAATGACAGTTGCAGTTACCATAATATTATGTAGTTTATTTGTAAGCATTAAACTATTAAAACTAAACCTTTTATCTGGACTTTTGATCTAAAGTATTTGATAGATAATTTGGAAAATACTGGCTAAGATTATATAGTTAAAACAACTGTCATCGAGTAACCTCGCTTTTTATGTCTCACTCTAATTTCGGCGTTTTCCAATTCCCAATTAAGGTCGGCTCTTCTGTTCTTCCTTATGCAGAAATATCGTTTCTGGGTTGTCATCCAGTCTAAATTATATTTTGCTGAGTACGCTTTTTACTTGACAGCTTAAATCACAAATGATGAAATTTATGCAATATATTTTTTGCATAGACACGATATATTTTACAGATGGCCATCACGAAGTAGAAATTTTGTAATGGACTCCACCCTAAAATATTTAATGAATCTACTTCATAAGTTAGGAAAGATTATACATATTTATAGACCTAGACCTTGGTAGAAAGAGGCCTGTTTATGGACAGCCTTGAGATTTGCTAACTCTCCTAGTTCTGTCCTATGTCAAAATACAGAATACTAATTCGATACGTCATATCTTCAGATGTCTATTAATTAAAGTTTAAAATTTCAAGGTAAACGCGATCGACTATCGAAAGGTAGATACATTACATATTCTTTATCACGCTGTCGTAAACGGAATCATATTTTTTATATAATTATACACGCTTGTGTATCCTTAAAGGGATAGTCAGAAGGAATAATAATTATATAAACCGCGTCAATAAACAATTCAAGTATTTTAAATCAATCGTAAAGGGGAATGCCCACTACCCATAGTGACTTTGGCCACGAGTGCCTATATTTAAAAGCATATTGGAATGCTAGTATGCAATGTGATTAAACGATTAATCAAGGAATTTAATTAAATAAAAATTGGGGTTATAGAGATAAAATATTTTTATTTTTACCGATTGCAAGCTTTTTATATATTTTTCACACACTCTCGTCGCATATCATCATTATTATCATACACAATTATAAGATTGTCTAAAAACTGAGCAATATCAAACTTGTTTGTAAATAAAATAACAAAATCAGAACGAAAGAAACACAATCACGCAAACTGTGTAAGTAAGGAAGCCAATTTGTGTTATGGCAGTTGGTGTCGGTGTTGCCAGTTAAAAACAACTTGCTTATTACTGGCATAATAACATAAAATAGTAGGTATATTTGCTTTATTATTTGTGGATTATTAACATATAATACCACTATGCTATTTCTTTATCACTTCTAATATTTTTATTTAATAATATTAGAGTCTCATTTTTACGTTGAAATTATAACGTGGCAACACTGGTGATTATAACAAGGCTTATTTCCGTTACGATACTTTTTTATTATATAGATTTTGCTATCTTCTTTCGGTAAATGAATAGTACGAAAAATTATTAGAAACTATAATATATTATTTTATCATACGTGTAATTGGGCGACTAAAAATTATACGTTAGCTAAAAATGGGCATGCCCCTTTATAAGATGAATAAATTAAATTTACAATGGGGCATCATCTTCGTGTGTGCGTGTATTTTTACGTTATGTGATTCTATCTGTGTGTGTGCGAACGCCTGCGTGTGAAGTATATTATACCTACATTCTGTCAGCTTTGTTTTAGATCTCACGTAATAAACTGCTTATTGTTGTCTACTGGGCACATTTCCAGACCTAGTCTAGCTATAAAGATTTTCGAACTAGGAAAACCCAGTACTACGCAGCCCGATCTCGAAAATCTAACCAAAGGATTGATGATTGCACCTAAATTTATGCCACAGACAATTATGATCTATTCAATTTCTATATATAATATGTATGTATCTGCAAAAAAAAAATTTATATCTATGTTTATCCATTGTCTAGTACCCATAGTACAAGCTCTGCTTAGTTTGGGCTAGATGGTGTTGTGTGTATGTGATAGAATATTATTATTATTATTATTCAATAGCCTAATATTAGATATCATTGTATATTTAAATTCGGGCTGACAAACTGGTTCTTTTCGACCGATTTTAGTCTGGTTCGTTGGTCTAAGACTAGAACTAATTATATACAAGAGTAGATAATAATGTCTTAGATATTTTATCGCCATTTTGGTGGGGAGAGGCACTGATCATACAGGTCATTGCTCCCGTCAAAATAACGGTAATATTGTTGGACTATAATATAATCGCTAGGGAACTGAGCACACAAATATTAACATTTATTTTTATTAATACGGGTAATAAATAGACAATTAATATATCTCTGTATATCATAAATAGTAACTGGTCGATAGCTATACATATATGTAGGAAATATTTAAGAGAAAACGTGAGTGTTTTTTAAAAGAGCTATAGAGACTATGTAATTATTTTTACTATTTTAACTGCCTCCGTGGTGCAGCAGTAGTGAATGCGACTGCTGTGCATGAGGTCTCAGGTTCGAATCCCGGGTCGGACCAACAAAAAGTTATTGGGTTTTTCTGTAAAGAAATCTCAATAGCAGCCCGGAGTTAGGAAGTTGGCGGTGTTAGACACCCCCGTGCCTCGGAAAGCACGTAAAGCCGTTGGTCCTGCGCCTGATCTCTTTCCGGTCGTGTCGGATTGCCGTCCCATCGGATCATGAGAGTTAGGGAACAGAGAGTGCACCTGTGTTTGCGCACACACTTGTGCACTATAATATCCCCTGCGCAGATGGTTAGTCTCTGTTAAGACTGGCCGCCGTGGCCGAAATTCGGTCTGGAGGACATTATTTTTAGATATTTTGTCTGTATGTATGTTTATGAATCCAGCAAAAACGATTACACAAAATTACATGACAATTTATATTTAGACATATTGTTTAGTTAGCAATACGACATATACCTATTGCTGTCTAAACGAATCTATAATAGCGACAAAAGTTTATTGATATGAGGATCTTGTAGAATTTAAAATTTAATAGCGATTTTATTGAGGCGCCATGTTTTTTTTAATAATCGTGGGCTAAAAAACCATCGCCTGTACATCAGAACAAACATAAATATGACTTGAATAACATTTGACGTTCTTAAGCGTTAGTTTGTTTATTTTAACTTACTACTTGTTCTTTTCGGGTGGTTAGTTGCTAACCTGTTGTCAAGAGTTGTTCAAGCCGCCCGTAGGTCTCTGACATGGCTTAACGACTGCTGTCAATTTGGCAACAGCCAGGACCGACTTTTTACGTGCCCTCCGAAGCACGGAGACGCTCAGATAAAATACCACTAAGCGGTCACCGATCTATAGACTAAACATCCAACGTTGCTTAACCTCGCTAATCGTTTACCGATCAGTGAGTGCAACTGGCTATGAGTTATTTTAACTTTGACTTTTATCATAGCTTGCGGAAACTTGCGGTCTCTGTTCACCACTTTAGGAAATAGGCGTGAGTCCATATATGTATATAAGGAAGTATGCAATTAGTCATTTTCAAAACATTAGGTACTAAACACCAAAATCTTCTTTTAAGCATAACGTCATCCGTATATTTTATTAGAAGTTTATTTCCTGAACAGACAATTTCGTCTTCTTTGTCATCGTAATACGTAATGGAGTTTAATTACGTAAAAGAGTTTAGAAATAACAATCAAGTGGTATCTTCACGGTTAATATTACAGCTATGTTTTATGCTTAAGATCGTTGTATACTCGCCTTTTGATATTCTACAAAAGTAATAGTAGAAAATACTTTAATACTGATGACGTCATATTAATATATTGTTTTTTTTAATTAGATATCTCCCGTTCTATGAGTACATATTGTATCGCGGGAGTTTAGAAATATTGAAACAACTGACTCAAGAAACACTTAGACTCGGAGCAAACATTTGTGGATCACACAAATTTTTTGTCCCGTTCTAGCGAAGCGACTATATAAACCATTACATCATCCGTGGAGTCTATTGATATGTACATATATAATGAACATATGTGTGAAGTATAACAGTTTGAACATTTTAGGTACTAGTGACAAAATCGAATATTCGAAACTTATGATCGTGGCGGTATTGAATACGCATTCACTATCGCTACGAGGTTCATACATACATACATATGTACATAGATTCACGCCTGTCTCCCAGAAGGGTAGGTAGAGACTACGGATTTCCATTTGCTACGATCCTGACACACTTCTCTGGCTTCAATCACTTTCATCACATTCCTCATACACGCCCGTCGGTTTAAGGTGCTCTTAACCTGGCCTTTGTCCAGAACGCCTCCGATCTGATCAAGAAACGTTCGTCTAGGTCTTCCTCTTGCGACTGTTCCATTCACACTAGCCTTATAAACTTTCTTAGTCAGTCTTTCCTCGTCCATTCTTTCTACATGCCCAAACCAGCTTAACATACCCTTAACATACGAGGTTTATAAGTTTGGAATATTCGATATGAGGTCCCATGAAATGCTCAACAATCACTTGTTGAGAATTACCTAGGACCTAAGGACATAGCTGGTAAAATGTGGGTGTAATATATCCTTGAATATACCCATCTTTTAGAGACGTGAGGCTATGTATATCAGTCATATTTCGTTGAATAATACTTTCTATAAACTATAAAGATTCTTATTTAGGTATTTATTTTAAGGAGACAAGCTTAAGTGACAAGCTTCTAGCATATGGCTCGCTCGATAATAAGTATTTAACATAGACAATGTACGAACCGTCCATAAAGGGTCCAGCTGTTGGCAACACAATACCTCTTTAAAGAGTCTGGGTACATAGAAACACACAAAAGGCTGTTCGGCTGCAATTTTTGTAGGAAGTGCCGCATCAACCAGACTACTCCTGTTACAACAGATTCTGAAATGGTTAATAAGTATAAGGCTACTTGTTTATAGCAATGGTTCCTGTTCCCCAGTAATAATGTATGAGTTTTCGTTAAAAAACACACAATTGATCGAGAACTTTAGATAATAATCTTCTTGTTATTATAATTAGTCAAACGCCGATAACAATCAGTTAACTATTAAAAACAAAATAATCGTATAGCATTTAATTGCTCTTATAACACCCGCGGAAGTTACTAGATTGTCTTTTATATTACACTAGTAGTTTTCCCGCGGTTTCACCCGCGTAAGTCCCGTTCCCGTGTGAATATCGGGTTTCACCCTTTTCACCCCCTTCAGGGAGGAATTTCCAAAAATCCTCTCTTTGTTTTCCCCTACACTCTCCAAGGAACATACATGCCAAATTTCAGTTTTTTGCGTTCAGTAGTTTCGGCTGTGCGTTGTCTGTCAGTCACTCAGTCACGGAAGAGTTTTATATATATATAGATAATTGATTGTGCTTAGTAACTATATATATAAGATTAGTCAAGGTTTACTGTTTTTGAGAAGCTTATGAAAATCTACGTTTAAACTTAGACCAGCTCAACTAGAGAAGTACTTCCATCTCCCAGAAGGTAGAAGAGATACAATATGTTGTGCTACTGTGATAAATAACGTAACCCAGAGCTTCGTAAAGAGGCAATGTGATGTAAGTAGTGTCAACCTTGTTCTTTTATGCGGACAGTATATTGACTTTTATTTGGTTCTGCTGCGAGTACGGCATATGTGACACCCTTGGTTTTGTAACTGTTGGACGCTTCTAGCATTAGGGACTCACGTGAATTCTGAAGGCTATGTTTACCAATTTACCACGAGACTGGTAGTATTATTCGGTTGTATCAATCTTGCCTCCTGTCGAGTAAAAATGTGTCTTGTTATTCGTAAAAGTAATAACTTTTACAACGTTTTGTAAGACTATATGGATGGCGTATTTTTTGTTTAGATGTTGAACTTGTACCCGGGCCAAAAATTGTGTGATCCACAAATACTTGTTTCAAGTGTGGGTATTCTTTGTATCCTGTTGATTGAATGTTTCCTGCAATACATGAATTATTCCTAGCGCATGAGATTTCTTCTAAAGTCTTCTGAAGGCATTCACTACCTTAGCGATTCCTTTCGTTTTATAACACCTTTCATTCATCTTTATTCTAGGTTAGGCAATGTGGGTGATGTCACGTACCTATCTCTCCAAATCCTTTTATTTTAACACATCTTTGATTAATTTTGTCGATAGGGTTAGCAGTGCGTGACTATTACCTCGGGTATTATAATATACCATCATAGGGTAGGATCATAGTTAGGTATTAGGTTTTTTCGCCAAATTTTGTCGTATTAAACCTATTTACGTATAAGCATAACGATGATAAAGTTAGTTATCTTTGTGGATTCGCGTGGTCACTGTTACGTCACAGGCCACTCTACCCATCTTAGTTATTAAGATAGGTTGCAATAAAACTACTTGGTTGTAACAAAGTTGTAGCAATTGCCTAATTATACTACAAAGAAATGCAAGCGCAATGTATTCGGTTGCATATTGTGTGTTTATAAACCGAGTTAGTCTAGGAGTAATCGTGAAAGAAAACGCTGTTGCTAATATTTCCTAACATTTTTTTTGTATTATTATAAGACAACTTTCGCGTTAGGATTAATTTTTGAATCGCAGGGGCGATAAGACAACTCCCGCTTTAGGAATAATGCCTGTATTCCTGTATCAAACATTCAAACAACGCACACAAAGATCACCTAGATTCAAAACAACTATTGGTGGACCACACAGTTTTTTGTCTTTTGTGGGGATCGAATCCACAGCTCTCGGCATCGTGTTAGCAGTGAGGCGGCAACTTAAACCACAGAGCCATTTGTGCAGTCAATTCTAGGTCTAATTAATTTTAGGTGTAGTCATTATAGACTTTAAAATTATATGACGTCGTATAACCAATGAAAATTGCCTGATGTTGAAGATTGCCTTGCTTAACTGTTTATTCAGTCACATCCTCATAAAATCACATTCACATAGTCCAGCACTGTACCTAACATGTCACAAGACTTGGAAGATTTATCATATACTTGTTAATCTATAATATAATATAATATCAGCCCTGCATGAAACTGTCCCACTGCTGGGCACAGGCCTCTTCTTAGTGTGAGAAGGGTTAGGTTAGGTTAGGTTAGTCCACCATGCTGACCCAGTGCGGGTTGAAACGTGACCAAAAAGCTTGTAGCACTGCCACGTTAAATGGTGAAGAGTATATAGTATTGGGTTCGTTCTGCTTGAAAATTGCCTTGCATCACCGTTTATTTAATCACATATTGCCATAGTCTGGCACTATGTATAAGGCTTGTATCTGGCAGAAAGAAAATTATCCAGTAGCAATAAGTTTATCTTTACTTACCACTGAGGATTTTTCTATTGCCAGTTATTAGGCAGTTGTTGCACGGATGACGTAGGTGAATGAAATTCGTGCTCAATCACTTTATTACATAATCGTACACATATTCACATTGAACGCAATAACAATATCATTACATCAACAAAATGTTGTCCATTGTCTGATATAGAATTTGTTCGGTCTCAATTAAGATATCGTGAGATTTTACCCAACACTCGAAGATTAAAATTAAAGTCGATTACTTGATAAAACCAGTTTTAAATACACATAAAAATGACTGTGAACGGTTTGTTATCATAATTATAATCAACCTGCACTATGCATTTGTGTGCTTAAGAATATTCCCATGGTTATTAAGATATTCAGATGATATTTAAACCATCATCTATAATTCTATATTAATACTATAAAGCTAAATAGTTTGTTTGTTTGGTTGAACGCGCTAATCTCAGGAACTACTAGTCCGAATTGAAAAATGATTTTAGTGTTGGATAGCTCACTTATCGAGGAAGGCTATAGGCTATATAACATCACGCTACGACCCACGGGGGCGGCGCAGTAATCATAAACGTGAGTGAAACCGCGGGCACATCTGGTAAACAATATAGGACCATACTTATGGGACTTATAAGCAGGCATTATTGTCACTACTGACTATAGTTCAAAACATTGCAGCCTAATACTGCATAAAAAGATTTGCCTTTTAGAATTTTCAGAAATATTTTGTATTGCCAAATATTGGATGGCCTGTCAAGCAATTCTCAGTTGCATCACGGAGTTTGAAACTGTGTCCGATAGACAAAAAGAGTGTCACTTATAACGTGGAACCTAGAACCAGAACTGGTGAACCATGGAATTAATCATCACAATTTTAATACACTGTGTATAATCTCACATTTTGCCATCTTTTATCAAACCTATTTTCCGAAAAGATAGATATTTCTATTTCAAAATTGTATATAATATCCTAACTCTAACAGTAACTAACAGTTTATTTGCTTCACGGCATAGCTACTCGACCGATCATCATGAATTTTTTCATACACTTTGTCTAAAATTACAAAAACTGTTTTTTTTTGTCTATGACTCTTAGGTGGCGAACAAGCATACGGCCCACCTGATGGTAAGTGGTCACCGCAGCCTATGAACGCCTGTAACACCAGAGGCATCACTTGCGCGTTGCCGACCCTTTAGGAAAGGAAGAAGAGAAAAAGGAAGTTGGAAGGAGAAAGAAAGAAGTGGGTAAGAGAGTCGGCCTTCGGCACTCTCACTCACCAAATGAAACACAACAGTAGGAATACTGCTATGTTTCCGAGGGGTAGAAGTTAATTGACAAACTCTAGTGTATATATAACTTGAACATGAAAATTCATATAAACTATAATGCTAACTATCAAACATTTATTTTACGCAAATACGAAGGCGAACGCACAACATCAACATTGACCCCACCCTTTATTTCAAGGTCTGTCAGACCAAATATTGCGAGCTGCTCCCACAGTCATGAGTTGTGAAATTGAGTGATGACGGATAGTTTTATGATGACGACTCGATGGCGTAGTGATTAGTGTAACCGACTGCCACGCCTGAGGTCGCGAGTTCGATTCCCGCACAAATCAAACATTTGTGTGCATGAACATGGATGTTTGTCTTGGTCTGGGTGTTTCTATGTATAATATGTATGTATTTACAAAAGAAGTATATCCATTGTCTAGTACCCATAGTACAAGCTCTGCTTAGTTTGGGCTAGATGGTGTTGCGTGTATGTGATAGAATATTATTATTATTATTATTTATTATGTGTTAAGCTATTGTAGTCATAATAAGTATAAAACGAGATATTAAAGGGCGCCTTAGTAAAAGGGTGTACATAATTAAAGCATTGTTTATTTATTAAGTAGGCGAACAAGCCTGTTAGTAAAGAATATACACAGTTGGATATGGATGCAACATGCGGTATTTTGTTTGTGCGTTGCATGTTGTTAATACAATGTATAAAGAACATTCTCTTTTGCCGAAAGCGATTATTAATGAGAAGGAAAGAGAGAGACGCCTTTTTACAGGAAAATAGTCTAGGCTTTGCTTATGGATATGGCGCGTGGATTTTTTTCTTGCAGTTAATGTCTAAATCTATTACTAGCCATATGAAATCTTCGGTCCTTCGGCTGGAAAAATTTTATAGTTTTTTTTTCTAGCGAGTATGTTTAGCATTAAACATATCGGTTGATAGCACATAATAGACTCTTAAAAAAGTAGTGTTGCAATCATATTCGTAACATGCGTAATATTTTCGGCTATCGTATATAAAATCTACGTTTCTGGTCCAGGCGAGCTATGCAGGTGGATAACCAATCATTATTCATTAAGTAAGTTGAACTTTCAACCCGACAGGTAATACTTCGTTGCTTATAACGGTCGTGAGCGCATCAACCTTTGCGAATACCAATTGCGGTACTTATATCAATTTGCAACCGTCTGTATGAGCAAGTAATCATATTGCGTTTGAGAACACTGTACGCTGTTACGTTAGTTGATTAATTTTTAGTAGGTAAGAAATCTAGTGTAGGTTTTAATTCGGCCTTTTTTAGTGAAAATAGTAGACTTTTATCTTATTTTGATGAACCCCCGTTATAGTCACAATCCTATGAGTTACAAATTCAAGGTATAGCTTACGTATAAATTATAATACAAATACTAATAACAGCCCTGTATATGAACTGTCCCACCGCTGGGTATGAGCCTCTTCTCAGTGAGAGAAGTGTTAGATCATAGTCCATCATGACCTGGTGCTTGTTTGCAGACTTCACAGAACAGAGAACATTATATTGAACTAATATAAAATGTTAAAAGATCTGCTCTGATTCTTCAGAATCATTTGACCAAAACTGTTTACTGTTTAATGTAGTTTTCACACAATTATATGAAAACCTCTTAACGTAACCATATTTTAATTAGAATATAATTAATTACTTGCCTTTTTGCTATAGTCAAACTGGGAAATACTGCAAAAACTTCCAGACGCATATTTCATTCCCAACCTGTCTTTAATGCATAACCGTCCGTCATGGGACGATAACACTTATACATTAAAAATAATCTATTGCTCAAAAGTAACCGCAAAATATCCGAAATAGTAACCAGAAAAAAAGTTAACTCACTGTAGTTAAGAAACCAAATGGAGTTTCATAAAAACTTTTTAGTTGTAATACAATACTCATCCATTCAGACAATTTGCAACATCGCTTTTGATGTTTCGATTGATGAAACACTATTAAAATGTATAAATCGACAACAGATTGGGTTATTATCCTTGATTAATATTATCTATACAAATAGTTTATGTCCGTATTCCTTTTTTTATAGCCGTTGCTCGGAGCGTCGTTCGTGTTCATTAAGAAGTTATCTATGTTCTATAAATTGCTGAATCTACTTTCTAAAATGCAAACATACATATTCACCTCTTTTATACCTGAAGAGTAATAATAATAATAATGTCATCCAGACTGAATTTCGGTCACGGCGGCCAATCTTAAAGGAGACTGGCCATCTGCGCAGGAGATATTATAGTCCACAAGTATATGCGCAAACACAAGTGCACTCCCTCATAATCCAATGCGACGGATAATTCGACACGACCGGGAGAGATCAGGCGCAGGAGCAACCGCTTTACGTGCTTTCCGAGGCACGGGAAGAGGTGGGAAGTAGGAAGAGATGTAATATATTTACCAATTATTATTTAAGGTCCCATATAATAGGGAGCGAGCAAAGTGCCTTCTACTGGGAAGAGTAATAGAGTCATTAAGAATTTATTGACAGAAGAACGAATTATACAGCCAACTCGTGAATCAAATCCAAGATCTCATGCGGAGCAATTGCACTACCACTGCGGTACCAAGGAAGTCTTTTTAAAACTTTCAAGTGATAATAATATTTATAATATAATAATATAATATTCTATCACATACACACAACACCATCTAGCCCAAACTAAGCAGAGCTTGTACTATGGGTACTAGACAATGGATAAACATACATATATACTTTTTTTTTTTGTAAATACATACATATTATACATAGAAGCACCCAGACCAAGACAAACATCCATGTTCATGCACACAAATGTTTGACTTGTGCGGGAATCGAACCCACGACCTCAGGCGTGGCAGTCGGTTACACTAACCACTGATTCTTTCCTATATAGGTATGGATTTCATCGCCTTGTTTAATTTAAAAACACTATTATTATATTATTTTGAAATTATTTAACTATTACTGTTAAACTTTATTGCAATTATTAAGATATTTAAATTATTAAACTATTTAAATTTACGTTTACACTTTCCCCGATGGTTGCTTTTCAGCAGCCATGATCACGGGTAGTTAGTTCAATGTAAAGCATTCGCATGAACGAAATACAATATTATTAAACAAGTATTCAGAATTGATTATATTTACACATTTCCCAACATTTCGGTTGTTTTCCAGCAGCCATGATCACGATAAACCAATAATTTTTCATCCACGTGCTACGGCAAGTTCGCTTCTAAATCTAGTCTCGCACTTGCGACAACTTCAATACCTACGCAGTCTGCATACCTTACCAAACTAGTCTAGTACGAAAAATATCTAAGAACTGGTCCACACCAACAGATATCCGGTCTAACGTCCGATCGCGTGTCGCAACGTGTGTCGCAAGCCTGTGGACGCTTGTCTCACTTAGCTAATGCCGAAGGTTATACGTATTTGAGCTCATGTTGTAACTCAATCATAGAGTTTACGTGGGATTCATCGATTTAAAATAAGTATATTACGTTGTTTGTTTGACTTCACGCATGTTTTACATTCCACGTGAACGTATATGGCGATAAAAACATATTTTATGTGTTAATTGATGGCATGGCCTACCTCTGAATCAAATTTCATTCCAAATCTGTTCAACGCTTACGCGTGACAGAGTGATAAACTTCCAAACCTCTAAGCATCTTCACAAACTTTAACATTTATAATATAAGTAAGGAGTAGGATTAGTTTCTACCCGCGGCTTTACCCTCATGATTTCCACAGGAACGCAGAGCGGAATAATGAGTATCCTATGCATTCATGCTATGGTCTATCAATACGCCAAGTATTATCTAAATCCGTCCATCAACTTGCGCGTAAATGAGTTATATCCAAACATTTTCACAAACCTTCACAGTTCGCGGCTTTGCCAGCGTGAATCTCTCCACAAGGTATTTTCGGAATTAAAAATATCCTAAGTATTAAATTCATTGATTTTATTCAATTTGATTCTGATTTGATTCTCTATTTTTATGCCAAGTTACTTGCTGCAAACACCCGACGAGTCTTATGCAATAAAAGACGTTTTACATTTCATTTACTTAAAATAGAACGACTTGGTGGAACAGCGGCAGTGTACGTGACTGTTATGTATAAGGTTATAGATTTGACTCCCAGTTCACACAATTTGTTATTAGGTGTTAAAGTCAAATAATTCTTCCGGTAAAAGGCAGTAGGCTCCAGTAGGCTCGTCCCTTATAAAATGGGACTAAAAAACAGCGCAATAAATTTGTGTCAGCAAACTATGAATGGTTTGAAACAGCTGAAAAGCCTTAAGAAACAAAGTTCATTGACTGTCGTTATTTTGACAACTGCTCTAAGTGGCCATTGTCCTTTCTAAAGCAACTGTTTGTTGCTTTACACACAAGGTCGAACTAAATTAGTTCAGACCATTGTTAGTTTGAAGCTTGTTGACTTGAGGCTGATATTTATTTAGTGTGACAAGTGCGGTTGCAAATATATAGACATCAGACTGTATTTTTTCATCTATTAAGATAATTCCTGTACTACATAGGAGTAATTCCGATTTCGGAGGATTTAAAAAAAAAATTGAAAAAAAATATATATACATTAAAAAAAAAAAGTATATATGTATGTTTATCCATTGTCTAGTACCCATAGTACAAACTCTGCTTAGTTTGGGCTAGATGGTGTTGTGTGTATGTGGTAGAATATTATTATTATTATGAGTACTTTTGTTTTTTCTCAGCTCAGGGCTGGTTTTGTCTACAGTTACGGGCCGAAACCAAGTAAATGTAGCCTGTGGTGTGTTTAAGGTCATGTAGATGAAGTGTTTTGTGTAACCTCGTTTTCATCAAGAAACATAAACTTTCTAACTATTCTGCAGGTGTTATTATTATTATTATTATTATTTAAACACCGAACACAAAGACTACTCAGATTAGGAACAACTATTTGTTGACCACACGCGTTGCCGTCCCGTGTTGAATACTGGGCACCTTGGCAGTGCGGCCTTGCATCTGAAGGTGAAGGGTCTTCTTCCTTCTTCGTCTGCGCGAAGGCACTGACTGTACAAATAGCAAAGTCGTCTAAGTCATCGCCTCGCCCCTACACCCTACACCCGAAGGTATATGGTCTTCTGCCCCTTTGCGTGTAAAAAAAATTTAATGAGCGTGAATAATGTTATATCTCTCAGGATCGTAACACCGTAGTCAAGTGAATTTTTTTGCCTCTGTCATTCGTCGGCTACAAATGTGGCTTTTGACTGATAATTAATTTCTTGTCATAAATACTTTGCTTATCGCGGGAATGGAACCCAAGAATACATGCACAGCAATTACATTCGCTACTACTGCTGCACCACCAAGTTCAGTGACATACTTCTATGTTTGTATATTGAAATTATAGATTGTTTAGTTTAGTGTAATTTAATACCCGTTTTATTCTCAATGCCGATATAATTGTCCTCACATCATTTGGAAATTTGGCTCGTCATTGGTCTAATAGCATACAATAGAGTAGAATAATGTAGAATAGAGTAAAATAGTGTAGAATAGTGTAGAGTAGAGTAGAATAGAGTAGAATAGTGTAGAATAGAGTAGAGTAGTGCAGAATAGAGTAAAATAGTGTAGAATACAATAGAATAGTGTAGAATACAGTAGAATAGAGTAGTGTAGAGCAGGGTAGAGTAGGTGTCCCTAATCTACTGTAATGATCTAATCTAATCTACACTATTCTTATGTTAATAAAGTACATTAGAGTAGATTAGGGCAGGGTAGAGAAACGTAGATTAAAGTAGAGTAGAGCAGAGTAGCATGCAGAGGCATGATGACAAAACAAAAATATTAAGTCTGTCTTTAAGATTAGCAAAAAATATTTAATATGTATTTTCTTTTGTCCCACAAACTAATTACAACGAAGATACACCGCGTTTAAATTTTGTATTATGATCTTTTAGGTACAAATTTTACAAACATTATAGCATTATATCTTAGTAAATTTTTATTGTTATGTTAAAAAAAAAAAAAGGGGTGTCCAATATTTTTTGCTAATCCAAAAGAAGGACTGGTTAGAATCACTGTTTTTAAACCTGGCATAATGCCTATTCAATTTATATCAACATAAGAACCTTCTTAGCTGTACCTACAGCTACATAAAATATTTTTGAACGTAATCGCTATCAATTATCTAAAATGCAGTGTTGTTTCCGTAGTACAATGACTAAAAGCAGGTAATGCCATTATAAATAAACTTTTATGGTTATTATTGTATCTACTTTTAGAATATTTGTTTATAATTTCCCTTTTTATGATATATAAATTGTTATTATATAATAGCAGAATCACGTCAGGATATGCTTGTAATATTATAACAAGTGAGAATCAGCAAGAATTGCCGTAAATCTTAGAGTTCGATAAAATGGTTCAAGTAATATCCAAAGGTCACGTGATACTACGTGACCTTGATGTCAGAGGTCAAAGGTCATAGTCATTTCGCGGGGTATATTGACTATGCTGAGTCGAATGGCGTTGACCGCGAGTCTCTAGCTCTTACGGTTTTCTTGAGTTGAAAGTTGTATAACAGACAGACGGACGGACGGACAAAGCTGTTGTATAAGAGTTTTTTCGAACTCTAAAAACTTGACTTTGACAGCACGGAAAGCGTAGTGGTTTAAGTGGTTGTCTCGCCACTGCTACTGCGCCGAGTGTTGTGGGTTCGAATCCCACACGGGACAAAACTTTGTGTGATCCACAAATGGTTGTTCCAAGTCTAGGTGTACTTTGTATCCGTTGTTTGAATGTTTTTAAAGCCCTGGCGACACATGATTTATTTCAAGAGCGCGAGTAGTCGTATAAAAAACCTTCGCTAGTTTTGTTAATAATTGAGCAGCATAAACTTGCGCTTATATATTAGCAACGATAGCTCAGTGGGGAGACCAACGGACTGCAATGCAGAGGGCCTCGGGTTCGAACCCACGTCACGCACCTCTGACTTTCGGATGTTATACGACTTTTCGAAATTATGTGCGCATCGATTAACAATTATCGCCTGCTCCGTGCCTCGGAGAGCACGTTAAGCCGTCGGTTTCGGCTGCCATAAACATCTATGGCAGTCGTTATTGGGAGAGTGTCGACACAAAATATCCCACTGGGTGGCAGTGTCGCCGGTCTGCACTGACTGGCCCCCACATAAGATAAGATATATTTGCGGCTGATCGGAACATTCCGGGTTCGATTACTGAGAAATAATATATCTAGTATTGTCTTCTGTTTACGCGAATATTATTCATTGAAATTAAACTACTATATACGGATTTTATCGCGTTGTTTATTTGACACTTTATTACATAATTTTGAAAACTGTTACACTGCTACTACTATTAAACTTTACTCATTTTTAAGCTAGTTTAATTTCAATAAATAATATATCACTTGACGCTACTACGCGACTTCGCTCCTGTCGGCAATAGTTGGCTAGCAAAGACGGTAAAGTTCTTCGGTTCTTTTAACCGGAATTAGATAAAACGTGACATTTAAAGATCATTTAAAGATAAATCCTTAGCGACCGTTAAGACACGCCCGTGTGCTTGCCTTGTTAAAGTCCGTTTAGTGACATTTGAACAAATAAGCAAACATGCGGATGGCGTAGCGGTTTTAGTATTCGCCTCGCCGCTACTACTATGTCAAGCATTGTTGGTTCAATCGCCATACGGGACAAAAAATTGTGTGAGCCACCAATTTTAATGGTTGATCCGAATCTGGATATGCTTTGTGCCGTGTTTTAATGTTTGTTAAGTCTCCTTAAACGCAAAAATTAATCAGAGAGGACAAAAGACATATTTAAAAAAAAATGCAGTAAAATGAAGTTACTAAAGGATTCTAGAACCCTTTATCAAATATTTTTTTTAATACTATCAATAACATCAGCGATAGCTATTTTAATATCAAAATTATACAAATACATTTCCTTATCATTTTTATAATTGTTTAAATGAACAAATGTTTCATTACTAAACATGACCTTCTTATATAACGCGTAACATAAAAATCACAAGTAACATTATAAGATTTCGGTGTGCTATTATCTGTTACAGCAAGTGTTACTCAACCGAAAATTGTATATTTTGTGCCTTATAGTAATGACGATATTGTAACTTTTCATATCTCCCAAATGATATACGAACACTAATGTTATAATAATGTATAAGCGAAACCAGTATTGGATGTCGAAAATAGTTCCTGCGTAGATGATGCTGCATATGTAACGTGTCCACAGCGTGTAACAGAAAGGAATTATTCCCTTTAAAATTTGATTATACACAAGTAATCTTGGTAATCATATGAAAATTTTGTGATTTTAATTGTGATAAAATTATCTGAATCATTTATTAATAGGTTTTTTTGCCGATCTCCTGTATCGAATATGTTAATATTAAGTACCTAGCTGAAATGAATTTGTTTAACAAGCATCGAGAATATAAAAAAATTATATATTTTTTTACATTTTTTTCTCTCAGATTTCTATGCAATATATTGATGAATGCATCAACGTTAAAAAGAGCGATAAATTAGTCTGAGATGTGTTCTGTGAAATCAAATTCACCATCCATTAAGCTATTATTACTAGCGTTACCGATCAATTTTAAAAAGTTTTCCATTTTCATCCCCATGGTGAAGACAAGGTATTTCTATAATTACTCGAAGAAGTTGCAGGTGCCAGCCAGTGTTGCCATATCCATAGTAAAGCATTTACTTAGTAGAACATGTGGTTGTACATCTAAAGTTACTAGACCACAAGATGTTTGTAAACCTACAAATCGCGTCTTTAATTATCACAGACCACAAACGAGCGTAAATTAACGCTAACTTGCCAACTGTTACTGTAGTAACGTTGCGCAAAGCAGCTTTAACGCAACGCGAACGTTTTGTTATTTTTATGCTGGCGTGGTAGTTAAGCAGTTATCGTTTTGATAGTGACCGATGTTCGATCCCCGCACGTGACAAAAAGATTTCATGTAACGGAAAGGAAATCTATGAGGTAATTGTAGACTTCGGATACTTTTATAGGCATTTACCTCTTGCGAAGTAGGAATTAATAGGTTCTAAGATACAAGAAGTTATTGAATCATAGTAAGGTAAGGAGCGTCTTTAAAATTGTCTAGTTCAGTATTTCAATTGAATTGTTTTATATACCATTTGTCAATATAATATTGTATACGATACACACATATGGTCATACAGTTTCGTCAGACAGTTTTTTTTACAATCTACTAACTAAGAGACTCGCTTCAGCAAGTATCGTGAAAAATAAGACAACAATTCGAAAACAATTACTTTCGTTTTTAAATGAAAAATCATTCCAGTAATCGCTGGATAGATCACAGGCCATTTCGGAACATATACATGAAGCTATATCGTTTATAAATTATATAAAGGAAAATACTCACATAAAAAATGTAATAAAACCAATATCAAATAGAAATCTTGAAAAAACGAAGCCTTACAAAATCATCACTTCAGTATAAACCACAACTAATAAGTCCACGTTAGCACTAAGCCGGCAAACGTTACTGAAACCGCGTTACGTCACGTGACCTGGCTACGAAATGCGACCGTGAAAAGTAGCAATTATTTGCGACACGGACTGACTTGGCAATATTCATCAGTCTTCGGTTGAGTATTGTATTGTTATTCTTCTTGTCGGCCTCGATGGCGTAGTGGTTAGTGTAACCGACTGCCACGCCTGAGGTCGCGGGTTCGTTTCTCGCACAAGTAAATTTTTTGTGTGCATGAATATGGATGTGTGTCTTGGTCTGTGTGTTCCTATGTAAATGTATGTATTTACAAAAAAAAGTATATATGTATGTTTATCCATTGTCTAGTACCCATAGTACAAGCTCTGCTTAGTTTGGGCTAGATGGTGTTGTGTGTATGTGATAGAATATTATTATTATGTTTCTCTTATCACAGGTTTCTAACATATTATATTAGAAAATACCTGGCCCTTTGGGAGGCTTACACGGAGACATGGGTCCAACGTGAAGAAGCCCTTCGAGAGTTTTAATCAAAGGTGGGTTGGAACACCTACAGCGGCTCTAGCCGCAGCAGGCACAGGACTATTGCTACGTATGGATTTTAATATATGGGCTATGGGTATGGTTATTATTATTATTATTATTACAAATTTCTATCACTATTATTGAGGATAAGTAAGTAACGAGATGATCATTTGTAAGTGATATCTCTCTAGGTCAGCGCCAAGGTTTACGGATTTGCTTGTATTTTATTTTTTTATTGTTGTTATGTACTAATTTGTGACCCAAATGAATGATTTATGAATTTATACATTAAAAACATAATAATGCTGTAGAAATGAGAGCGCTGAGAAATATATGTGGTGTGACTCTGAAAGGTAGAATAAGGAATAGTGTGATTAGAGAGAGATGCGGCATGAAAGTGGATATAGTGACAAGAATAGAAAAGGGTATATTAAGCTGGTTTGGGCATGTAGAAAGAATGGACGAGGAAAAACTGACTAAGAAAGTTTATAAGGCTAGTGTGAATGGAACAATCGCAAGAGGAAGACCTATGCGAACGTTTCTTGATCAGATCGGAGGAGTTCTGGACAAAGGCCAGGTTAAGAGCACCTTGAACCGACGGGCGTGTATGAGGAATGTGACGAAAGTGAATGAAGCTAGAGAAGTGTGTCAGGATCGTAGCAAATGGAAATCCGTAGTCTCTGCCTACCCCTCTAGGAAACAGGCGTGAATCTATGTATGTACATTACTTCTATACCTAGTATAACTTAAAAGTCAATCAAATCTAAAGCAAAATTTTTGGCATGCGAATCTACAGAGAGTATTATAATGTTAGGAACAGGAATCGCGCATTGCTTATTAAATAACAAGAAAATGTTACGCAGTTTTATAATATGTATGTATCTTATGTGGGGGCCAGTCAGTGCAGACTGGCGACACTTCGACCCAGTGGGATCTTTTGTGTCGACACTCTCCCAATAACGACTGCCATAGATGTTCATGGCAGCCGGGACCGACGGCTTAACGTGCTCTCCTAGGCACGGAGGAGGCGATAATTGTCAATCAATACGCACATAATTTCGAAAAGTCATATAACTTCCGAAAGTCAGAGGTGCGCGACGTGGGTTCGAACCCGAGACCCTCTGCATTGTAGTCTGTTGGTCTCCCCACTAAGCTATCGCTGCTCAGTTTTATAATAATACAACGCTTCCTTTATGTAATCTGAAGCACAAATAGAACAATTTATCTTACATAATATTGTCTTTTGTTTACGCGAATATTATTCATTGAAATTAAACTACTATATACGGATTTTATTGCATTGTTTATTTGACACTTTATTACATAATTATGAAAACTGTTACTTGGGATCCAGTAATAAAAATAGTCAAACCCAAGAAGAAGCAATCCACAGCTAGACTTCATGATACTCTGAGCTCATTCTGCGTAAATAGAAACACCAATGATTAAATTATGTTCGGGTACTTTGAAATAACTACACTAGAACATTGAGACAACTACCATCTTAGTCTCCCCGTGACCATGGCTGCTGAAAAGCAACCGAAACATCGGGGAAAATGAAAAATTAAATTAAATCTAAATAGTTTTAATAGTTTTAATAATAATTCAACTACCTTAAAAATTACTGAAGTTTATAGTATTAGTTTATAGTAGTAGTAGTGTAACAGTTTTCATAATTATGTAATAAAGTGTCAAATAAACAACGCGATAAAACCCGTATCATCATCATCATCATCATTTCAGCCTATTGCAGTCCACTGCTGGACATAAGCCTCCCCCAGGGTGCGCCACAAAACCCGTATATAGTAGTTTAATTTCAATATATCTCGCAATAGTTTCACCTTTATGCCACAAATCTTTACACAGGATCTATGTCTTATTCTATTAACTAACCTAAATGTAGCTTTAGTTATACCAATAAACAATGATGTTCATAAGTGTTACTTTGTGACCTAAATGAATAAATGGTTTGTGTCTTAACTTTGATTGACTGACATAAACCTATATGATAATATCTCTGGCAGGCAAAGCAATCGAAACGTATGTAGTTTATTGACATTTGAAACGAATTGTTTTTATTGCTATTTTTTTAAATCTGGAGGTATGAACAATTGTAGCCGACCTTTTCAAGGTATGAATGAAGTTTACGCCTAGTCTTACTTTACAATAATTGCCTCGATGCCTCAATAAACCAACTTTGTAATAAGAGAAAGATTTTATATTTGCTTGCCTAAATGGATTGCAATGTGCATGCCTGTTTTTATACAGACTAAGGCATTATTATTAATTTAGTTGATTTATAAAACTTGAAAAACTTGTTAGTTTGTTTATCGTATTAACATAACCAAAATGATTTAATATAATATTATAATATAATATTCTTTCACATACACGCAACATCATCTAGCCCAAACTAAGCAGAGCTTGTACTATGGATACTAGACAATGGATAAACATACATATATACTTTTTTTTTGTAAATACATACGTATTATACATAGAAACACCCAGACCAAGACAAACATCCATGTTCGTGCACACAAATATTTGACTTGTGCGGCAATCGAACCCGCGACCTAAGGCGTGGCAGTCAGTTACACTAACCACTACGCCATCGAGTCGTCATTTAGCTACCACGGTATGAAAAATCTAGCTTATTTTGTACTAGACTGAATGTAGGATATTTATATCTTAATTTATGTAATTTTTCTGTCTCTCGGAAACAGTACTTTTCTGGATGAAAGGTATCCTATATCCTGTTGTGTACCCCTGACAACGTGTATGCGAAATTTATTGATGATTCGTCGAGTAGTTAAGGCATGAAAGTGTAGCAAACAAACAAACAAACTCACATTGGTATTTAAAATATTAGGTAGGATGTCTTATCCATAATATCCTAATAATGAAACAAAAACTATCAATACATAATACCAATTGACTTACAATTATCTAATGACACGTGGCAATAAAACCGCTTCGAAAAACAATAGCACAAAAGACCAGCTGGTTAATTCTTCAGTAACAATTAAAAGGCTTGACGCGATTACGTAAGTCGTTACGATAGTGTCATTGCACTGCATCTTGTTAATCTTTGGAACCGTTTGTTTTGTATTTTATTGTATTGTGTTTATTTGCAGATCTGCAGTGACTCTGCTGCAATTTTGAAATCGCGCTGACTACTGTCAGAAATGATAAAAATGTGTATACACTAGGTGAATAAGCAAACAATTCCACTAGTACCGTCAGAGCTATAAAGAATTTTTAAGGATAATAAGTATTTTTAATATTTTTAATTATCGCTTGCTTTAACGGTGCCGGAAAACATCGTGAGGAAACCTACATGTCTGAGAGTTCTCCACAATGTTCTCGAAGATATGTGAAGTCTGCCAACCCGCACTAGGCCCGCGTGGTGGACTATGGCCTAACCCTTCTCACACTGAGACGAGGCCCGTGCCCAGCAGTGAGAGTGAGGTGGCTACAGGGCTGATATTATTATATATAGCTATCTATATATCTAACGCTCAGCAATATATTGCATCCACATTTCAGCAGCTATAGTTTAAATTCCCTTGTTATATGGGGCAATCGTCACCTGCCGGGCACAGGTCCAGACTCCGTATTCTTCTCTTTAACCTTTATTATTCCAAAGTCACTTGGGGTCGGCTTTTCTAGTCTAACCGGATTTGATCGGATATCAGTTTTTACACAAAGCGGCTGCCACCTGACCTCCGCAACCTGAAGGCTAACGATACCCTAAGGCTAGACCAGTGTCAGGATATTAGAGGGTACTGACTTTCCCAATAACGACTGCCATAGATGTTCATGGCAGCCGGGACCAACGGCTTAACGTGCTCTCCGAGGCACGGAGCAGGCGATAATTGTCAATCAATACGCACATAATTTCGAAAAGTCATATAACTTCCGAAAGTCAGACTACTAAATAAAGTAGGTATATCTTTATCCACAATTGCATTCTAATATAATGCAAATATGCCAAGCTTTTACCCATGTTTTTTTTATATCATACTTAACAACTTCTGTTAAGCTGGTTTGGGCATGTAGAAAGAATGGACGAGGAAAGACTGACTAAGAAAGTTTATAGGGCTAGTGTGAATGGAACAGTCGCAAGAGGAAGACCTAGGCGAACGTTTCTTGATCAGATCGGAGGCGTTCTGGATAAAGGCCAGGTTAAGAGCACCTTGAACCGACGGGCGTGTATGAGGAATGTGATGAAAGTGAATGAAGCCAGAGAAGTGTGTCAGGATCGTAGCAAATGGAAATCCGTTGTCTCTGCCTACCCCTCTGGGAAACAGGCGTGAATCTATGTATGTAACAACTTCTGTTATACCACTATTTACAAAACTCAGTACGATTTCAAAAAAAACTTATTATAACAAGTTTCAAAGCCTCCTCACACCCTCACTTTGATAGCTCGTGTAAGTAACAAAGATTCAGTTGCCTAAATATAATATAATATTCTACCACATACACACAACACCATCTAGCCCAAACTAAGCAGAGCTTGTACTATGGATACTAGACAATGGATAAACATACATATATACTATTTTTGTAAATACATACATATTATACATAGAAACACCCAGACCAAGACAAACATCCATGTTCATGCACACAAATGTTTGACTTGTGCGGGATTCGAATCCGCGACCTCAGGCGATGCAGTCGGTTACACTAACCACTACGCCACCGAAGCCGACAGTAAGTAAATTACAGTAAACCGGTAATTTTTTCCTAAGGGTCCTAAAAGTTATTTAACTTATTTTTAGAGAAAACTGCATATACATACATTGATTACTAAAATAAATTACATCTTGGTTTTAAATCAACAAGAGAATCCACAGCTCCTATCAACATAATTGCCTACACTTGGGATTTTAAAATGCTCAAATTTAAGTAGTAGTAATGAATTTTGTGGCGTTTTCGATGAAAATGTTTCAATGCCTGCTGCAGTGGATAGGGTCAGTATAGAAAAAGAGGAACGCAATAGGACAGGTTATATACAAATCTGACATTAATTTATACCTAAACATTTTCCAGTGAAGCTGATTTTAAGATTTATATGCACGAAAGCAAAATTCGCATATTAACATTCGTCGGTGCTATTCAACGGGTTGCTATAATATATGCGCTATTGCAAACATAAGCCTTATTGCCGTATATGGTCGTTATTGCCACACACGGTCATATGCAGTAACATTCGCTTTGATAGCCACGTACGAGCCAAGAAAATTTAATTTTATGAATTTACTACATAAAGGCCAAAAAATATGTTTTAATCGTGAGATTCGCGTTCGATCATTTGGCCAAATAATGTTGAAGCATTATATTGGAAAACTGTCGGTTGCAGCTTGGAGTGTGAAAATAGTTCCGCCTGGAAAAATCACATACCTATATAGATTCACGCTTGTTTCCCAGAGGGGTAGGCAGAGAAAATCAGAAGTGGAGAATATACAACACAATTTATTTTTATGTTATTATTTGAAATCTACCTTTAAACTAAGAATTTTGTATCGTGTTCCTCTCGTGAATTCGTACGTTAACTAGTTACTGTACTATTGATTTACGAAGAGCAGCGATAGCTCAGTGGGGAGACCAACAGACTGCAATGCAGAGGGTCTCGGGTTCGAACCCACGTCGCGCACCTCTGACTTTCAGAAGTTATATGACTTTTCGAAATTATGTGCGTATTGATTGACAATTATCGCCTGCTCCGTGCCTCGGAGAGCACGTTAAGCCGTCGGTCCCGGCTGCCATGAATATCTATGTAATGGCAGTCGTTATTGGGAGAGTGTCGACACAAAAGATCCCACTGGGTCGAAGTGTCGCCGGTCTGCACTGACTGGCCCCCACATAAGATAAGATAAGATTGATTTACGAAGTAAAATATATAATACAGGGCATCTTTGAATTGTTCTTATTTCATCTATATCTATTCTAATATTATAAATAGGAAAGATTAGATTTTTTGTTTTTTTTATTTGTAGGGATTTTACTTAAAAATTACTCAACCGAAACTCTTTTACCAACATGAAGTTTTATCATCACCGAGTAACATAGGTAATATTTTATTTTAAAAAGTACAGAGCCTAATTTTACGCGAGAGAAGCCGCAGAAAGAATCTAGTTATTCATAAATACCTAATAGCATTAATAAGTTGAACTACGCAAAATTCTTTTTGTTTACTTAACCGTAATTACTTTTTAAATTATCTGAACAATAACTACATGAATTGAGATTTGCCATGTGATTTTATATTCTTAACAATGAAAAATAGAATTAAATTAATATGATTAGCGCAATCTTCCCCTAGAAAAAACGAACACGTGCCTAACACAGATGTAATTTTGCATATGCATTATAATTAAAGTTCAAATTAACTCCAAGAAAACAATGGCTGTTATTATAAAAACGGTAATTATAATTAATTAAGCAAATCAAAACATGTCCTGAGACAATAATTTAAATATAATTTAAGATAACTATAATTTTGATTTTGGTATTGTTATTTGACTGTTCTGTGTTCGCAAATATTTTTGAAGGGAAAGCATATGTATATTTATACTTTATACTTTAATTAATGTATAAATAGACAAATACAAATCAGCTTAGTACCTATTTATTTATTTATTTATTTGGGTTCGATTCCCGCACAAGTCAAACATATTTTGCGTGCATGAACTTGGTTGTTTGTCTTGGTCTGGGTGTTTCTATGTATAATACGAAAGTGTTAAAAAAAAAAATTTTTACGTGTATGTTTATCCATTGTCTAGTACCCATAGTACAAGCTCTGCTTAGTTTGGGCTAGATGGTGTTGTGTGTATGTGGTAGAATATTATTGTCTTAATATATGTAATCTATAATATTATCAAGACTGTCTGTCAAGACCCTTTATGTCGGGAACGCGGGAAGGTATCGAATTGAAATTAAAACGATATACTCAGGTCTACAGTCTCTTGAAGCTGTGAAAAATCAAACTTCAAAGTTAAAAAACGATATCGTTTATGCCGCAAAAAATGTATATTTCGACACTCTCAAGGGAATCAAAATTTATAGGGTATTTTCCGTTGACCTAGAACTATGAAATTTGGCAATACCGTCTTATACTACAAGTATAGGGAAAAACTGAAAACTATACATTTGTAATTAAATCATAATAAACAGGGTCAATATGCAAGGACAAATTTTTTTTATAATATGTACCTACAAATTTGTACGGAACCCTCGGTGGGCGGGCGAGTCCGACTAGAACATGTCGTTTTTAAATAAAATTTTGCTTATGTTACTCGGTGATAATATAGCTTTCTAATGGAAAAAGAATTTTAAAAATCGGTAGAATACCCTAGACCGCATATGTTATTTTAAATATAAGTTCAAAATATTTACATTAATTTATGGTGACAAAGTTTTCTAAGTATAATACAACATGCGAAAATGAGAGGCTGATTCAAAACAAGATAATTAGTTCACCGTCAATTATAAATATAATTCATGTGTATTATACAATGCCACTATCGTGACTATTCAAGTATCCTAACCAATATTATAAATGCGAATGTGAGTTTGTTTGTTACGTTTTCACGCCTTAACTACTCGACCGATCATCATAAAATTTCGCATATGTTGTCAGGGGTACAGAAAAGGGCATTGGCTACCTTTCATCCAGAAATAAGCACTGTTCCCGAGCGAAGCCACAGGCAAAAGCTAATCATATTGTAAATGCGAAAGTAAATTTGTTTGTTATGATTTCACCCCTTAACTACTCGACCGATCATTGTTAAAGGAGATTGTTCTTATATGCCCCAAGACCAACAAGCATTTAATTTAGATAATAAATATTATTATATTTTAATATAGGTATTTATAATCGCTTTACGTATCAAACGGACACTTTGCGTTCCTTATTTATTATTTAAAAGTACCGGAACAAAGAACGTCGACGATGCCGCCATCTTGAGCGACACCGAGCGTCGCTCAATGCATTATTTTGTTATTATTTACATATTCTTAACATTAAATCCTACGTAAATATTTTACAGAATCTCCATGCTTGTCTATTTACATACTTAGCTACAGACAGTTATTTAATCATAGTAATTATATTAGTGAAAAAACACTGTTTTCAGCACGATGGTAAAATTCAACTAATCAGTCAATTCAGCACACTGCAGTCCACTGCTGGACATAGGCCTCCTATCCTTTTGGTAAGATTACTTCTAAGTACCTAATTGGTCAGGCACCGTGTACCAATCTGGCCACCTAATTGTTCTCGATTTTTATGTGAAATAAATATCATTTCATTTCATTTCATTAAAGCATACTACATTTTGTCAACTAGGTGCCAGCATGCCCGCGCCGCTTAAAAGAATTAACCTCAAAATCTTAGTTTTAATTTTAAACAAATCTATTTTGCGATATGTCCGTCATAAAATGTTGTTTTCGTGAGCATATTGGAGTATTATAGAACACGTAAAAAATTTTCTTCGCAGTTGGTTCTGAGGCAAACGATGTATGGACGAGGAACAATTTCCCCTTGGGATACACATTGTCAGAGGCACAGAAAAGGCCGTGAAGTACCTTTTATCCTTATAGGTACTAATATTATAAAAAGGAAAGATTAGATTTTTTGTTTGTAAGGATTTAACTCAAAACTACTTTACCGAATTAAAATATCTTTCTTTATTAGAAAGCTATATTATCACCGAGTAACATAGACAACATTTTATCTTAAAAATTATGTTACTAACATAATATTACATACTTTTATGCGAGCCAATCTGCGGGAAAAATCTAGCTGTATATGATGATGCAGAGACAATTAATATTTGTAACATACACGTGTAATTGTCACATTGTTTATGTGACGTTTGTCATTAAGATTACCATAATTGTCAGTACAAAACTATTATATAGCGCTATGACCTTTATAATAAAAAACAATCGTGACTGAACGGATGTCGTAGTGGTTTAAGTGGCCGCCTGGCAACTGCCACGGCACTGAGTGTTGAGGGTTCGAATCCCACACGCGACAAAACTTTGTGTGATCCACAAATGGTTGTTTCGAGTCTGGGTGTTCTTTGTGTCAGTTGTTTGAATGTTTGTAAAGTCTCCCGCGACACAGTAATTATTCCTAGTGCGTAAGTTATCCTTTTTAAAATAAAGAAATAAATATGCTGATTGTTATTTTCGCTGAGGATCGAATCCCACACGATACAATTATTTGTGTCTGCAAAATGTTGTGTTGAGCCTAGGCGTACTGTGTGTCCGTTATCTATATATTAATTGTAGTCTTCACACAGAGTTTGATAACTATAACGGAAGCTTTCTTAAGAAAGAAAAGAAAATGTATGAGAACTTGATTCTACATAAACTTTTTTTTTTTGTTTCCCAGGAAAATTGCTTGATGCACTGCTCGCCGGCTAGGTGACGGCACCGGCGGGGTTGTGTGGGACTCCCAGCAGAAGAGTAGAAGTGCTGGTATACCCACTAAAAAACCTGGGGTGTTCCCTCTCTCATCCAATGGGGGGGGGGGGGGCGTTGGGAGCTCTAAAAGGATTCATCCATAGCGATTCTACATAACCCCTGAGTAACCATTAAGAATTTTAGTCGCAGTCCTGTCGCTGCTTGACACTTTTTGTCGACCATATAATACCGTTTCATACAAACGCATTTATAAAAGCGCCTCTAGCGGAAAACTCAATGAACTAATGAAAATGTTTGTAAGACTTGCCGGTGACTAAACGTGTTGAAATGCGTCGTGTGCTATGAAAATGGTTGCTTTTTTGTTAATTTAAAATGGACAATAATTGCATTAGGTCTCGCATTCGATTTCTTGATTGGATCTAGCATATTATTGGATTATTCAGTCAAAATAATCAAAATCACCCCTGTATGTAATTATCCCATTGCTGGGTACAGCTTCTTCTTAGTGTGATAAGGGTTAGGTCATAGTCCACCACGCTGGCCTAGTGTGGATTGACAGACTGCACATACATATCTTCGAGAACATTATGGAAAACTCTAAGATATGCAGATTTCCTCTCGATGTTTTCGTTCACCGTTAAATCAATAAATAACAAATATATAATATAATATTCTACCACATACACACAACACCATCTAGCTCAAACTAAGCAGAGCTTGTACGATGGGTACTAGACAATGGATAAACATACATACATATATACATTTTATTTTGTAAATACATACATATTATACATAGGAACACCCAGACCAAGACAAACATCCATATACATGTACACAAATGTTTGACTTGTGCAGGAATCGAACCCGCGACCTTAGGCGTGGCAGTCGGTTACACTAACCACTACACCATCGAGGCCGACAATAATATAATTAATTAACTCAAAAATGTCTTCACTGTTAAATTAATTTATAATACCATCTAAAGTATGCGTCTGTGCATTAATATAATTTTAATAAAAACAAACACATGTCAGCTAATTAGCGTGTTTTAAAATCCGTAGCTATGTTTTTATATCTGCTTTTTGTTATAGCTGCGCGAAAAAGACACAAATACACATATATACAAATTTGAACGTCGGCCGTTTCAACGGTTTGTAGCTTAAGTTTAACTTAATAATCTCTAGGCTGAAAACTCAATAACACTTTGTCCGACCTCAAAATCGAGACTACGAGCAGTCTTATTTACTACCACTGGATCACTAAGGCAGTCGTACATAAATAAAATTAAAATCGCGTACATAAATTAGTCATAAATAAATAAAATATACTCTTTTTATTATTAAAAATGATAACTCCCGCATTCGGAATAATTCCTGTGTCGCGGTTACAGACATTCAAACAACGGACACAAAGAAAACCCAAACTCGGAAAAACTATTTGTGGATCACAAAAATATTTTTTCTGAACCCACAATACGGAGTAATGGCAATGCCGATGTCACCACTTGAACCGTTATATAGCATCCGTGTTGTCAAATAACACTACATCGTATGCTTACTAAAAGTGCAATAACTTACTAATTAAACATGTGTAATAACATCTTTGCTAACTCACACTAAGACGCTTACAATTTATACTCCTTGTCACTTAAACTATTATAGAGTTGGTAACATTTTTTAAGTCAGACCTTGACCTCCGTCACACATTATGACATGCCTTCGCGTGCATGAGAATCATTTTCGTGTGTAGACAATTCTAGATGCTGTGTAATGACATCTTTCGGCGGGCGTAGACGTTAATTATCGTTGAATGGACTATTTTCGGGATTTATATTTAGAAATAAGTATATATTTTTAATAATTATATGGTGTTTAAAATAATTTGATAAAATAATAAATAATAATATTTTTTTTAAGTTTTTATTGTTGTATTATTTATTTTTTAATGAATAGAGTTTCGTTAATAAATTAACGAATAATTACTATATTACGAATTTAAAAACCTTTTAATTAAAATTCATTTTTATTCATAAACTAGGTAGGTCTGTAAAATCGATTATAAGTAAGATACCTACTATCCAATACTACACTTATATTAAAGGGGCGTTAAAGTATATTTGGATATTATTAATTAAGAAACAAGAATTTATCATAACATTTATTAAACTTTGTTTAGCCTTAGTATCACCGAAATACGCATTAATTAACCCTTACAACAGTATCCAGACCATTAACAAAGACCAAACGTAATAACTTTAAAATTAATTAACGTCAACACACTCTCTCCTAACATAAATATCTAAAAACAAAAAAAAACAATTCAGGGTCAAGTTTAGTTGCGCACTTACCAAGGTCGTCCAAAGGTCGCGTGCGCAGGAGTTGCACAAATGTTACCACGGCTCGAACACTACTGAGACTCGGCGAGCTAACGGCGGGCATGTTTCACAACCCTGACTATGTCTTAACTTATTTGAAAGGGATTGTATTAGAATGGTTGTTTGATGAATTCTGTGTTAAAATTCGTAAAAAATAAGGGTGCGTGATTTGCTTTCGTTAATTGACAATTATAGAAAAAAAAAATTCAAGGACACCAAAAATTATATTATGAAATACACTAAAACTATTAAATTTACGGAGGAATGACCCCTTTAAACACCCTTTAAAATTCCCATGTAAAGTTTATATCAAAATAGCTGACAGTTACAAAGACATGCTAGGTTGTATGTTGTTAAGTTGGTAAAAGTCTATCAATCAATCAAGCGTGTTCTTTGAAGCGATAGAAACATAATGCATATTTTCTTAAAGTTTTAAGATTGATACAATAGTAAACATATTATTTTCGGTAGATATATATAGATTTGGGTATAATCCCCACACTTCTCACAATAAGAAGAGGCCCGTGCCTAGCACATGGGATGCATGGAGCGCATGGGATAGTTAAATATAGAGCTGATATCATTACAGAGTCTGCTTTACTGACTCCATCATTCGTCACTTTAATCGTCCTGATAATCAAGAAGCGTTAGCGTAATCTTATGACACTAGTATAACTTTACAAATATATAGTTTCACGCCTTTATCACCGAAGTTATAGGCAGAGATGTACCTAATGCACCCAAATATATCCAGATATAGTTTTAGGTACCATGTACTGAGCCGTGAGCATATTGCTGTTTACCGAGCACAGTTCTCTATGCTACTATTAATCTGCCCTTTGACAGAGGCTTGCATACGAACTGCTATATTGTTCCATGTATTTGTTACCGGCTCGGCTACGAGCCACCAAGTGCGCGCCACTTTAAACCTTATTTTACTAATTTTAATGCTTAAAACTGATTGTTTATCGGCTACGAATGGATTTGTCTGGTTAAGAATTTCTTGATAACAAAGTTAAACAACATTTTGCTCGACCTAAGAATCGAAACCTAGACCGAGAGGTCTAGAGCATTCATAATTGATGGACCGAGGCGGTAATTTACATGAAAAACACTACATTTATATAATTGTGTAATCTATTACAGCATTGTTACTGTTGAGCTTTACTACTATTAAATTACTAAACTATTTGGATTTACAATTTCCCGTCATTTTGGTTGCTATTCAGCAGCCATGGACACGGAGTAGTGTCGTGTTTCAAATGTAGTGTTTTTAAATGTAGAGATTTTAAATGTAGTTTTTAAATGAACTGTGATAAAATCTGCATAAAGTAGTTTATTTTCAATGTATAACATTCGCGTAAAACGTAAGACGATATTATGAATTGTACATACATACATAGATTCACGCCTGTTTCCCAGAGGGGATCCTGATACACTGCTCTGGCTTCATTCACTTTCATCACATTCCTCATACACGCCCGTCGGTTCAAGGTGCTCTTAACCTGGCCTTTGTCCAGAACGCCTCCGATCTGATCGAGAAACGTTCGCCTAGGTCTTCCTCTTGCGACTGTTCCATTCACACTAGCCTTATAAACTTTCTTAGTAAGTCTTTCCTCGTCCATTCTTTCTACATGCCCGAACCAGCTTAATATACCCTTTTCTATTCTTGTCGCTATGTCTACTTTGTGTGGATTGTAATATTATTAAAATTGTATGGTGAAAGCGTTTTTTGACCGGCGTCCAAGTAGTTATCACGAAAATTGTATGGTCGAAAACGCATCCTTAAATGTACTGCGTAGATAGTTTTGCAATGAATGCAACTAGGCTGCAAGCCAGGGCACCCATGGCGCAACTGTCCAATGCAGTTGTGATATCTTTATGTTGCTAAATTGTTGTTAGCAATTTGTTACACTTGCCCCATGTATTCCTATGCTCTTTGCCACCTTTTAGCTTTTGGCCTTTTGGCTTTCGCATCGTATGTTGTATTATATGGTATGACTCCCTCGGTCGTCTAGCGATTCCGGTATAAGTTTAAGTAGGATAAACATAATGTTATTGAGTTTTTGTCAAGAACATCTTAGTAGCAACCAATAATAAGGAAGGTAGCAAGGAAGAAAGCGTTTTATTATATTTTATAAAGGTATTATTTACGTGCTACTAACTTTATTATTAAGGATTAAGGGCTCTGTTGCTGAGCCCTATAGCAAAGGTTGTTAACAGCTGACAATACTTTTTGCCGGAACTCAACGCAAGATTGGTTGACTGCAATCTTCTGGGGTACTACCCCATCCAGGCAACTTCAGTTTGGGTAGTATTCTGGTTGATATATTTGGTTTTTCTGTTCTGCCTTGCTATGATCGTGTAGTGGTTTAAGTGGTCGCTCTACCATTTCAACCGCGCCAAGTGTTGTGGGCTCAATCCCCACACGTAACAAGTGCGATCTACCAATAGTTATTCCGGGGCTAGATTTGCGTTGTGTCCGTTGTTTGAATGTTTGTTAATTCTTCTGAGACACATGTGCGGAATTTGTCAATTTAAAATAAATAGAATAACACTGCAACATCTCGAAATCGGAGCCGATATCTCACAACAGCAGCCATAGTTTCGGGGAGACTCCCCGTGACCATGGCTGCTGGAAAGCAACCGAAACGTCGCACACTGGATCGAAACTATGATTTTAGTGACTTAGGGATCAACTTTGTATTTTTACTTTTTTCTTTATGCAGATGGATAGAGTTCGTTACAGTAGACTAGACAAGGTATAAGAAAAATAAAGTTTCAAAGCGGGATCACTCGCTACTTAGCAGGAATTTAATTTAATTTAATCCGCTCCATACAAAAAAACAAAACATATTTTTCAGCAACCGAAACGTCGCACAGTGGATCGAAACTATGATTTTAGTGACTTAGGGATCAACTTTGTATTTTTACTTTTTTCTTTATGCAGATGGATAGAGTTCGTTACAGTAGACTAGACAAAGTATAAGAAAAATAAAGTTTCAAAGCGGGATCACTCGCTACTTAGCAGGAATTTAATTTAATTTAATCCGCTCCATACAAAAAAACAAAACATATTTTTCTGCCGAAACTATAAAGTTTAGGAGAAAACTCTAAAGGGCAATTATTATTGAGGTTAACGAGTTCTATCCATCCGCATAAAGAAAAAGTAAAAATACAAAATGTTTCCCTAAGTAACTAAAATCATAGTTTCGATCCACTGTGCGTCGGGGAAAGTGTAAACTTAAATATAAATAGTTTTAATAATTTAATAAGCTTAAAAATAAGTAAAGTTTAATAGTAGTAGTAGTGTAATAGCTTTTAAATTATGTAATAAAATGTCAAATAAACAACGCGATAAAATCCGTATATAGTAGTTCAATTTCAATAAAACCTACGTTAATAAATTAGGCTATGCGACTGATTTAATATAATGTACTGCAATATTTATAATATAATATTATGTTGATCTCTACATTATTTACGCAAGAATATTAAGAGGTAAATTAGAAAGGATATCTCAAAGATCATCACCAATATGATACAAAATGTGACTACAACAGCCAAAGTTGGCAACAGCCAAAATTACAAGAATGGCACGCAAGTCGGTTAACAGAAAAGACACTACGTATTACTCAAGCAGCAAAAATATATTCGTATCTTTCTCATTTCTTTCTTTTCATACCATATTTTATTCCTTTTCTCCTAAGTCAGCAACGTGTGAGTAATACCTACCCCTAGGATTGCAAGCGATCATAAACTACGGTAACTGTTTATTATCAGATAGGCTGTATGGCTGTATGTTTATATAACATGTGAGTCGCCATTAAACCATCAGTTATTGTATTTTTGAAGTGAAACCTTTTTTAGGAGCGTTGAGCATTTTTTGGTGAACAAAAATCATGGAACTCGCGGCATCGTCACCGAACGCATTCAAAATTTAAAAATAATAATCTTATAGCTCGACGATACAATTCACAAGTTACTTAGTTTTTACTTCTATCGGCAGTCCCCAAAGACTGCCCCGCTTTTTTTTAAAGGTTTTTTAACGTCGGTTATCGAGAAGTTCTGCAAATGAACATAGGTTACAGCCACCGCTTACCATAAAGCCAGGCTATAAAGGCTGTATACAAGCCTGCTAGCTTGGTTTTATAAGAAAAGAAACCGTTCCTTCATAAGTATAATGATGAATAACGGTAATTGGTGTAATTTTATCATTCACGACATAATTACGGTAAACAGTAACAAAAAGTGTTAATATGTGATATCTAAATTGCGCACAAGTGTGGTGTATATCCAAAGTTAATGGTACTTTTGTGGGTCATTACCGAGTTGATGAATCAGTTAACATGTCCTCAGTTTGTAACCTTCATTATCCGTACTTGAAATGTTTTAATCTTAATTAATTAGGCTACCTAAGTAGTGTGTGATCTTGAGAAACATTAGGCTAGAAATTCAATGCGTCTTCCTCATTACGTAAGGCGATTACTTAACTAAATATGCTCAGTACAGAAATACAGCCATCCATTGCAGCTATGGTATAAATAGCTGTGTACAACATAATATATCAGGTCACGACGAAACGACGTCCTAAGTACCATCAAAAGTTGCTGAAGGGAGAAAGAATTGTTAACGGACGGTCAAACGATCAATCACCAACTGCTGTGATTGGCTAACTGAATAAGCATTATTTAGTCAATCAAATCACTGGACATGATTTTCACTTTGACAAGTCGTTAATTGGTCTTTCAGAAACTGGCTGGCAGAAATTTAAGTTATCTCACGGAGTTCTTCGTCTTTGAAACAAGTGATTATTTATTAAAATAGGCACATATAACTTTGAAAACTCAGAGGTAGATGCTGTGGGGTTGAACTTATGGTTGACTTCTCAATTCAACGGTTGGCCACAAGGCTGTCTCTGCTATACATACAGTCTCTCACCCATGTATATCCCTGAAAAGGTAAGCCGAAATTGATTACACCCAAAGTCAGGTAAGATTTTAGGTCCCTTGTATCAGGGGCGAGCCTATAACCGTCTACCAGGCCTGACAGCTGCTAATGAGAATTCTTGATAGCAAAACCCACTTAGCACCGACTTGGGAATAAAGCTGGAGTCTCCATGATCAACGATCATGTCCATTAGATCCAGTCAGGCATAGAAAACATAGAAAAGTCAGAAGTGTGTGCTTTGCAATCAAACTCAAGGCCTTTCAAATGACAGTTCAAAGATTTCCCCACTAAACTATCACTGATAATATTATGCAAATCCTACATATTACCAGCCATTACACATAAGCCCCACCAGCACTCAGTTTCTAGGTCATTACTAAGATGCGTAGCGGTTTAATGGCCTTGAGTAATATGTCGAGTATGACCTTCGCTATATTGGTGTCAAATACTAAAACTCGTTGGTGGTTGTAAAACCATGCGTTAATAAACGAACTACATGGTAAAGGCGGGCATGAAACGGTTGCTGATGTATGTTGAATTAACATTTACCAGTAGCTTTGTTGTGTGTATATTGTGTTACAAAGGCTGTATTAAAGGGTCCCTGATTAAGCTTCTAGCTGCGATAGATTTATCGCTTAATATTACAGAACAAAAATAGCGCATCTATCTTTTAATAACAAAACGCTATTTTTGTTTTGTTTACAGGTATTTCTAGAGTTATTCTTTATATACAAGCATCATCATAATGTCAGCCGAAAGACGTCCACTGCTGGATGCAGGCTTCTCCTAAGGTTTCCTTGACTGCTTTATTTATATAGCAATGATACTCTATGTGGGAATGGTTGATACGCGTTATTATTGGGACAATAAAAAAAACTAAAAAAAAGAAAGTACAGTCATAATGGAAATATATCTCTACTTATTAACTGCCTCCGTGGCGCAGCGGTAGTGAATGCGACTGCTGTGCATGAGGTCTCGGGTTCGAATCCCGGGTCGGGCTAACAAAAAGCTTTTGGGTTTTTCTGTAAAAAAAAAAATCTCAATAGCAGCCCGGAGTTAGGAAGTTGGCGGTGTTAGACACCCCCGTGCCTCGGAAAGCACGTAAAGCCGTTGGTCCTGCGCCTGATCTCTCTCCGGTCGTGTCGGATTGCCGTCCCATCGGATCATGAGAGTTAGGGAACAGAGAGTGCACTTGTGTTTGCGCACACACTTGTGCACTATAATATCTCCTGCGCAGATGGCCAGTCTCTGTTAAGACTGACCGCCGTGGCCGAAATTCGGTCTGGAGGACATTATTATTATTATTATTATATCTCTACTTTCTTTTTATACGCCATGCATATTTGCTCGAATGTCGATGTTATTACAACCGAAATTACCCTTAGAAAGCTTCGTTACCCTAAGAAAAGTCAAAACATTTTACTTCTTAGGAAAATGTACTAACATAAACTCTTGTACTTTAGCTGTCTAATATATAGTTGCCGTTGCACACTACATATCAATTTTGTTAGGTATAATATTTGTTAGGTAATATATGCAACACAGATAATGATAGAGTAGTATGTAAATCACGATGGTTCATAAGTTCAGTGCAATAATGCTTGTGAACTAGGTTGTCAATACAATTTATTTTGATTTCCCGTGGGTAAAGCAAGTGTGTGACATGGTAAGTTCATGTCTATAAGTCCTATAAGTCCCTGACCTAAATTAATAGGTGGCGAAATATATTACACCAACAGGCGTAAGTCTATGTTTGTATTCCCATCACTAATATAAGTAAAAATCTAAGTAAGACTAAATATTATCAACATGATTTGGAAGTTCCAGATTAAGTTTGGTACAGTTATCAATACATTTAAAAACTAATGGAAAATGAGTCTAACTTTAAAATTCCTAGTTTAAATTAGTAACTCATGACATTAAATCCATACACAGTATGTTAAACTATTGCAGCATAGGTGTTCATAACAGCTGGAGCCGATAGCTTGTCCTGCAAGAGACGTTACCATAACGTCTCTTGCACGATAACGACGTCTTAGTAACTGCTCGTAGTTCTGGAAGTACGAGACGTGACTAAGGCATGTCTTAAAAGAAATATCGAATATAAAGGATTTCCCGTAAAATATCAATTTAACACTAAAACACCTTATAGTAGAGCTGTGGTGGGAGGGTGCCTAAATAAAATATAAAATAATGTTTCCCAGAACATACCTAAGATGTGTCATTTAAAAAAACATATCTTACAATTCTTTAATAATTGGATGGATGGAAAATTATTACAATACATTAATTTATTTTGTGTACGGAACACATAAACAATTTTTGCTATAATACATAAAATTAGTAAACATTTAATAGTCATAAATACTACCGGGTAAAAACATATTTTTTATGAAACAATTTGTCTATGCCAATCCTTGACTTTGGGCTAAGTTATGCTGACGCTAAAATCCTTACCTATATGCTCAGTTACGTTTTAAATACAGGCAAGAGCGTAAACAGTCTCTACAATTTACTGCCTTCTTCATAATGTGATAAGTATATGGTCAAATAATGAATTGTCGTAACAGAAAAACCGCCGTCAACTACCAATGGTCAAGGTATGCCCATGATGTGTTACGAAACACGAGTTCGTATCATGCTGTAAAATTGCAGAGTCATTCTCGTACTGAGTTGGAAATGAAATCGTTGGATTTTGATCTACGTATTATGTTGTGTGTTACCCAATCGAAATGTTATGGAGTTTCGAAACACATTCCTGAGCTAACTAGAATGTTGTTAATTATTTGATGACGAATGAGCCGGCTTGCCCCGTAAAATATCGATTATACAGAGAACCGGTTTAAGAGTTGTTACTCTGTTTCTGTGTCTTGCGAGATGAGGTAGTCCCACAGGCTGACATGTTAGTCTGTATCCTTGCCAAGCGAGCCTTGTTTATCGCTAAGTTAATATAAAAAAACAGTTTCGTATAAAGAATACCCTTACTATGTTATTAATATCATGCAGCCAGTTATTATGCACCTACACGGACTTTATTCATTAAAGTTGATCTAGGTCTATAATAACTTCTAGAGGACGCCATACGACATCCAGCCACCCTGAGGCTTGACCTGGGGGTGGTGGGTTTTATGGGCATTCCCGCCACCTGATCAACACAAGGTCTAAGAGGCAGCGTGCGTGTTCCCACGCGCGCCTCTGTGTCGTGTGACCGTCACCCCCTTAGGAGGACAGTAGGGATTAAAGTAGTGGTACCCAAAGGGTAGGTCTATTTGTCTAGTGGCCTGCCGTTTCATTCGGCAGGCTGTAACCTCGGCAGGGTCGCGACCGCATGTGCAAGTGAGTCACGCGGCCCCGCCGATTGCGGTTTTGTCGAGGAACACCGTGGTAGGTTTAGTCGGTATTCCGGGAGGTCTAATATCTCATAATTTCAACATCTTTCTTTATCCCGGTGAGTTCGACATAACCCCTCCGCCCGCCCCCGCGGAGGGGAACGTGTCAACAATGCCGAAAGTAAAAAAAAAAAAAACTATAATAACTTGTTAGAGCTAGTATAATAATTTATATTAAAACATTTTCCATGCTAAAGTATAATTTACTTTACAATTAAGAAAGAGGACAATCCATGTCGCAAGACTTGAGCTGGCCCATACAAAAAATTATGTTAGTTTACCAACTAAGTTATTTATGGTTCTACGGTAAGAAATTTAAATTTTCTTCGTGACATGAAGCGAGATTCTTGGTTTAAATGAGAAAATGCTTCATGGTTTGTCTTTTTCCTTTGGTTATAATTATTAAGAACTATTCATTAAGAAGATTCTACATTACTGTTGGCTTGAGTATAGTTAAAATAACTACACATGCTGCAGGAATCCAGTTGGAAGCCCAATATGCACTATATGGTTTTGTTCTATAAGGTTCCAAAGTATATAACAATAAAATTTCTGTGACGTAGTTCTTTGTAAGTATCTACCTAGTTAGACTTTAAAAGCCGGCAGAAGAAAAGAAAATCATGATCAAGTAAGAGATTGACAAAAAACGGTTCATTCATTTTTATGTAAACATCAAATTCTACAATAAAGCTAGCTCCTGTTTCGCGAAAGATTTTACTAACATAGCAATGGACTAATGCAATTTTTATCCTGTGTCATCGAACACACAACACTCGGGCGGCGCTGTCAGTGGCCAGGTAATCACTAAAACAACTTGCTAGCCATGCAATCTAAAAAGAAGAAGTAATATTTGGATGTAGGATGCCGATATTTTACCACATAAGCTTTAGGTCCAATACAACAGTGGCCAAGCCTTATTGTCGGGTTACACAATAATAATAAATAATAAAGTTTATTATGTAGTAGTTTAGTATGTAGTGTTAATTGAAAGAGTTGTGAAAGTAACCGACGAGAAAATATGGTATGCACAAACGGGATTTCGAAAGGGTATGGGATGTACGGATCAGGTCTTTTCCTTACGGTGCATAGCCGAGAGAGTTTTGGCCAAAGGTCAAAAGGTCTATTGCGCATTCGTGGATCTGGAAAAGGCTTATGATAAAGTGGTGAGGAATGAACTTTGGTCGGTATTGTCCATGTATGGAGTGAATAGCACCCTCACGCGAGCTCTGAAATCTCTTTATGATGATTCCAGAGCTTGTGTTAGGATAAATGGGACCTACACAGAATGGTTTAGCATCGAAAAAGGTGTTAGACAAGGATGTGTAGCGTCACCTTGGCTGTTTAACCTATACATGGACAATTGTTTAAAAGATTTAAAAGATTGTGAATGGGGATTAAGAATGAATGAGTTACTTGTCAAATGTCTTCTTTATGCCGATGACCAAGTAATACTTGCGTCATCGGCAGAAGAGTTGCAGGCGATGGTAACTATTATGCATGGTGCTTTTGAGAGTAAAGGAATGAAAATAAATGTAAGCAAGACGAAAGTAATGGTATTTGAAAAGGAAGAGTGCGTGACGATGTGTAATATTATGATTGATGGAGAAAAAGTGGAGCAAGTGAAAGAGTTTGTATATTTGGGTACTTTGTTTACAAGGGATGGTAAACATGAGGGAGATATTGAAAGGAGAACGATTGCGGGAAACAAAGTGAATGGAGCTCTACGCGCTTTTATGAACAGTCGAAATGTTTCCGAAAAGGCACGTTTGGCTGTTCATAGAGGACTATTAGTGCCCACACTTATGTATGGAAGTGAAAGTTGGGTATGGCAAAAGAAGCATGAGAGCAGAATAAATGCTGTAGAAATGAGAGCGCTGAGAAATATATGTGGTGTGACTCTGAAAGATAGAATAAGGAATAGTGTGATTAGAGAGAGATGCGGCATGAAAGTTGATATAGTGACAAGAATAGAAAAGGGTATGTTAAGCTGGTTTGGGCATGTAGAAAGAATGGACGAGGAAAGACTGACTAAGAAAGTTTATAAGGCTAGTGTGAATGGAACAGTCGCAAGAGGAAGACCTAGGCGAACGTTTCTTGATCAGATCGGAGGCGTTCTGGACAAAGGCCAGGTTAAGAGCACCTTGAACCGACGGGCGTGTATGAGGAATGGGATGAAAGTGAATGAAGCCAGAGAAGTGTGTCAGGATCGTAGCAAATGGAAATCCGTAGTCTCTGCCTACCCCTCTGGGAAACAGGCGTGAATCTATGTATGTATGTATGTATGTATATTAATGTTGTGTTACATTTCTAAACGACCCTGGCTCTTGTCAACAAATATAAGAATAACAACAAACAAAATAGGGCATAAGATATAGATTTACAAACTGGAAACCCTGACTTTTAAACTAGGTATGGACCTGTATCTTAGAAGTGCTATCTTCTGATTTCTAGCTTTTAGTTACATTTATATAAGCCCCACAAATAATTACTCTGCAAGCTTTGTGTTGCTGTTGATAATATATTTTAGCTGACTCAGAAATCGACCTCGTTGCCCCACAGTCGACAATAATTACGATCACGCCACTTAATGCGGTCAGTTTAGTACTACTATCTAGCAACAAGCATGAATTAAACCAATGAATGACTAAATACTTTTAATATTAAGCAACTGATCTGGTCGGTTACCCGTGAGAGTATTGATTTAGATGCCTGAGATTATTTGTTAATCGACGCCTAGATAGTACTACCTACCAGCATTTCTTATGTAAACTAGTTTCAACTATAGATATGAGTAATCAGCTACAGTAGCTTAGCGTAATTAAACAATAGAGAGCGCATATTCATCCCATATTCGTGTCCGGCCATTAGGGCCCCATTTCGGTACGCCCCCGGCCGCAACGCACCCACAGTGAACAATTTGTTATTCCGCTACGCCCCCGGTCGTGACGCTCCCGTTGTAAAACAACTGGAGAAGACACTTGAGCAATTACTATTGAAAACAAGTGTTTTTGAATTTGAAATCGACAGAATGGGGGAGCAACCCTTTCACGTCCTTGTCGGCCTCGATGGCGTAATAGTTAGTGTAACCGACTGCCACGCCTGAGGTCGCGGGTTCAATTCCCACACAAGTTAAACATTTGTGTGCATGAACATGGATGTTTGTCTTGGTCTGGGTGTTTCTATGTATAATATGTAAGTATTTACAAAAAAAAGTATATATATATGTATGTTTATCCATTGTCTAGTACCCATAGTACAAGCTCTGCTTAGTTTGGGCTAGATGGTATAGTATAGTATGTGGAAGAATATTATTATTATTATATTAATATTAATTAAACACTTAATTGTAGGTATATCTGAGCAGATTTTGTCCGCAGTTTCACTCGCATAAGTGTAGGTTTCTTTAGTAACAGCACTTTTTTGTTTGAAAGGTACCTCATGTCCTTTGTTCCCCTGACAACGTGATTGCGAAATTTCATGACGATCGGTCGAGTAGTTAATGCTTGAAAGCGTAACAAACAAACAAAATCACATTCGCTATTGTAATATTATTTTGGATTATAGACACTGAATGAATTATAGAGATATACATAGGTTTCACAAACAATTTATAGAATAATTAATAATTTTTACTGAAATTTTGCAAATGTTGGTGACGTTCGGTGCAATAGTCCGCGAGAGTTGTGCACGCCCTAAGTTTTTGTATGGTTTTCCTAGTCTGTGATTTTATTTTTACTTATATATTATAATATATATAATTTCGGTTCTAGCGACCCACCTGACACTTAGGGCAGGACTAGGAACAACCGTGGTAGGTTTAGTCGGTAGGACCCGGACTATACATCTTTCTCCGGGTGAGTCCGAAATACCCTCATTGCTCCCCTTTTTTTCGCTGTGAGGGTTGCGTAAAGCATTTCCTCAAGTTAAAATAAAATATTAATTAATACAAAGGACGGGGTGTTATGACCTATATTGTAAGGTTAATGTTTTGATCAATACTAGGTATTCGTCGCCCCATGTTAAAATGTAAACTTTTACTAAGACTATGTTAATTGCGAGCAGTTTGATGTAATACTTTGAAAAGTGCAGTTGTTAAATTATATAGGAACACTCTAATATCTTATTTGAATGTGCTTGAAGAAGATGATAGGAGTGAATGAAGCAACGCATTATAGAACCGTGAAAATTCGAATAAACTAACGCCTGAGAAGTAAGTATAGCGACTTTTACCTGGGAACTCGGTTAAACTGAAGTAGCTCTACTGAGGAAATACAGTCAGCGTAATAAGTCCATAAATAATCTCTAGATTTATTTAAATTGTTTCATCATACAGAATAATTATAATTTATATTCTTTTCTTTTCTTTTTCTCAGCCAAATAAAATTTTTCTTTTCCTACAGATATTTTCTACGCTTGTTTTTCTTTATCCAACTTGATTTTAAAGTCAATTCAGATTTTTTCCTAAAATCAAGTCACTGAAGTGTCATTATTTTATCACGAGGTAATTTACACTTGTAATACTTTGGGAGAAAGATGTAATATAGTTATGTTGCAAGTATAATGCAACTGTGACGATTCGACAATTATAATGAAATGTCTTGCAAATTATTATTTAATGCAAATCTGAAAGAAGTAGAGCATAGCGAGTTAACGCATTGTTCAAATCTGGAAAAGCCCATCTTGAGAAATACCTCTACATAAATACATATACCTGTATCTGGTCGAAATGGTAAGCAAATGAGAATCGCTCTTTTAAATGTCACTAGGCTCGTTTTTACGTCACAAGTTATAAGAAGCCAGCCTCTTTTCGCATTGGAGCTATATTTCTAGACTTCGTGCTGTGACTGAAAATGGCCTACTAAATCAATAAAAATATTTATGTTTTTATTTCGACATTCAATTTTTTGATATATTTATAAATAATTTAATTACTTAACTTATTAAGGTTTTAGATGATGTGGGGGCCAGTCAGTGTAGACCGGTGACACTTCGACCCAATGGGATCTTTTGCGTCGACACTCTCCCAATAACGACTGCCATAGATGTTCATGTCAGCCGGGACCGACAGATTAACGTGCTCTCCGAGGCATGGAGCAGGCGATAATTGTCAACTAATGCGCACATAATTTCGAAAAGTCATATAACATCCGAAAGTCAGTGGTGCGCGACGTGGGTTCGAACCCGAGACCTTCTGCATTGCAGTCTGTTGGTCTCCCCACTGAGCTATCGCTGCTCTTTTAATTGTATTAACTTTCTTATTATATAAATTTTGCTAATTATTAATTTCTGTTAAATGATTAAACCAAACAACATTTGCGTGCCACTATGTATAGCAAACATGTAAGAACAATAAATACCCTGTGACATACTTCATGCCTGAAATTGTATGTATATATTTCATGTTTATGCAAATAAATATTATCTTATCTTATCTAATTCTTATTGCTTCATCCATGAATGAACAGACTTAGCAGATCCAAGTCTTCAGCACGAATTTATACCACGCCACCAACAAAGCTTACCTTCACCCTACAAAAGAAACCATTAGCTGGTTTCATTGCATGCTTATCAATAGGTAGCTCTCTTTGGTATAAAAATAAATCTCTAACTTCCTTTGACTAACGACGACTGACCCTGGCCACGTTCTTGGACTTTGAATCTGAGAACTGCGAATTATATAATTGAACTAGATACTAATACCTTGGACTACTGATCTTTCTTTCATCATTATAAATTATGTGCCAACGCCCCATTTGAATAGACGTTAGCTGACATAAATTATTTATTTACTATTTTACAATGACTTTAGATAATTATTCCCATTCGGATATATTCTTGGGTATTTAGAAATTAAGAAATTCTATGAAAGAGATGGTATGGACACGTAACGAGAAGACCACCTGGCTGCATAGCTAGGCATTACGAATTTCCGCCCTGGTCGTAGATCTATAGGCCCGTCCAAAACAAGGTGAAAGGTTGTAGAGCAAAGAGATATGAGGGAGTGCCAGCTGTCTGAATACGATTTTGAGGATAGAGCGAAGTGAAAGAGCAAGAGCAGGAAGACTGACCACACTGCTATGAGGTCCAGCAAGAGAAACAGAAAGAGAAATTCTCCGGAGCAGTATGATCTCTAAAATAAACCTAAACCCAGTGCTGGCGATATGTGGATGTTTCACCTTTGCCTACTAGGTTTAATGATGATTTTGTTTATTTTAATGCTTATTATATCAAACAAGTGTACGGTCTGTCCGATGGTGATGCGTTACTGAAACTTGTAGACGCTTGTAACATCGGTATCACCTACCATAAGAACTACTGAAATATAACAGTTTTGATGGCTGCCGTCTTCTATAGGGTAGATACTGACTGATATAGGCTGTTCCAGATTTGGTCAATATTTTGTTGTCTATTATTACAACACAAATAAGATATTTAAAGCAACATCTTATTAGCTAAAATATATAAAAAATAGCTCAACATAAAAAAAGGTAACTGATTCTTTTTTTCTGCACTAGAATTATTTCCGTGTTGTGTGGAACTTAACAAACATTAAAATAACATAATAGAACCCTAGACTGGGAACAATGATTTGTGGACCACATAAATTTTTTACTCGTATCTCAATTCCACAACACTCAGCGTAGTGACGAGGCGTACACGTGAACCATTACGCTATCCCACACTCTTCATACACATAATAAGGCTCAAGCGTATTTTAATCGTTTCAGTTAGAAAGCTGCGTTACGTTTGCTAGCTGCAAAAATGTGACCTACGTTAAAATTCGAAAACATCCGACTCTTGCAGTAACGCCCTAAATGTGCAGAGCAAAAACCATGCGTATATCAAAATTGCGCACATCACCTTCAATACAGCGCAACACTTCTGACATTTGCGCAATCTTTCACGACTTTCTTGCGTCTAATAATATGCATGATTCTATTAGAATGAATATTATTTCTTTATTAATCGGATACCGTTTGGCCGTGACACGATCGATTTCTTAACATTTATTTGTTTGCGTGATGAGTTTAAATGAATTTGCATATGTATGTATTATGTTCTGTATGTTTTCGTCGTTTGTATCTACGTTCAATAAGAAATGCTTACAAGATAGCATTAATATTCAATTAATATGTTTTGTGAAATTAATTACACGTATGATGCGTCGCAATACTTGCTATTTTTTATACTAGTAATATGGGTTGGCAATCACGTGATTCCGACTGTCTTCGATCCAGGATCCTTTAGGCGGGATGTGAAAAAGCAACATAGGCCGTCAAAGTAGAAACCGTAGCACTACTTTAGTTGTTATAAGGACGTGGGGTGGAGGGCTCTGCTCGTGGACTACACGTCTGCTTACTATCAAAGGGAATGTAGACTTTTGATTTACTACGTTAAAAATACCCTCAAGCTAAGCTAATATGCTTGTGGTTGGAGTTCACGTCGAATTTGAACCTACAACCCCTCGATTGCAAGTTCGATACCTTATCTATATATATAAAACTCTTCCGTTACTGAGTGACTGACAGACAACGCACAGCCGAAACTACTGAACGCAAGAAGCTGAAATTTGGCATGTATGTTCCTTGGAGAGTGTAGGGGAGCACTAAGAGAGGATTTTTGGAAATTCCACCCTGAAGGGGGTGAAAGGGGTGAAACCCGATATTCACACGGGAACGGGACTTACGCGGGTGAAACCGCGGGAAAACTACTAGTATAATATATAATGTCAGCCCTGTATTAATCTATCCCACTGTTGGGCACAGGCCTCTTCTCAGTGTAAGAACGGTTAAGCTATAGTCCACCACACTGCTTCTTGCTTAGATGCATTTTGCTTTTTGCTTTGCTGCGTTCAATACATTATCGTTATACATGTGTAAGTTTTAATGTTCTCAACGTCTGCAGTTTCACTGAATTCCGATTCAGGATATATAATTTTATCCAGTTTGCTTATATGTGATATACATTCATAGTATAGTCATATCGGAGCAGCGATAGCTCAGTGGGGAGACCAACAAACTGCAATGCAGAGGATCTTGGGTTCGAACCCACGTCGCGCACCTCTGACTTTCGGAAGTTATATGACTTTTAGAAATTATGTGCGTATTGATTGACAATCATCGCCTGCTCCGTGCCTCGGAGAGCACGTTAAGCCGTCGGTCCCGGCTGCCATGAACATCTATGGCAGTCGTTATTGGGAAAGTCAGTACCCTCTAATATCCTGACACTGGTCTAGCCTTAGGGTATCGTTAGCCTTCTGGTTGCGGAGGTCAGGTGGCAGCAGCTCCGTGTAAAAACAGATATCAAGTCAAAGCCGGTTACACTAGAAAAGCCGATCCCAAGTGACTTAGGAATAATAAAGGCTAGGGAGAAGAAGAGTCATCTCGGAGGCGCAGCGTTAGTAAATGAATCTGTTGTGCGTAAGATCTCGGATTTGATTTCTGAGATGGAATGACAACAGATTTTTTGGTTTTAAGGGAGAAGAATCCCATTTCTTGAGGAAAATTATTGGGTATATAACATCACGTTTCGAGTAATGGGAGGCGAGCAGTAATCATAAATATGAGAGATACCTAGAATTTATATATCCACGAAAGTATAGGCAGAAACTAGTTGTATGTATGTATACCTACATATATATACTGATTGAATAAAGATTTATTTCCTTCTTTCTGTCTTTCTTTCTAAGCACCTATGTATATTTTAGCATCTGTGTTTTGAGCTATCTTGGCTACGCCTTGCAACTTCTGGTAATGCGTCCTTTTTTTGGACTATACTAACTATCAAACAAGCTGTTGGTTTTTGTAACCTAAGAAGTACAATCTCCGTTCGTTATCAAGGTATGTAGTAATGGTAATTTCGCGGTATGATACAAGTTGCAAAAACGTTACGTTATAGTTTTGCTTAGTATGTAACAGCTACTTGGTGGTACAGCGGTAGATAATGTGTGCTGTTGAAGAATAATTAGGGTTCGATGCCCGGGTCAGCTAACAAAAACATATTTGATTATTTTATAAGACACACCTCGGAAATAAAAGCCTTATAACACTTTAACAGTTTATTCGCTTATTTTTATTAAATTCAACACTCACTTCGCAGTTTGTTATAGTTCATATCATAAATTGAAAATTATTATAATATTTCGCACTACATACGGCTACAGTAACACTTTCACAATCCTCGGTTCACAAACGAATCCCCGAGTTGCAACGCCGATCCACCACAATGGCTATTATCAATATAATGACTATATTTATTGCCAACGGAAGTTGATGAACTTACGTTCAATATTAAATAATAATATTTGACAGATATTGGTCGATACAAATACTTCTCACTGATTAAATATTCCTAGACGGAAGTTGATAAATCTCCATTCAGTAACATTTATAAAAAATTATTTAATAGAAATATTGCCTAATAACAATATATTAGATGACGGAAGTTGATAGACTTCCGCTTAATATTCAATATTTTGTATTATAATATTTTGTAGAATTTAGTCAAATAAATACCTTTATAAACTAAATATTCGTTGATGGGACTTGATGAACCTCCGCCCAATAAATATAAAATATCCATCAAGAATTAGTCGACATATATACTTTTAAATATCTAAATATTCGATGACGGAAGTTGATAACTTTCGTTTATAGTTTATAATCTAAGTATTGTTGTTGATGTGCTGTATAAATTAATATTCGTATATAATTATAAATATTAGTATGTTGCTTACATTTTTATTTTTAAGACAATTTATTCATATGGTTTTAGTTGTATTGCGGTGAACTTAAGATATGTATATATAATTAATGAATACAAAGTACACCCAGACTCAGAAATTATATTAGCCGCGAGCCTGGCAAATCTCTTATAACACATAACTGAATGCATTCCAAAATTAGTAGCGAAGTTAATAGTGTATATTTCTTAAAATGTCCTAATCGTATTAGACATATACATAATTATACTATAATTATGATCTAATTGATGCTAGATTAAACACACACACAAAATTGCATTTGCAACAAGTTTTTTTTTTTTCGTTTCTGTTATCTATCATTTGTTAGAATTTATATATTGTTAATGATCATATTCTACCATTATTCATTTAGACATATTTATTGGCTACCTATTTTATTGTTACGTGGATTAGGAAACATTGAGAATTTCGCCTGTCTTTTAAATCCTAAATAATTATTATTACTATGATCCTTCTGCATTAGTATTACCATTACGTATTTTGTTACTTTTCACTGTACGATTTGTTCGTCTATGTAATCTTTTAAAGTTAGCGACTTACCTCTTTTTACTATCATGTTCATAAATCATAAATACTAAACACTAATATTTATATTGCTCACTTATTTGTGCATGCAGTGGCTACCTTAAAAACCTTTCATAACCATGCAAGTGACTAGAAATTTATTGTTTTTTATTATTGTGAATGCATTCTTGTTATAACCACTGGTGGTCCTAAAATAAATAAATAAATCTTCTCTCTTAGCCTTTATTATTCCCAAGTCACTCGGGGTCGGCTTTTCTGGTCTAACCAGATTTGACTGGATATCAGTTTTTACACGGAGCGGCTGCCACCTGACCTCCGCAACCCGAAGGCTAACGATACCCTAAGGCTAGACCAGTGTCAGGATATTAGAGGGTACTGACTTTCCCAATAACGACTGCCATAGATATTCATGGCAGCCGGGGCCAACGGCTTAACGTGCTCTCCGAGGCACGGAGCAGGCGATAATTTTCAATCAATACGCACATAATTTCGAAAAGTCATATAACTTCCGAAAGTCAGAGATGCGCGACGTGGGTTCGAACCCGAGACCCTCTGCATTGCAGTCTGTTGGTCTCTCCACTGAGCTATCGCTGCTATAATATAAAATAAATAAATAAATAAAATAAATTAATAGTTCAATTGCAAAAGTTACGAGTATGTCAAAAACGTACCCTTGTTCTCATTGCAGATGCATTTTTATGTAGATTACAAATATATAAATTTTATCAGAGTCATCCTACATACAAACATATCCCAAAAGAGCGAATTACACCCACATTTCGCTAGTTATGGGTGTAGGTCTTGCATAATTGGGGCCATGCTGTGGCTGTCGTTTAACAGTTCCAGCCTACGTGCTGCCACTTATAATTTCTAGACAAAAAACTTATAACATCTGAACCCGAGACCTTAAGCACAGTAGTCGCACAAACTACCGCTGCGCCATTGAGGCAATATAAAATCTATATAAAATACGGTGTATCTATCCGTCAGTTTCCCATTCATGCGTACAAACAGAACAACATGGATTCTGATAGAGAGACAGTTCAAAGGCCGAATAAAAATTAAATGTATTTGCTTTTTATTCCTGCATACATGAGGTTATAGTCCATTTTTATTTGGTAAACAAACAATTCATTGTAAAATCATCCAGCTTCTGCTTTCAAAACACATTAGTTCTATGATATATACATGCACATTACTTTGAAAAGTCAGAGATGCGCGCCTTCGGATCGAACTCGAGACCTCTGCGTGGCAGTCCAACGATTTCTCACTAGGCTATCGCTGCTTTAATCTATCAAGACTTAAAATAATTAAAAATCTATTGTGACTGGCCACCGGTGTGCCACAGTGACTCAATAAGTTAAAATGTCTACATCAGTAAAGGAAATAAAACAGAAGTATTCTCACCGCTAAAAATGACACCATGTAATCTATACAATATATATATATATTATATCACATACATCAATCACAATACCATCTAGCCCAAACTAAGCAGAGCTTGTACTTTGAGTACTAATACAATATACACTAACAATGGATAAACATACATATATACCTTTTTTTAGTAAATACATACATATTATACATAGAAACACCCAGACCAAGAGAAACTTCCATGTTTGTCTTGGTCCGGCCATGCACACAAATGTTTGACTTGTACGGGATACGAACCCGCGACCTCAGGCGCCTCCCAAATGAGGATGAGACAAGAAAGACAATACACAAAGATGGGTCTCTATCACTGAATATATTTACTACTCTTATATCGCACTCTTAATTAAACAGAGTATTATCTATGTATTTTGGATTAAGAAAATTTAAACTCTATTGCAATTACTTGACATAAGTATAATATTAGAATTTATAGTCACGCAATTAGAGTTAAAATTGCCTTACTTCCAAATTTCGAGTTAAGTCGGTCTTTTATTAAGAGTGCGATATGTTCTGTGTTCTCCATGTATTATCTCTAGCTACCAGTACACCATATTTGTATACTAAAAAAGCCTAGAAAGAAAAATGGACTAAACAGCTGTGGCGTTCCGGTAGTGTAGTGGTTAGTGTAACCGACCGCCACGCCTGAGGTCGCGGATTCGATTCCCGAACAAGGCAAACATTTGAGTGCATGGACATGGATATTTGTCTTGATCTGGGTTTTTCTATTATGTATGTATTTACAAATAAAAAGTATTTATGTATGTTTATCCATTGTCTAGTACCCATAGTACAATCTCTGCTTAGTTTGGGCTAGATGGTGTTGTGTGTATGTGATAGAATATTATTATTATTATATCCGTGACCCACTCAACCTGTTCACTCGTATACGCTGCCTAAATTACTAAATTAATCCCAGTCTAGACATCAATTTCAACACAGCTGGTCGCTTACACTTGAATAATTATAATTTGATGAAATATTTTAGCAATTTCTCTAAATATTTATGAGACCTTGTGTCGTGGCAGCGGAAGGATACGATGAGGTATTGAAAGTTGGTTCGCTAGTGCGAATGTATATGACTATTAATATGAAATTCGGAACGGGAATTAATTAATATTTAATATTCTACCACATACACACAACACCATCTAGCCCAAACTAAGCAGAGCTTGTACTATGGGTTCTAGACAATGGATAAACATACATATATACTTTTTTTTTGTAAATACATACATATTATACATAGAATCACCCAGACCAAGACAAACATCAATGTTCATGCATACAAATGTTTGACTTGTGCGGGAATCGAACCTGCGACCTCAGGCGTGGCAGTCGGTTAGACTAACCACTACACCATAGAGGCCGACAATTAAAACGAACATACATATGTATTTTTTCAGATGTTGTCGTTTCAATTACGTTGCACTTGCTTTGCTAACAAACTGGCGAATTATATGCACCAAAAGCCTAGTTGGGTGACTGTTGGAGAGTCACAGAGGAGTTTCGAGTTCGGTCCCAACGCACCGATGACTTTTCGAAGTTATATGCGTATTAATCATTTAATTATTTCTAGCTTTAATAATGAAGAAAAACGTTTTGAGAAAACCTGCATGTCTGAGAGTTCCCCATAATGATCTCAAAGATATGTGAAGTGTGCCAATCCGCAGTAGGCCAGCGTGATGGATTATGGCCTTATCCTTCTCACACTGAGAAGAGGCCCGTGCCCAGCAGAGGAATAGGTTGATACAGGGCTTATTTTATTAGATGTCCAGGCAAGCTTCCCTCACCCTAGTGTCACATCCAAAAATGCAATCAGTTTGCGCTAACCGGAAACTCAAATATCTACCGGAGTCCGAAGAAATTGTTTTAGAGTCGTGTTACAAAAATTTAAGAATCTCAACATCCTAATATTCTTACATTATTTATTTGACGGTAAATCCTTTAAAGTTATGTATAGGTTTGCCTAGTTTGGGGTCAATGTTACATTGTATTACGTATTATATATTTGGAAATAAATAACTAACTAATAATTGGCTTATTGTCATTCGTTTGCGCTTATGAATGGGTTTAATTGTCAGGCTCCAGCTTCGATCCTTAGTAGTGAAGTGACTAAGCTTAGGATCCTAGACAAGTGTGTCAAATAGGCCGGCAAGAGACGCCCGGTTGTCACCACTGCGGCGACTGCCGCGACGTTGTTGAGGGCACGGCGCTGCACACTTTGGCGTACTGCCCCGCCTGGGCATCGCAGCGCCGTGAGTTGATCGCGGCAGTCGGACTGATTGTCCTCTCACTTCCGGCCGTAGTTCAGTCTATGGTCCGGAGTGAGAGATCGTGGAACGCCGTCGCCTCCTTTTGTGAGGAAGTAATTTCCATCAAGGAGGCGGCGGAGCGGGAGAGGAAGCGCTTATACCCTCTCCCCAACCGCAGAACCGGGCGCTGGAGGGCGCGAGATGACCTCCAGCCACCCTGAGGTTTGATCTGGGGGTGGTGGGCTGCGTGGGTCTGCTCGCCACCCGATCAGCACCAGGTCCGAGAGGCGGCGTGCGTGTTCCCACGTGCACCTCTGTGTCGTGTCTTTGTTCCCCACAGGGGGACAGTGAAGGAAGTATTTTTGTGAAGTGGCCTGCCGTTTCACACGGCGGGCCGAAACCTCGGCGGGGTCGCGATTGCATGTGAAAGCGATTCGTGCGGCCCCGCCGCCTATGGTTATGTCGAGGAACACCGTGGTAGTTTAGTCGGTATTACCGGGGTATCTTTCCCCCGGTGAGCCCGACATAACCTCTCCGTCGCCCCGCGGAGAGGTAGGCGTCAACGCATTCCGCCGCGTAAAAAAAAAAAAAGGATCCTAAATAAGTACTGTGTTATCTATGATAAAATCGCTTCCTATTACGTGGGAACTAGCTTAAGTAGCGATAGCTTAGTGGGAAAACTCATGGATAGCCACGCAGAGGTCTCAAGTTCGATCCCGAGGCGCGCATCTCGAACATTTCGAAGTTGTGTGCGTATTAAATAGTTAATTATCGCTCGCTTTTACGGTGAAGGAAAACATCGTGAGGAAACCTGCATGTCTGAGAGTTCTCCATAATGTTCTCGAAGATATGGTATGAAGTCTGCCAACCCGCACTGGGTCAGTGTGGTGGATTATAGCCTAACCCTTCTCACACTGAGAAGAGGCCCGTGCCCAGCAGTGGGACAGTTTAATACAGGGCTGATATTATATATGTATATATATAAATCATAGCTAGGGAAATGTGGTTGTAATAATCTATGCAGTCTTATATAAAAACGGCCGAAATCGGCTACCACCTAATCTGAAAGAATACAGTCAAATGCGTCATGCTTTCATCACAACACACGCTAACTAACAATGAAACATATCCATTTTTCCCATTATTATAACTACATATTCGTCCACACAAAATAAAATGAAACAGCAATACAATGAGCTATGTTGTGCATTGGATTTGGTCATCAGAAATAACAATACAATTTTTTGTCGCAATGCGCAAGCCAGTTGGGTAATTACAAGTTCATTGCAAATCACCGCAAAAAGCCTTGGTAGATGGTACATGGAAAAGTACAAGTACCGTAAATCCAATTGTTGAATAGTTTATAGGTGTTATTTTCAAGAAACGTGTTCCTTGATTGCATGAATTTTGTAATTGTTTTAAGTGGTTTCTTCGCCATTATGCTGTGTCGATCCTTACACGGGCTTAACATTAATTGTGTGCTACAGAAATATTTGTTCTGAGTTTGGTCTTTCATTCGTCCATTGCTTGTAAAGTCATTCACGATACAGGGTTGAGTGCCAGAGTTAACTTTTTATATAAATGAATCTGTGTATCACACAAGCGTGCATTCGAACTATAGTTAGATGCAGTACAGTATTGTCGCACAAGCGTTGATTGTCGATGGTTGATTACCGATGAAAATTCGAATCTTTATCTTTAAGCAAAAATATATTAAAACCAAAATATTTGAAACTTTGGCAAATATGTGAATGCGTGCAACTTTTATATTGATTTAGTATTGATGCGAGTAAAATAATTGATTAAACTTTTATAATTCTATATAAAAGTTTCACACATTCAAATATTAATCATGCGGTATGAAGATATAGCACAAAAAAATAGTCAGTACCAATGTCGCCTTAAATTCGACTATTTGATTACGATTCGAATTATAAATAATGACAAAATATCGCTCAACGTTCGGATACGGTATCATACTATTAGCCATTGCCAGAGCATATTATAGCGTGACTGAGTTCCTTAATGAAAAAGAATTTGTATTGACATAATTAAATTAATTTAGACCTGTATAATAATGCTGATTAATGTCATAATTTAAATATAAATTAATTAAATTTAAATAATTTAGACAAGAAAATAATATATTGTTACATGTATCTTTTTTTTAATAATTTTATAATCTAATTATTAAATATTGTCTTCTATTTACGCGAATATTATTCATTGAAATTAAACTGCTATATACGGATTTTATCGCGTTATTTATTTGACACTTTATTACAAAATTTTGAAATGTTTTACACTACTACTACTATTAAACTTTACAAATTTTTAAGCTAATTAAATTATTATTAAACTATTTAGATTTAATTTATTTTTACACTTTCCCCGACGTTTCGGTTGCTTTTCAGCAGCCATGGTCACGGGGAGACTAAGATGGCAGTTGTCTCAATGTTCCAGTGTAGTTATTTCAAAGTACCCGAACGTAAAGTAATTATTTTGCACGTCATACTGTGACAAACATGTCTGCACTTTATTTATTTTGTCATCTTGTATGTATGCACTTTCTTTGTATGTACACACACATGATTATGCAAAAAAAGCTTAACTTAAGCTTATCTTATACAATATTTGATTTTCTATTTTAATAGCACTTGTACTTACGTCGCTAGCGTTAATCGCATTTTCGAACTCCGTAGTAAACTCCTACTTACAAAATTATGTTACTTGGTATTTTTTATAACAGTCTCACTTATTCGCCTGCCCATCTTATTAAACTAAACTTCTTCTCTCTTAGCCTTTATTATTCCCAAGTCACTTGGGGTCGGCTTTTCTGGTCTAACCGGATTTGACTTTGCCTGTCCTAGGGAAGGTGTACGAGAGGATGCTGGTTGCTCGTCTCAAGTTCTATTTGCTGCCGAGGATGAGTACTCGCCAGTACGGCTTTATGCCCCAGAGAAGCACCGAAGACGCCCTCTATGACCTCATGGGTCACATAAGGGCAAAGCTCGATGAGAAGAGAATAGTTCTTATGGTGTCCTTGGACATAGAGGGTGCCTTCGATAGCGCCTGGTGGCCGGCAATAAAGGTAAGACTGGCTGAGGAAAGGTGTCCGGTGAACTTGAGACGAGTAATCGGTAGCTACCTTAGCGATAGGGAGGTGAGGGTGAGGTACGCGGGCGAGGAGTGCAGACGTTCCACCGAAAAGGGCTGCGTCCAGGGCTCGATAGGCGGTCCACTCCTGTGGAACCTTCTATTAGATCCCCTCCTACATAGTTTAAAAGGTAGGGCGGTACACGTGCAGGCATTTGCGGATGATGTGGTGTTGGTGTTCGATGGTGACACAGCCCTGGAAATTGAGGGACAAGCCAATGCCTCTCTCGAACATGTGCGGGAGTGGGGTATCGGAATGAAGCTGAAATTCGCACCGCACGAAACCTGTGCGATGGTAATCACGCGGAAGCTGAAGTACGATGTCCCGCACCTCAGCATGGGCGGGATAGACATTGGAATGTCCACGGAAATCAAAATCCTGGGGCTCACCATCGACCACAAACTCACCTTCAATACACACGTCACAAATGTATGCGGAAATCTACGTTGCGGCGGTGGAGCCGACGGTGCTGTATTGCGCCAGTAGTTGGTAGGTACGTGGCGGTAAATAAGCTTGGTGTCCGAAAACAGCTGAACGTGGTACAGCGCGGATTCGCCCAAAAGCTGTGTAAGAGCTATCGCACGGTCTCCCTGCACTCGGCACTAACCCTGGCTGGGCTGCTTCCTCTGGACCTCAGAGTTCGCGAGGTGGCCTCGCTATACGAGGCCAAGAGAGGAGTGACCCAGCCATGGATGGGAGACTGGGAGATCGAGCGAATGGCTCCGGCTATAGAGGCACCTCACCCCGCAGAGCATACGAACCTGGAGTTCGTAAATCTGGTAGACGAGGAACAACTTCAGCGCACCAACAACATCGAGGTGCGCATCTTCACAGACGGGAGCAAGATTGAGGGCCGGGTCGGTGCCGCGTTATCCGTGTGGAATGACCGGATCGAAACCAAGGCCCTCAAACTTGCTTTGTCGTCACACTGTACCGTCTACCAGGCTGAACTCCTGGCAATATGCAAAGCGGCCAGTGAGATCCTCAGGCGAGGCGCGTCCACGTTTGGTATCTTCAGCGACAGCAGAGCCGCTCTCCTGACGGTAATTAACCGTAATGCCCTCCATCCCCTGGCGGTAGAGGCCAGAAAAGCCATTCGGCAAGGCATGGCCCAGAGCAAGGAAATATCCTTGTTCTGGGTCAAGGCCCACGCAGGACTGGAGGGAAATGAGCGGGCTGACGAGCTCGCCAAGGAAGCGGCTCTGAGGTTGAAGAAGGCACCGGACTACGGTCTGTACCCCGTTTCATTCGCGAAGCGAAGTCTGCGACGGGCTTCGCTTGGCGAGCGGAACGAGAGGTACAGAGAGGGCGAGACCGCCTCCGTCACCAAGCTGTTTTTTCCGTGCGCGGTGGCGGCGTACAGCATCGTCCGCAAGATAAAGGTCGCCGGCATCACGACCCAGCTGTTGACGGGGCATGGTGGGTTCTCCGGATACTTGACTCGTTTCAAGTGTAAGGAGGACCCATCGTGCGCCTGTGAGCCGGGCGTCGAAGAGACGGTCCAACACCTGTTGATAGACTGCCCTATACACGACAAGGATAGGCTGGAATTGGAAGTGGAGACTGGGGTCAAAATAACAACAGTCAACTTACCCATCTTAATTAAGGATCATGGTAAACAATTTATTAAATATGCACATAGAATAGTAAGAATTGCAAATATTAGAAATAAGGTGTAGTATAGTATCTAAGTTAGGTATTTGCTGATACCAGAACCCTAGATATAAGAAATAGTAAATAAGTTGTAGCATAAGAGAATGTGTACAAATAAAGAAAAGTAGTAATAAGGTAGGATAAGGAAAATAGCATGTAAGAAATGTAAATAATAATTTAAAAATGTAAACTACCTAAACCCTTATTATCCCCCAAGTATGAAAGGAATAGAATGAAATTACGAGGCATAAATGCGAGAACTAGAATGGTACTAGAGGACTGGAATGAGAGCGTGAATAGGTTTTAGTAATATAATAATAGCCCTTGCACATGTATAAATAAAATAAAGATTAGGAGCAACAGCTGCCCCTCATTTTCGTAAACAGTAGGCTCTGTCTCTGGCAGAGGAGCAAGAACACCCTGTGATGACGGGTGCTAAAAAAAAAAAAAAAAAAAACCGGATTTGACTGGATATCAGTTTTTACACGGAGCGGCTGCCACCTGACCTCCGCAACCCGAAGGCTAACGATACCCTAAGGCTAAACCAGTGTCAGGATATTAGAGGGTACTGACTTTCCCAATAACGACTGCCATAGATGTTCGTGGCAGCCGGGACCGACGGCTTAACGTGCTCTCCGAGGCACGGAGCAGGCGATAATTGTCAATCAATACGCACATAATTTCGAAAAGTCATATAACTTCCGAAAGTCAGAGGTGCGCGACGTGGGTTCAAACCCGAGACCCTCTGCATTGCAGTCTGTTGGTCTCCCCACTGAGCTATCGCTGCTACGCGAGCATCTTATTAAACTAAACAATAACTATTAATTCAGCAAAGTCGGCCAAAGTAGTAATCTACTAGAATACGTAATTATGTTTTGATTACAATCAATTGTAACTTGTATAATAGTACTATTGTTACTTCAGCTGTAATCGTTGAATGTTAGATATTTTGAAACATTTACTACTTATTACAAAATAACGTAGACCTTAGAAATGAAATGTCATGCTTTAATGAGTTGAGTATAAGTAGATTCATTGATAACATTCCTAATGAGGTAGGTATTACCATTTTAAGGTCATATTTAGTATGGGTCAAATTTGTCGATGTCCATAAAATAAACAGGTGAAAACAATTAAATATGTTTGCACGTTGTATTCTGGTGATGCATCCCGAAAAGGCGAAACATGAATCGCTGTAGGTATATTTTGTGTTCGCAGTGGAATAGTTCAAGATGGAGTACTACCGTGTGTAATGGCACACGTACACCATCAGAAGAGTTCAGTATTGTCAACCTCTTTATATTGTTACTAGCTGTTGCCCGCGACTTCGTCCGCGTGGACTTTAATTTATTACCCAATACCTACTTTCAATTTGTTATCTAATTTTAATATATAAAACTACAACTAAAGAAATTAATAAGTCTAACTACACATATATAGGTAGTTAGCTATATATTAAAAAAATACATATGATATTGCGGACTTTTTTGTAAATATTGATACGTTCTATAATACTGTAGAACATTTTTTTGTTCTATCATCAATAGTTTCCGCAGCGCACGCGATGACAGATTTTTTATGACTAATTTTCTCACACCCTGGGTTATATTATTGAATTTTTATTATGGATCCCTATTTTTTTTGAAAATGTAATATAGCTTATGTCACTTAGTGAAGAAGCAGCTTTCTAATGGTGAAAGAATTTTTGAAATCGGTCTTGTAGTTTTTGTGTGAAAACATTACAAACATACATACAAAAACACAAATGTTTCCTCCTTATAATATTAGTTCAGATAGATGGGATGGCCAATCCAAGTGTGGTAGGCTCTTTTAACAATTATTTAATTGTCTTGCTGGGCTATATCGTGACGAGGATCGCAGAGTGAGATGCTTATTTCATGTAAGTACAAGCAACCGAAACTATATGGCCAACGACTGTTAAACACAACATCGGTTGCTATGACATTCTTCAGCGAAACGTCGTATGCGTCATTAAACTGGGATAATGATTACAAACTTAGATAGTCCTGAAAGTCTTCTTCTCCCTAGCTTTTATTATTCCCAAGGCACTTGGGATCGGCTTTTTCTGGTCTAACATAATTTCTTAAAGTCATATAACTTCCGAAAGTCAGAGGTGCGCGACGTGGGTTCGAACCCGAGACTGGATCTGCATTGCAGTCCGTTGGTCTCCCCACTGAGCTATCGCTGCTAGATAGTCCTGAAAGTAATTTCATTATATTATTCACATACTATTATTTATACCTACATACTTAATTATAAGACGAGAATATATTTTACTTTTTTCAATAACTAAGACATTATTATTAGTAACTATTATCGAATATTGCCATTGAAATTACTTACATACTTAGTATTACTCCTTTATCCCCGTAAGTAATCAGCATTATATTACACTTTCATTTTGCTAGCTATGGTTTTAACGTATAAGAGGACAAGCCTGTTGCTGTCCAATTAAGCACTATTTCAGACTCCATAGTGGTACTTAGAATTAATTAAAAAATACATAAAGATACAATAACACTGCCAGAATTCGACATTAAGTCTCTTGATTGTTTATTGAAATTAAACTACTATATACGGATTTTATCGCGTTGTTTATTTGACACTTTATTATATGATTTTGAAAACTGTTACACTACTTTTACTTTTAAACTTAACTAATTTTTAAGCTAATTAAATTACAATTAAAACTATTTAGATTTAATTTAATTTTACACTTTCCCCGACGTTTCGGTTGCTTTTCGCAGCCATGGTCACGGGGAAACTAAGATGGTAGTTGTCTCAATGTTCCAGTGTAGTTATTTCAAAGTACCCGAACATAATTTAATCATTGGTGTTTCTATTTACGCAGAAATTAAGAATTAGTAAAGTTTAAAAGTAAAAGTAGTGTAACAGTTTTCAAAATTATGTAATAAAGTGTCAAATAAACAACGCGGTAAAATCCGTATATAGTAGTTTAATTTCAATGAATAGTATTCGCGTAAACAGAAGATTTTTCATTGTTTATTAAGGCTCTTGTAGCAGACGACACGTTCGTCCACCTATGTCGTGTGATAACCGCCGCCTAATCGAATAAAAAAGACATTCTTTATGTGCCTAGGTAGGCGCCTGCACAGCTAAGCGGTTGCCTACAGTGGTACTCGTACTTCCTCACTTTAAACCATACTTAAAGTTACAGGAATTGGGAATTACTGCTAGATGGGAACGTTTTCAGGTAGTAAGGATGAACCCTGCTGCAATTCCATGTGATACCTTTCTGAAATTATTGAAATAACACCTTATTGTTAATACAGTACAAGCTCCTCGTAAAAAATAATAGCAACTGGTATAAATGTAATATAAATCGAATATTTTCGCAGGTAATAATATTTCCTAAAACGCTTATATTATGAGCTCACCGGGTCCTCTATGGTTTTATTCGACAGATGCTTTTGGGGATAATTTATTTTCGTCAACAAGTTTTTGTTAAGGTTTGAGCCCTTAACTCTTTGCATACATATCTGACAACATTGTAGAAACGAAGTGTAAATAAATATAATTTTAATATAGGTAAAAGTTGTAATTTGAATTTATTCGCGATTTAATCTGTTTGAAGTATTTGTAATATTCACGCAAACAAAGAATCCAGCGAGATGTTATTATCATTCTGTCTATTTTTTTAATCTACTATCAATAGCGTGTCGGCTAAAGAACAGAACAATCTCCTCTTTACCCAGCTATAATTGTAATGGCTGACCAATTTTCACACATGTAGTACGATAGTACTACGAGTGACGCACCTGATGATAAACGATAGTTTATCATCAGGTTCGTCACTGATTCGTTTACCACCTCAGTTTATAAATTAAGAGGCGAAGGACTAAGTGACTATGAAACTTGCAAACGGTTGCAAGTTCCATAGTCTTAAGTCCCTCACCTCTTAATTTATTTAAAAAAAAATATTTCTAAGATCGGCCTTATTGTAAGGACACGCATCCTTGCATCTTAAAAAATAAAAATACAGCTTTCATAATTATGTTTGCGCTGCAACAAGAGTTGAAAAGTAGTCGATGGATGAACTTAATTTTTTTACACAAAGTTGCATTTCTATATTTTTTTTAATATTCTACTTTTTCCGAAATTCTTTCGGGGCATAGGCAATGTTGAATGAATATAAGATTAAGCTACAGCGAAGCGTGGCGGGATAGTAGAGCTAGCTGCCTATGAGACATCTTGGCTAAACCTGCAGGTATAGTTTCGACTTTGTTTAACCTAGAATATATTGCGATCTAATGTAAAAATACGGCTTATTCCCGCCCGCTCCGCTATGTTGCTCCCAAGCGCTCCAAAACTAAAATAAAATATAATTATTATTTTGTAAAATCGTTCCCAAGGGCTCCAAAAGCTTATGAAAATTTATTTCTTTAAATCCTCTGCTCTCCATATATTTATTCCTAGAAGCTCCAAATTATATTACAAATAATTAAATAAAGACCTACTTACTAGTATGTTCCCGACAGCTCCAAAACAAACTGTGTGGTTAACAGAATTAAAACATGTAATAATATAATATTAGTTTTTGATAAGAAATAAAATCTCAAAGTACTTAGAAAATGTTTTGGTGCTGTAGGGAATGAAATTGGTAAATGAGGCTTTATTTATTATTTTCATATAAAAATCTTTGGAGCTCCTGGTAACTAATGTATTGAAAAATGAACTTTAGACAAGATTTGGAGCGCACGGGAATAAACCAAAAATACATGTCCTATCCCAAATACAATATGCAGTGACCAGTGATTTAACAAATGTGTAACAGCCGATTAAATTATTGTGTTAATGTATTTAAATATGCACCCGACGCGCTCCCAATACATAGCCTCTTATATATTTATATTGTTTTGTTAAATAGCTTTTTCATTTGGATCTGCTCGAGACTTAAAATAAGTCTCGAAGAAGATAGACATTTAAAAGTTATGTATACGCACATAACGGGTTCGATTCCCGCACAAGTCAAACATTTGTGTGCATGAACATGGATGTTTGTCTTGGTCTGGGTGTTTCTATGTATAATATGTAAGTATTTACAAAAAAAAAGTATATATGTATGTTTATCCATTGTCTAGTACCCATAGTACAAGTTCTGCTTAGTTTGGGCTAGATGGTGTCGTGTGTATGTGGTAGAATATTATTATTATAATTATTAACTTCAAAATGTCTATCTTCTAAAATATAAAATAGTTAGTTATCTAGAGACAGGAACTCCTCACAATGCATGTTGTATCAAGAACTGGTTTTTGCATAATTTATAGGTAATTAAAACAAAAATTTAATGCATCGCAACACGTATTTCAATTATAATTTGATGCGATATTAAAATATATTGTTGTAGCCATCTCACTATTATACAATATCCGATTCATAGTATGTGACCTTCAACGGGAAAAGGGACCTTATGGATGGCCATAAGGTCCCTTTTCCCGTTGAAGGTCACAAAAGTTAGTTTATGATACGTGACGTTCCACGGGTAATACCATAAGGTCCCTTATCGAACGTCACGTATCATAAACTAACTTTTAATCGCAGCTTTACTCGGGAATAATAGGTTCTCCCGATCCTTTTCTATAACCCTGAAAACGTGTTTGCTAAATTTCATGATGATCGATCAAGTAATTAAGGCATAAACGCGTAACGAACATAACAATTGTGTGACAAAACAATTTTTTAGGAACATTAAATACTGTGAAATTATCTTTTAATGCCAAAGCAGTCTGATTGGATTCGAATTTCCATTTTGTGAAAGATCTTCTGTAGGATGTTGATGTCATGTTTTCCAGGCTGAAAATAGTTTCTAAGTCAGCTGAAAACTATTCTATTAGATTTATTTATTATTTTATTTAATCAGATTGTTTGCATTAAAAAATGTACAGAGAACTTATTGCTGTTTCTGCTGGTTTGGCAGCATAAGAGCAGTGCGATTGCATGCGTCCTTGAGAAACAAAGATATGCGTTCTTAACCTGGAAAGGAAATAAATATCGCAATAGGTAATCGTTAATACAAATACGAGATTTCAAGATCTTTCATCGGAACAAAACCATATTCAGTTGTGGCATGCCATGACTATAAACTATTGTTTCCAAGTTACCGTTTTTAAGAACATATTATTAAATTACACGAAATTGATTGCGTATCTATATCACATTTGCTGTTTCTGGCGATTTCCCAGATTTTCTCGATCAATAGAATAATAATAATATTCTACCACATACACACAACACCATCTAGCCCAAACTAAGCAGAGCTTGTACTATGGGTACTAGACAATGGATAAATATATATATTATTTGTTTTGTAAACACATACATATTATACATAGAAACACCCAGACCAATACAAACATCCGTGTTCATGCACACAAATGTTTGGCTTATGCGGGAATCGAACCCACGAATTCAGGCGTGGCAGTCAGTTACACTAACCACTACGCCATCGCTGCATCCAAATGCTGCATTTAATTTTTGACAGCATGGATGATGTATTTGTTTAAGTAGTCATCTCGCTATTGACGCGAAAGTGAGTGTTGTGGATTCAATCCCCTCAAAAATTTGTGTGATCCACAAATGTGTGTTACGTGTCTGGGTGTTTTTGTGCCCGTTGTTAAAGTGTTCGTAATGTCGCCGTGATACAGGATACCTAGTGCGAGACTTATGTTTAAAAAAAGCTTGGGCTTCTTAAATAGTAAGAAACTTATTAAGCTTTCCTCGACCTTCAAATCAAACCACAGCGTTAAGGCCGACTACAATATATAGTTTAAATACATAATTAAAATACATATTTATCACAAAATTCGTTATACCTGGTCTATATGGGTTCTGCTTACGCCTTGTGAGAATTACGATTCTCACAGGATACCGAAAAAAAAGATGTAAGTACTAAGTGCAAGATGCTTTATTGTTATATTATCGTATATTATATTCTGTGCGTGTTTATGTTACTAAGCTTCTCCCAAACGGCTAAATTTTAATTTTATAAAAATTGTGCTTGAAGTTTTAACTTAATAAATAAATATATTGATACTAGAGACTTCATAAAACCAGTTTCTTATTTATACTGTCATTGTATTTTCATATTTGGAAAATCAATCGGGATACAATAAAAAGCACTTATTTAACATCTAAAATACATGCGGGTGCAGTCGCGGGTACAAGCTAGCAGTTTCTAAAGAAATAAGATAATCTCATTAAAACAATGAACCAACACACACACAAACCAACATATTACAAGTTACACAAAAAGTAGACCGCATTTTATTTGAATACAATAGAGAGCAGGCATTGCACTCGTTAAATACATACGATTGTAATAGATTTCTTCATGTTCATTTCCTTTGGTAATATCATCATTCACTGAAGGCATTTTGGAAGTGAATAACGTAATATGAAGAAATCGTGTAGGTGCTGTTAAAAGTGTAAAGTAAATAAGTAACAATGGATTCTGGATTGAAAGTTATTGTGGAAGATCTTGGGTTAAATCAAAAACAATTGTGTAAGCTAAATTTTTTGGTTTATTTTTACATTAAAAACAGACAACTCCCTCCCGCATTAAGGATAATTCTTGTGTCGCGAGTGAACATTTACAATCATTCAAACAATAGACACAATGAACATCCAGACTCGGAACAACCATTTGTGGATCACACAAAACATTGTCCTGTGTGGGATTCAAACCCACAATACTCGGCGCAATGGCAGTGGTGCGACGACCACTTAAACCACTAAGCCATCCGTGAAGTCACTTTTTTAGAGTTCGAAAAAACTCTTATACAACAGCTTTGCCCGTCCGTCCGTCTGTCTGTTATACAATTTTCAACTCAAGAACCGTAAGAACTAGAGACTCGCGGTCAACGCAATTCGACTCAGCATAGTCGATATACCCCGAAATAACTATGGTCTTTGACTTCTGACCTCAAGGTCACGTGATACTATTTTTTCGAACTCTAGATTTACGGCAATTTATAGCCGTTTTCCACTTGTTTATTTATTAATTAGTAATAGTTATAATAATAATAATAATATCAACTCCGTATATAAACCGTCCCACTGCTGGGCACGGGCCTCTTCTCAGTGTGAGAAGGGTTGGGCTTGGGATTGATTGACAATTATCGCTTGCTCCGTGCCTCGGAGAGCACGTTAAGCCGTCGGTCCCGGCTGCCATGAACATCTATGGCAGTCGTTATTGGGAAAGTCAGTACCCTCTAACATCCTGACACTGGTCTAGCCTTAGGGTATCGTTAGCCTTCGGGTTGCGGAGGTCAGGTGGCAGCCGCTCCGTGTAAAAACTGATATCCAGTCAAATCCGGTTAGACCAGAAAAGCCAACCCTAAGTGACTTTGGAATAATAAAGGCTAAGAGAGAAGAAGAGTTAACAATTTAATACGCACATAGCTTCGAAAAGTCAGACTTCAACTTGAGACGTCTACATGGCAGTTCAACGATCTCCCATTAGGCTATCGATTCGTATATCGTTTCCACTAACAGTTATTTAGTACTGTATGTAATAACTTTAAGGATTCTTTCTTTTCTTCTTTCTTTTTCGTGTGGTTAGTGGCCAACCTGTTGTCAAGAGTTGTTCAAGCCGCCCGTACGTAGGCCTCTGACATGGCTTAACGACTGCTGTCAATTTAACAACAACCGGGACCGACTTTTTACGTGCCCTCCGAAGCACGGTGACGCTCAGATGAAATACCACTAAGCGGTCACCCATCTATAGACTGACCTCACCCATCGTTGCTTAACCTCGCTAATCGTTTACTGATCAGTGAGTGCAACTGGCTATGAGCGCCTCTACTTTAAGGATGGCAAAGTTGTTGAAATAGTTGCCCTACCACTGCTAATTCACTGAGTGTGTTCGATTCTCATGCAGAGCAAAATAAAGTGTGATCTACAAATGGTAATGCCTAGTATTATATAGGTGTTCCTTATGATTATTTCAAAAATGTTATGAAAGTTCCTTGTAATACAAGAATGATTACTGTCAAGGGATAGTTGAAAACAATATCTAAAAGTAGGCTTATGAAATTAAAATTGTGAGCTGCTGGCAGTCTTTAGTGTAACGTAACCATCGCGGGATCTACATATTATAGTATTGATCCCAGCAAAGCACAAGAAACCTTTTCTTCATGATAATTTAAGCTCATTCTGCGTAAATAGAAACACCAATGATTAAATTATGTTCGGGTACTTTGAAATAACTACACTGGAATATTGAGACAACTAACCTTAGTCTCCCCGTGACCATAGCTGCTGAAAAGCAACCGAAACGTCGGGGAAAGTGTAACATTAAATTAAATCTAAATAGTTTTAATAGTTTTAATAATAATTTAATTAGTTAGTAAACTTTAATAGTAGTAGTAGTGTAACAATTTTCAAAATTATGTAATAAAGTGTCAAATAAACAACGCGATAAAATCCGTGTATAGTAATCTAATTTCAAATAAACCTCTTTTTTTTAAATCAGCCGTGCGCGTTTCATTCTGGAGTTGTTTCCACATTTTCAGTCATTCGGTTTAATAATATTCTACCACATATACACAACACCATCTAGTCCAAACTAAGCAGAGCTTGTACTATGGGTTCTAGACAATGGATAAACATATATATTTACTTTTTTTTTTGTAAATACTTACATATTATACATAGAAACACCCAGACCAAGACAAACATCCATGTTCATGCACACAAATGTTTGACTTGAGCGGGAATCGAACCCGCGACCTCAGGCGTGGTAGTCGGTTACACTAACCACTAGACCATCGAGGCTGACTTTAAACTAATGGTTGTATGGTTTAATCTTTAAGCTACGGTAACTATTTGTCACCTGAAAACTCCCACAAGAACACATACCGTATAAAAGTATTCCAGGATAGTTTTGTTAAACCTCGTCATGGTTTAGCTGTGTTTCATATAAATCCGTTCAAAAATTTACACGTGGTTTATTAACAAACATCTTACATCAAATAACACAAGCATCTGTTTCAAACATCCAGAATATACATAGGATTATCTAAATTTTAGAATCCAACCTCAATTGGCAGTTCGTTCCCTAGAGTTACACTGTAGAACCGAAGTACAGATTTCTTTGTATTTGCACTAAATTGTTCTGTTCCTTTACAGATTTAATTCCAACATGGACTTTGCAAGAGACATTTACAGGCCTAGCGGTCGTTTTAGGCTTGTACCTAGTCTTAGTAGTGAAGGTGCTGCCAACATACATGAAAAACAGAGAGCCTCTTAAGTTGAAAAACATTATGTTGGCATACAACGCGTTCCAAGTCGCCTTCTCCGTTTATTTGGTGTTTATTGTAAGTGCCACTTACTGCTATTTATTTTTCATAGGCGTTTCACATAGTGAACATAAATACCTTAAGTAATTTTAATATTAATCCTTTTCTAGTGGGTGACAATTTTGTCTTGCAATGCAAATGCTTGACAAATTATGGAAAATCGGTTGACTAGATCACTCCTTGTATGATACTTTACCTACCCAAGTTATTATTGTATATTCAAAAAGGGAAAGATGTATCTAACATTATCAGCCATGTATCAATCTAATAATAATAATGTCCTCCAGACCGATTTTTGCCCACGACCAATTTTAACAGAGACTGGCCATCTGCGCAGGCGATATTATAGTGTACAAGTGTGTGCGCAAATACAACTGCACTCTCTTTTCTAAAACCCTTATGAGTTATGATCCGATGGGACGGTAATCCGACACGTACGAAAAAAGATCAGGCGCAGGACCAACGGCTTCATGTGCTTTCCGAGGCACGGGAGTGTCTTACACCGCCAACTTCCCAACTCCGGGCTCGTATTGAGATTTCTAAACAGAAAGACTCAATATCTTTTTGTTGGCCCGACCCGGGATTCGAACCCGAGACCTCATGCACAGCAGTCGCATTCACTACCGCTGCGCCACGGAGGCATATCTATCCAATCATACACTATAAAGTTTACTAAAGTTTCAAATTCCAATATAATCGGACCGCACTTTTTAAAATTAGTAGTAATATATTCATAAAGATTAAGAGATAAAAAAAAAATGTTTTCTTTTTATAGCATGTAAGTAATCTTATATGCTTATGTGAGTGATCTTTGAGTGTTTCTTTACACACCCACACACACATCCATACACACATTCTGACACACATAACGCACTCTTAATTAAACAGAGACTTATCTCAGTATTTTGGATTAAACAAATTTGAACTCTATTGCAATGATTTAACACAAACATAATATTAGAATTTAGCATATATAATTAGATTCCAAATTGCCTTACTTTCAAATTTCGAGTTAAGTCGCTGTTTTATTAAGAGTGCGATAAGAGCGCTCGCGCGCTCATTCACACATACATATACTGTGCTGCATAGCTTAATTTATTTAAATATGTTTTCTTTTTCTTATATGTTTATATTGTTTTCCACTTATTAACTATTCTCTAGTACAATAATCTTAGACCTGCTTAAATTACTATTGTAAAACACCACAACTATCTTATGGGTTAATTTATATTGCGGCATGAAAGTGGATATAGTGACAAGAATAGAAAAGGGTATGTTAAGCTGGTTTGGGCATGTAGAAAGAATGGACGAGGAAAGACTGACTAAGAAAGTTTATAAGGCTAGTGTGAATGGAACAGTCGCAAGAGGAAGACCTAGGCGAACGTTTCTCGATCAGATCGGAAGCGTTCTGGACAGGTAAAAAGAGCACCTTGTACCGACGGGCGTGTATGAGGAATGTGATGAAAGTTAATGAAGCCAGAGAAGTGTGTCAGGATCGTAGCAAATGGCAATCCGTAGTCTCTGCCTACCCCTCTAGGAAACGGGCGTGAATCTATGTATGTATATTGCAGGGGATGGCGTGTGGTGTCTGTCACACAGTTCTCACTAGCTCCGACACCATCGTTTTACTCTATCAGTTTCATGTAAAATCTAGCTTTGTCCATTATATGTTACTTTAAGATAGACAAAATGTACCTATTTTTGGATTAATAAAGATTATTATATTATTATATAATTTAATATCGATATTACGGGTAGACACTTTGATTATATTTAGATTTAGATGTTATAGTTGGTATGTATCGTCCACTAGCAGATATTAAAAGATGTCTCAATTGAATTTATATAGGCGTTGTAGGACTTGTGACTTTTTGTAGAATTCGTTAAACATGTCTCTTTGTTTTTGTTTTAGTATCTCAGATATATCTACAATTATCGAATTATCACTACCAGATGTCCACAAGGGCAAGATTTACAGGGGGTAAGTAATATTTTACAAAATTCTACTTTATTTTAATTCTTGTAGTGAGTGAGACTGGCTACCTTTTATTAGGTAAATATCGTGAATATATTTGTCTCGACTAACGCCTGATACAATATTACATATTCCAACTTAATCATTAAATTGCTTACCATTTTTAGTAGGTTTAATTTATTTGTAACTTTTGTTATTCTTACAAACATTCTACAAACTATACAAATATTACACAGGATATATAGAGACACGGCAAATTTTAACTCAAATATGTAGCTCTTAGAAAACAATGGTTCAAATTTTTTTTTATATATACTAGCAGTTTATTTTCCAAGTAACTAATATTCTTGTTAAGTCCTCTAGCTAAGATATAATGCTTATTTTCAGCTATGGAGTTGGAATTCGGACCAATTACCTTTCGATTGCTATATCCATCCACAGGCTTACCACCACTTTTAATAAAGTGTAATTTACCGAATAATAGACTAAAACGTTGACGTAAATTTAATATTTTATTGCAGGTTATAAACGAAATATATCCCTATTTCATCGCGAAGCACTTGGATCTTCTGGACACCGTATTCTTCGTACTCCGAAAGAAGGACAACCAGGTCACATTCCTCCACCTCTATCACCACACTACGATGGTCACGTGGACCTGGCTTCACCTGATGTACCACCCAACCGACAATTTCGTGGTAGTGGGGATGCTCAACAGCTTCGTCCATGTGCTCATGTATGCTTACTATGGAATAGCATCTTTGGGCCCTCAGTACCAGAAGTATATCTGGTGGAAGAAGCATTTGACTAAAGTTCAGTTGGTGGGTAAAAATCCATATGAAGATTCACTTGCCAATGCTTACAATGCCAAACTTCATTGAAAACCTTCTTTCTGGCCACCGGTGTGCCGCTGCGATACAATAGTTTAATTAGTCTGCTAATCCAATAATTTAAGGTGGCACAAATTTTTACTGTCGATTGCCTGTAATAATTGTGCTTATAAATCATGAAAACTCACATAAAACTGTTTGTTTTATCCTTAAAATATGATTTTAAGAGAATTTTAAAGTAATGTGCATCCGTAATACACTTCATAGATAGTCTGGCAAACGATATGATACATACACTATATACATAGATTTGACTGCCTCCGTGGCGCAGTGGTAGTGAATGCAACTGCTGTGCATGAGGTCTCGGGTTCGAATCCCGGGTCGGGCCAACAAAAAGTTATTAGGTTTTTCTATTAAGAAAGCTCAATAGCAGCCCGGAGTTAGGAAGTTGGCAGTGTTAGACATCTCCATGTCTCAGCAAGCACGTAAAGCCGTTGGTCCTGCGCTTGATGTCTCTCCGGTCGTGTCGGATTACCGTCCCATCGGATCATGAGAGTTAGGGCACTGAGAGTGCACTTGTGTTTGCGCACACACTTGTGCACTATAATATCTCCTGCGCAGATGACCAGTCTCCGTTAAGACCGGCTGCCGTGACCGAAATTCGGTGTGGAGAACATTATTATAAATAGATTTACCCCAAAGTGGCCCTTCGGAGGAGCAGAATTGTATTACATCCACTTTTCGCCAGCTGTGTTTAGAGGTCCCACGCAATAGCGTAGTAAGCGCTATCGCTTCGTTCTTCTTTCAAGCTCGTACTGCAATTGCCTGCCTTTTGGAAACAAATTTTTTTAATATAATAAACCAAAACCGACTTCAAAACTATATCTATAAGTACCAACTTAAACTAAAAGTAAAAATAGTTTGAAAGTCGGTCTTCTGTTTATTTTTTTATAAATTTTATTTTTTTACTCTTAGTAGGAAATAAATATATTTTAATGTTTATTGATCATTATCTATACTAATATTATAAAGCTAAAGAGTTTGTTTGTTTGTTTGAACGCGCTAATCTCAGGAAATACTGGTTTGAATTGAAAAATATTTTTTTATTGGATAGCTTATTTATCGAGGAAGGCTATAGGCTATATAACATCACGCTACAACCCAAGGGGGCGGCGCAGTAATAAAGAATGCGAGTTAAATAGCGGGCATATCTAGTATATAATATGGGTGGGCCTACTAAACGCGCTGCTCAAATGACAGCGCCGTTTGGAAGAAAGTAGATCTGGGTATATATTTTGTTTTTGTTGATTTTCTCAAAAAGCGCTTAATCAATTTCGATAAAATTTATACGGAACTATGTCTGAAGTATGATCTACCAAGCAAGAAAAGAATCATCAAAATCAATTATTATTAGATAAAAAAGTTAAAAAAAAAAAAGAAAAGAAACATAATTGGCGAAATTATCGCGTAACATACATACAAAAGAAGCATACAGTCAAATTGAGAACCTCCTCCTTTTTTGAAGTCGGTTAAAAATTAAAAGATAAATTTTAAAAATTTTCGTTTATAACTCAACTTTACGATCGCACGGCAGCATAAGCGCAAATTTATACAACGGTCAAGTCGTATAATACATTCATTTTACAACTCTGCATTTTACTTGACTAAATACCAATGCAGCATATTGCTAAACTACACAAAAGTAATATAACTTACATGACATTTCACCGTTAATTAAATTTCATCAATTTGATATCTGACCGTGTGAAATATTGGTGTGATAAACGCGTGACCGCAGCTTGCATTAATAAAGAAATTAGTTACTGTAATGTTAATTTTAAACAGTCGATATCGTTATAGAGACTTGACTGCTAAGATAAATCTAAGCCACAGATTGCAGATAGAAATCCATGATCCAGTTTCCACCGGTCCGGTTGTTATTGGATTTTTCTGTCAAGAAATTCTTAGTAGCAACCCGGAGATAGGCAGTTGGCAGTGATGCAAACCTCCGTGCCTCGAATAGCACTTAAGACTGCGCCGAGCGAAATGTTCCAAAACAGGCGGTCACAGTTAAGTTGATAAAATCAAGACATTTTGTTTAATACAAATATAAAATATACATTTACTATAACAATGAGTGTGTTTACAATTACTCCGTGTAAAAACTTACAATAATTAATATTTTCGCCTACAAAATTACGTAAATTTGCACGAAAAATGCAAATACGTAAGCTCGTGTTACGTGATTTTTAGATTATAACAGTAGAAATCTATCCTATTTTACAGCTTAAACGAAACATAAATAGTTATATTACAATTTGTCCATCCCAAATATTTAAGTTTTGATTGGTTGACAATAAAGATACATATTTATCAAAAAAGCACTTCAAATACTCCGTACAATTTTACTATGGCGGCCGCGCGCTGATTTGAATTTCGAACTCTGTCATTCAGTCCAACCGCGTCTTACGCTCGGCGCAGTCTTAGAGCCGTTGGTCTTACGCATGGTCCCCCTCCGGTCGTGTCGGATTATTGTCCCATCGAATTATGAGAGTTAGGGAACAGAAAGTACGTTCAGTACGCTTGTATTTGCGCACGCACTTGTACACTATTATATTCTCCTGCGCAAGCCTCCCTTGAACGAAATTCGGTCTGAAGGACATTAGTAATATTGTGAGTCGTTCCTACGTTTAATATGAAATCATATTGAGAAATACAAATCTGGATAAGGTATTGAGTCTTTACTTGATATTTCGTCCTGTATCAACAAAAAAATCGGTAACGTTGTATTTTTTTTATATACAAGCAATTTCATCAATATTGCTTAATGTACCAACATACACGTTTAAAATGTCAGTTAAATATGAAATTGCGACAGTTGGTATTATAATTTTGTATACGTTACGCATTTTAAATGTGACTAAACTATTTTGTTTCAAACTTGTACAGAAACATAATTAGTAACGTATGCCACACAATTATGAAGGCTCTGTATATCTTTACCGTTTGATGTGTGTCATCATATTTTAGAATTATCTAGTAAAGCTAAATAATAATAGTTTTTGTCCGCGGCTCTGCTCGTCTAAAAGTAGGTTAGGTTATGTTAGTAATTACACTTTTATTTTCAATAGAATATAGCATATGTTACTGGATGATAATAACTACGGCTAAAATACGGCATTCTAATGGGGAAAAAAAATTGTTGTTTAGTTTTTGAGTTAAATCCTTACAAACAAACGAACAAAAAATTGAATCTTTAGTCTTTATAATATTAGTATAGAAGTATAATCATATATCCAAATTCTATAATACTAGCTGTTGCCTGCGACTTCTGCCGCGTGGACTTTAATTTATTACCCAATACCTACTTTTAATTTGTTATCTAATTTTAATATATAAAACTACAGCTAAAGAAATTAATAAGTCTAACTACACCTATATAGGTGTAGTTAGCTATATATTCAAAAAATACATATGGTATCGCGGACTTTTTTGTAGATATTGATACGTTCTATAATACTGTAGAACATTTTTTTGTTCTATCATCAATAGTTTCCGCAGCGCACGCGATGATAGATTTTTTATGACTAATTTTTTCACACCTTGGGTTATATTATTGCATTTTTATTCGGGATCCCTATTTTTTTTGAAAATGTATTATAACCTATGTCACTCAGTGAAGATGCAGCTTTCTAATGGTGAAAGAATTATTGAAATCGGTCTAGTAGTTTTTGTGTGAAAACATTACAAACAAACATACAAAAACACAAATGTTTCCTCTTTATAATATTAGTTTAGATTGTATTTGTATGTACACTTTAGGCAAAGTATAATTGGTCTTGCTTTGTCTTACATAATATGTATAAAAATTTAGTTCTACAATAAATAACTGATGTAAATCATTAAATTCGTCTTGTCAATAATATAATTATAATAATTATGGTTAGAAATAAGTATGATAATGACAAAATTCGTTGTATGTAAAAAATCAGTTCACAAACTCAATCAGTCTTAAAATAATAATTACTAATTCCGTAACATAATTACGTTAGAAATTCCAAGAATTGCCTGCAACAAATAAAAATAATCGTTTTCATTTCAGATCCAGTTCATCCTCGTAGTCTCTCATCTTCACTATCAACAGAAGCTCTCTCCATGCCCACTGCCCAATTTCTTCCACAATTTCTGCATGCTTCTGATATGCTCCTTCTTCGCTCTCTTCATGAACTTCTACATCAGCAGCTACAAAAAGAATAAGAATCCTGTGAAATCGAAAACGGAAGTGGAGTATGTAGATCATCAGAGATTAATGAAGGCACGTTAAGATGTATTATTGTTTCTTGTAAATAAGTTTTATGAACCAAATAAAAAATAAAAATACTATTATAAATAAATATCATTTATAATTTATTTTAAACCTGCTGAAACTGGTGTTCATACTTTAGTTGACAGAAACTAGAACTAACGCTCCGTGTACCTATCTCTATGTCTTTCAGTGACCTTCGTCAACCCGAAAATGACCAGGCCCTATTTTGATAGTGATTTGATGAGTTTGTTTTGATTTTAAATATCAAAGGGAACTGTCGACTTTGTATGGGGATTTTGGCTTGAAATGGACAGTCACTGAGAATAATAATTATATATTGATTTAGAAGCATTTACCAGTAGGAATTAGAAAAATAACAAAGTTTTGTGTCCAGATGTTCCTAATTCGTTTGTTATGGTGGTTCATATAAAGGTATTTGAAATAAAATATCATTGCTTTTATGTTATTATTTTTATTATTCTGATTCATATGTTACTAAAATGTTATCTAGGAACTGGGCTGGTGGATTCAAATTGTTTTGATATCTTGCCCAACTCAAAAACTAAATAATTGTCATTATATGGGCGCAGCAACCTACTGTACGTCGACCGTAGGATCGTCGTTAATTGATTTTATGTATGAATTCTGGTCACGCTAAGCCAATAATGGACAGTTCTCTTTATATAAAACGTTTGAAATTGACATAGGATTTAAAATAATTTGTTTTGAGCTGGGACAGGCCATATAGGTTATTTTTCACGGATTGAATAATACTTTGAGTGGTGGTCTCGCCACTGCTAGTACGCCGCGTGAGCCGAGCCAAATATTGTGAGATGTTGAAAAATTTAAGTGATCTATGGGCGTACGATTGTCCTATAAATAAAAAAATCACTTCGAAAGGAAAATGCCCATTTCTGGGGCCAATTGTTATAGCCAAAATGTTTACTGCAAAAATAGCGTCATTTCATCACTAAACAAAATCACAAAAATTAAATTGAATTTACAATGGTAAATTAGAGAAAAAAAAAATTAAGTAATTAATTACCACTTAATTTGTAGTTAAAGTCATGTGATACAATAAATATTTTTACTGTAAAGTGTTTGTTATTTTATCAATACATTGACGATAATGGGACTGAACTGACCCATCCCTGTTCTATCCCAATATTGTAATAAAAGTTCTCTAAAAGGCTGTTCCACCAATGTTTTACTTATCGAATGAAGTCCCTGTTCTGACAACTTATAAGTACCTAAATCCAACAAAATATGAGATAAGTATTGGTGCTACTTGGTTCCTGTTCAACAAACTTACCGCCACGATCGTGGCGTTTTTTTTTTTTTTTTTTTTTTAACGTGGGCGAATGCTTGATGCATACCCCTCCGCGGGGGCGGGCGGAGGGGTTATGTCGGACTCGCCGGGGTAAAAGAAGATGTTAAGAAGAAAATGTACCTCCCGGAATACCGACTAAACCTACCACGGTGTTCCTCGACAAAACCACTATCGACGGGGCCGCGCGAATCACTTTCGCATGCGGTCGCGACCCCGCCGAGGTTTCGGCCCGCCGTATGAAACGGCAGGCCACTACACAAAAGACCTACCCAAAGGCACTCCTCACAAATTATCCCTACTGTCCCCCCTAGAGGGGAGACGGACTCGAAACAGAGGCGCGCGTGGGAACACGCACGCCGCCTCTCGGACCTGGTGCTGAACGGATGGCGGGCAGGCCCACAAAGCCCGCCACCCCCAGGTCAAACCTCAGGGTGGCTGGAGGTCGTCTCGCGCCCTCCGGCGCCCGGCTCTGCGGTTGGGGAGAGGGTTCAAACGCTCCCTCTCCCGCTCCGCCGCCTCCTTGATGGAAATGACTTCCTCACAAAAGGAGGCGACGGCGTTCCACGACCTCTCACTCCGGACCATAGACACGATCGTGGCGTGGCGTAACATTTCCTAACCTAACCTAACTGTGTAACTACACATTCGAATAAAAAAATCTCCTTATTCCAATTGCCAATTTTAATTAAATAAAGCAGAAGTATAATTTATGTATTTATCTAACAAATGCCACCAATTTTATGACTAGAACAAATAGGCCCAAAGATGGAGGAAAAATGGGGGATCTGCTTTAACGGCTATTTATTATTACAGTTTTTACACATAGACAGTCACTGAAGAGTAGGAATAGCACGAAATACAAGAGAAGTAAGTTTATAAGAATAGATTACAGCGAAAGGTATACAAGATAAATTAATTTAGAAATTAAATACCAGATTGCGAAATCAACTGACCGTTATTAACAAGATAGATTAGCGTGGACGAGTTGTAACAATGCACTGAGGCGCGGCACGGCGAGAAAACCGAACGGCGACGATTTGACACGAAGATGTCCGAACGTTTTTCGTCAACGGTCGGAGCTGCGGTGGGGAATGACGTCGCGTATGCGCTGGCGCGTCGGCCGCGCCGCTACAGATCCACAAATGGTTGTTTCGAGTCTGGATGTTCTTTGTGTCCGTTGTTTGAATGTTTGTAAAGTCCCCCGCGACACAGGATTAATTCCTAGTGCGGAAGTATTCTTAATTTAAAATTAAATAAAAACATTACGGCCCTAATATATCACACCTTTCTGTTACACGCTGTATATTATATGACAACTAGATGTGCCCACGGTTTCACCCGCGTTTATGATTACTGCGCCGCCCCCGTGGGTCGTAACGTGATGTTATATAGCTTATAGCCTTCCTCGATAAATGAGCTACCCAACACTAAAATAGTTTTTCAATTCGGACCAGTAGTTCCTGAGATTAGCGCGTTCAACCAAACAAACAAACAGACTCTTATACTCTTCAGCTTTATAATATTAGTCTAGATATAGGTACGAGGTGAAGCTTGTGTAAAACAGTAACTTAGTTATATGCTGCCATAGCTTCTTAAAGTGAGATCCGAATATGCAAGTGAACACCCATCTAATATTTTTTTATAAAACATGTGACATAGGCTTATCCTTAGGGTATCGTTAGCCTTTGGGTTGCGGAGGTCAGGTGGCAGCCGCTCCGTGTAAAAACTGATATCCAGTCAAATCCGGTTAGACTAGAAAAGCCGACCCCAAGTGACTTGGGAATAATAAAGGCTAAGGGAGAAGAAGAAGTGACATAGGCTTCTCCTTTGAACCTATGTCTTGAAAATGAATAAACCTTGTAATTAACATTTACGTAAAACACCTTGAATTACAACTACTGTAATTGATATGTAACTAAACTAGATAATTTATATAAACAATTTTAATTACGTAAGCTGTACATGTTTTGAACTTCAATATTTATAAAACAATGACTTAATAATATGTCGTTGAATATATAAATATTTAACAGCATATTTTGAAGTAGTCATTTATTTTTCTGGTTGAGTCTACTGATATACCACCACGATGGCGAATAATCATACTATCCGTCTGATAGTAAGGAGTTACTGTAAGAGCAGCGATATCAGTGGGGAGACCAACAGACTGCAATGCAGAGGGTCTCGGGCTCAAATCCACGTCGCGCACCGCTGACTTTCGGAGGTTATATGACTTTTCGAAATTATGTGCGTATTGATTGACAATTATCGCCTGCTCCGTGCCTCGCAGAGCACGTTAAGCCGTCGGTTCCGGCTGTCACGAACATCTATGGCAGTCGTTATTGGGAGAGTGTCGACACAAAAGATCCCACTGGGTCGAAGTGTCGCCGGTCTGCACTGACTGGCTCCCACATAAGATAGGAAGGAGTTACTGTAGTCTCTATAAGATTTTAAAACTGGATCTTTATCTATGAAATATCGGTTTTGTATAAAAAGTTACGTAGTGCTTTATACACAAACTATTAATTTATAATTTTGTTTTTAATGGCCATTACGATTCCGATTTCGTTTTCATGTCTTTTGACTTTATCTATGGTTTGACTTAAATAATCTAAACCAGTCTGCTATGTGTGAACATGTGCAACACCACCAACCACTACCTGAGATTTGACAAACCACAGATTTTCGCTAAAGAACACCGATTCCTACCAAGGATGCTTCGCGAGGATATTGAAATCAAAAAACATCCTAATTTCAGTAGAGAAGATGGTTGGAATGTACCACCAGCTTGGGATCCAGTAATTCAAATAGTCAAACCCCAGAATAAGCAAACCACAGTCAGATATTTCACATCACAGTCATGATACTTTGAGATCATTCTGCGTAAACACCAATGATTAAATTTTGTTCGGGTACTTTGAAATAACTACACTGGAACATTGATACAACTACCATCTTAGTCTCCCCGTGACCATGGCTGCTAAAAAGCAACCGAAACGTCGGGGAAAGTGTAAACTTAAATATAAATAGTTTTAATAATTGTATTAGGTTAAAAAATTAGTATAATTCAATAATAGTAGTAGTGTAACAGTTTCTAAATTATGTAATACAGTGTTAAATAAACAACGCTATAAAATCCTTTCAATAAAATATGTATAAAAATCTCGTGTTACGGTATTTGTGATCGCACTCTTCCGAAACGGCATGGTAGGTATGAGAATAGATCGTAAAGTATATTTCGTACCGCTAGGTGATATAGGGTGTCACTATCGAATGAATTTATATGGCAGAACAGCGTTCGCCGGGTCAGCTACTAATTTATTTAAACGTAAAACGTAATTTGAATAATAAAAACAGGGAATTGCAATTGTATTATAGACATAAATAAGCTTAAGATCGTGCGCATTCAAGTATTAACTATTTATTTGTGTATATGAGTCAAGGATTTAAACAAGCTATAAATTGTATGCAAATCAATATAAAAAGAAATAAATACATTTCTTCGGTGCAACAACAACAATAATGTGGTCGGTGCATTAGGCCTTGCGTTTTTATATAATACTAGCTTTTGTCCGTGGCTTTGTTTGGAATTAGTACTTTTTTCCTGGATGAGATCTTTCATCCGGGAAAAAAGTATATATAAAATAATATAATTTGAGATACGAAGAAGCATAAAATACATATTTCACGTTTTAATAAGGACTAAAAGTATAAACTAACTTCTACTGGTATTTAATAAGAACATAATTGTATTATTGTAAAAAACATTTTGTAAGTCTGTGAAAGGGCAAAGCTGTTAGAACCATTTACGTCTTAAAGATTTGGGTTGGTGAGCCTATTACTACCTTGCTCCTAACAATTACCTCATGATCCCTTTGTGTCACGATCAAAATTCACGGCAACTAATGTCAATGGAGACTTTGTGCAGGAGATATGAGCAGAAACACAAGTCTACTCTTTATTCCCTCACTTTTACAGTATATCGGAATGTAAGAGCAGCAGCAGCTTGCCGCAACTGAAAATAGATTATGTAACAGAGAATTTCTTAAAAGAAAAAGCTGATAACTTCTTTTTAGCGTTTAGGAATTCACAAAATATTAACAGATATGTGCGATAGCATGCAGTTATGATTTAACTTCAATAAGTACTTCGCTAAATCGAGAGATCTACAGGCCTACCATGTTAATGTATATCCGGATATCTGAGGTAAACGAAATTAAGAATATACCTATCTTGAAGGCTCTTTGCGTTTTCCTTTTCAAGTGATTATATGTAGTGCGTATTCTAGGAAGGTTTTGGGTAATCAAAATGTTACTTCATGACGTGTATCATGGAAACAACAGTCCCCCGGAAACTTCGGCATGTACGTTTCAAGATAAGTCATCAGGTTCATATTGGTCATTGTACGATTACCTACACCTAAAACGCTTGCATTGCTGACGTGAAATTAGCTAAACTCGTAGGGTTAACTAGAACACTAGTAGGTAATACAAAGCAAATTGATAACAAGATTTTTTTAAAAAACAAGAGATTTGCGTAGACAAGTTATGTATATCATAATAGCCAAAATATAAAAACCGTGCCAAGCTAAAATTCTACCAATCTCCTATGTTTACTTACAATTCACTTTCTTTAGTTCCGGTATTAAGAAAAGCCTAGAAATAGTAAAACAGATAAATGTTATATAAAGATTACCAAATACTAGTATAATAATAATTATCATGAGAGAAAGCCGTCATTCAGACACAAAGAATGTTAGACTAAAACCAGTCCTGTTGAAATATTTATGAATTTTAAGATTATTTTGTTGGAAAGCCTGTTTTTGTTTTATACAACTATAAGGTCTTATAGATCTTAACGAACTCTTCGTTTACAGGCCTGGGCCCAAGTCTGCTATTTTTATAAATTCGTCATTCCGACACGACGTAACTGCAATTCCAGTATCATTTTGCTAAAAGTTCGTAATCTGCTAAATTCATAATGGTCGATCATTGGTCGATCAATGGTCTCGTAATAGGATTGTGGTAGAATGACATGTTGTATCGCCATTATTATAAAACCCGTTAGTAGAAGTGATTTTTGGAAAACTACTACTAACATTAACTACTACAAACATTTATTCATGTCAGATTTCGTTTATATATATTTTTCATATTATTTATTAATGTTAAGAGCATATTGATCAAAGGAACTGTCAAAATTTTAGCAGATTACCACATACGTCAGTCATTCATTTGTCATTACGAGATTACTATTCCATGCCATTTTTCAATGGAGTCTCAGTGGTTGACCATCGGAAAGTCATAATGACGCCATTATATTAGAAGATTACCAAATTTGTCGAAATTAACAAAGATGAAATCAAATGATAGAACATTCTGACACTATTGTAATAGCAGATTTGGGCCCCTATTTTGTTCGATTCTGTGCAAAAGATAGTACATAATTATAGTGTATAAGTGTGTATAATACATGTGCACTCTTTATTCTCTAATTCTCATAATTTGATGGTACAGCAAAACTGCCACGAGTGGAGAAAGATTAGTCGCAGGATTTACCTGCTTTCCAAGATACGGGGGTGGTCAACACTCTCGTGCCTCGAAATTATTTGTCAGGAAAACCCAGTAACTTTTTGCTGGACTGAGTCGGGATTGAAACTGAGTCCTCATGCACATTTTTTTACACCTAATGTTACGATACGCCTGATGGTAAGCAGCAATAGTTGCTTACAATACTAGAAGTTTAATTCGTAATATTCCTTTTCTTGCCTTTTGTTTTGCACTTCGGGATACAACACGCCTGAACACTATCCCCATGAGGAATTATTACCTTATTTTAATATTATTTCTCTGACCTATTTTTGTCACAAAATAACACTTATATAAATAATTTGGAGGCTCTCGCCAAAACATCTCTACTATAAATACGTCGGTCACACTGAAATGTTTGCGTAACTTATAAAAAAAACACGTTATAACCAAAATATGATGTTTATTGTTTTTCAAAGTACTCTGTATTACATTTCAAATTTTTTTTTATTTCGAAAGCTAAAGATGTCTTTGTATTTTTGGCCGTGTGCGAAGAAGCGTTGTCATGGTGTAAGAGAATGCAACTTCTTGGTCATCTTTCGCAAGCTTTTTCCAACACCCAGGCTAAATAAATGGTAGAGTATCACTTGGAATTAAAACTCTTTTGATTCCCAAGTGGAATTGTGCAGATGAAACCCGTAGCTGAGAAATAACACGTGATAATTTTTTTACCCACGTTTCTTACCTGCCTCAATTTTGTTGATCTGTTCTCACTTTCAAACACCCATTCACAAGATTTCTGTTTTTTATTGGGTTCAAAACAATAAATCCACTTTTCTCTTCTCTTTCTTTATCTTGTAACAATGTCATAAACAGCGTTTGAATGTCTGTGGTCGTACTTCAGTATCATCTGCGAGTGCCATTCGACGCGAACCCGCTTCTGTTCCGCCGTCAGTTCACGAGGGATCCAGCGACAACAAAGTTTCTTAACTTTTAATTCTTCACGTAAAATTTTCTTAATTTATTTCATACCAATTCCCAATAGTCCTCGAATCATCTCATTGGTGATCCGTCGGATTTCTTCATTTAGCCGCTTAACAGTAGCCACATTATTTTCGTTGGTGGCACTTAAAGGTCGGCCTTCAGGAAATTCGTAATTTAAAGAAATTTGACATCTCTCCAATTCAGCAAACCATCGCTTCACCGAGCTTAAATGAGGTGCTGCCCTCCCAAAAGCATTGTGAAGACGAGCGGCACAATCTTGCGGAAAGAGAGTACATTCAAAATCATAAAAATCATCGCTCTAAATTATTTTCGAGTTAATTCTATTTGCTTTAAGTACGGATCATTTTAATGTGTAATAAAAATTAGTGTCAAATGTTTGCCCGCCAATTTTTGTTCAATTATTAAGAAGGTTGTAATGTTTCAAAAAATATAACATTCTAAATTCAAATATTACCGATAAGCCGAAAGTGCATAACTTTCAGTGCGCCCCTTGTATTTGCAGACATTTTCTGCTAACTGTCGGATAATTTAATAAATCTGGTAAATGTGGTTTACCAGATTTCTTAAAATAACCTTTTTGGGTTCACTGTGAAGAATTTATACGAGTGATTTATTCTACCTATTTCATTAAATTTAAGAGGGTCTTCGTTGCCTATTAGCATAGATAACACACTATATACTGAGCCTATTAGCCAGAAAAATAGCTCAAAACTACATACGCTATAATTATATGAAATTAAACACGTGAGGTAACGTGTACTTTATTAAAGTGGACTAATCAAAACATAACACGTGTCTTCAAATTCATTAACTTTTAAATTGTTTTGTTTTATTTATAGCAACATGGCTTTTGACTCCAAACCTCCTTAGCACTTAATACCATGCAGTTTTGATATCCAATAATATCCATAAATAAATTACAATATTTTACATTCTTGTACATATGTAGTGTAGTGTGTACACGCTCCCTTATATTAATAAATAAGTATGCTAATGTAACAGTAAGTATCAAGTTATTGTTGACGTTGCTTTATGCCTCAACCTGTGTTTTTATTGATTTATATTATATCACTTGCTGTGCCCGCGGTCTTGCCCGCGTCAGTCGTATTTGTGGTTACTGCGCTACTCCCGTAAGCCGTAGCGTAATGTCATATAGCCAATGGCCTTCTCAGGGTCTCAGGCTATCTCCATTCCAAATTTCATCTAAATCGGTTCAGGGGATTGAGCGTGAAAAGGTAACAGACAGACAGAGTTACTTTCACATTTATAATATTAGTAAGGATTACACTTTAAACATGGGACTGTCTTTTATTTATACACCTGAACCTTTACCCATCTTACATATACTAACGATTACCTATCTCTGAAGCTGTAGGTAAATATCTACTTTTGTATTACATCCACATTTGACCAGCTTTATTTTAATTTACACAAAATCGTTGATATTCTGTGAGAGGGTAGTCCTGCCTCGGTCGAGCGAGTCCATTCATGCTGAAATCATCGAGGCTCTACTACCCACTCAAAAATACAAATTGCTTGCTTGCTTTTACTACCGATGTGTTACCGATGCAGTCATATCATTCTTTATGTCTATTTGTTTTTTTGAGTATAGATCAGTGGGAAGACCAACAGACTGCAATGCAGAGGGTCTCGGGTCTTTTTTGCATGTTTGTTTGTAAGAATTTAACCCAAAAACTAAACAACCGATTTTAAAAATTCGTTCGGCACTAAATAGCTGTTTTATCACCGAGTAATATAGGCTACATTTTATTTTTATTAAACGTAATCTTACCAACATAACCTAACCTAACATTACCTACTTTTACGCGAGTGAAGCCGCGGGAAAAAGCTAGTTTTACTTTAAGCGTATATTGTAGTAAATCAACTCTTCAAATCAGTTCAAATATTAAAGCCCATTTACTCGAGACAAGTCTCACCAAGTGTTTCTATCTCTGTCTTATTTACCAAATAAAACAGGGACAGCGTGAAACTTGCTTCTAGAAACTTGTCTTGTGTAAGGCTCTTAAGGCCGATAGTACAAGCGCAATGATTCATACGTCATATTCACATCTTGAGATGGTATATCGTTCACATAAAATAGCTATGAAATAGCTGACAGATCAAAATTATTGTTTGTTAAATAGTAATTTCTTAGAATCTAAAATTGCTTCTCTGGTTACTTGATTTCGCGCCGATATTGCAGAAATAGTTTCTTTTAATAAAAGTAAATACGTGTTTGTCTTTAAAAATGTCGTCCGTAACCGCGTAAAATGGAGTTGTCAAAATCAGTGACTCATGTACGCTAGATAAACAGAAACTATGTATTATAAATGCGAATGTGAGTTTGTTTGTTTTTTTGTTACGCTTTTATGACTTAACTTCCTTCTCTCTTCTCTCTTAGCCTTTATTATTCCCAAGTCACTTGGTGTCGGCTTTTCTGGTCGGAGTTCAGTGCAGCGATAGTTCAGTGGGGAGACCAACAGACTGCAATGCAGAGGGTCTCGGGTTCGAACCCACATCGCGCACCTCTGACTTTCGGAAGTTATATGACTTTTCGAAATTATGTGCATATTGAACATTGATAATTGTCAATATTGATTGACAATTATCGCCTGCTCCGTGCCTCGGAGAGCACATTAAGCCGTCGGTCCCGGCTGCCATGAACATCTATGGCAGTCGTTATTGGGAAAGTCAGTACCCTCTAATATCCTGACACTGTTCTAGCCTTAGGGTATCGTTAGCCTTCGGGTTGCGGAGGTTAGGTGGCAACCGCTCTGTGTAAAAACTGATATCCAGTCAAATCCGGTTAGACCAGAAAAGCCGACCCCAAGTGACTTGGGAATAATAAAGGCTAAGAGAGAAGAAGATATGGTCGATTTATAAATACATTCTGTATCATAAAATATGCTTATATTATATGCACCACATAAAAGCTTCCTTTGCGTAAATTATTTTTATTCCAAAATACTTTTAATAGTTCTAAGAATCTCTATATAAACCTGAAATTTCGACCAGATTAGGGCAGCCCGACGACCGCCGACAAAACGCCCTATAAAATATCGCTGGAAATAACCCTGTACATTTCAGCGGTGATTAGGATCTCCAGGATCTTTAAGGCAAAATTGTGCTGGTAGTAGAGGGATTAGTGCTATCTTAGCCTCTTTCACTAGTAGCAAATCGACTTGTCAGTATAAATAATCATTATCTATATATTAATACGTGAAGCAAAAACTTTGTACCCCTTTTACGAAAATTGCGCGGTCGGAGGAGTATGATATTTGGTACAGTTAAAGTTTATATGAAGAAGGAGTGGCGAATCCTAGTATTTATATAAAATATGCATTAGAAATACATTAAAATTAATGAAAAACATTACACGCACACAACCATGCATTTGACACATGCAGCCGAATCGCGTTCGTAGTTTTTCGGCATTGTTCGGCTGATGTAGTACTATTCTTCATAACTATGGTTACATATTTAAATGTAATAATTTGTTTGACAAAGATAGGTAAATTAATCTGTATAGAATCTAAAAAAAAACTAAATGAAATGTGATTATAAGGAATAATATTCTAGACAATAAAACCTTAATAACTATCAAACTTAAAATTAAAACCAATTATGGTCGAATTTCGACCACTAGGCGACCGCTAGTCCTAATAAAATGAAGTAACAATCTCGTATGCTATTTTGAAACATACTTGTATGTATATATAGGCTCACGCCTGTATAGCCCAAGGGCTTGGCAAAAATATATGTATTACACCCACATTTTGTCAGTTTACTAATCCTAAGTAATAACGGGCCACCTATTGCTTGCTGTTTACCGATACAGTTCCAGAATCCATGCTGCTACAAAAAAAAAGTTGTCCGAAAAACCTTATGACACGTTGCCCAACTCGGGAATATAACCCGTAACCTTATGCACAGCAATCGCATACACTCCTGCTGCGCCCAGTTCAATTTGCAAACAAACACATTAATATGAATAGGCCTCTGCGTTCGTTCGTCTACGTTAACTTACTCTTCAGTAAATTAGTAAACTTACTAACCTATATATTTTGACGTTCATAAGTATTACTTTGTGACCTAAATGAATAAATGATTTATATGACTTTGACTTAAACCCATGTTCCTCTATAAGTCTCCGCATGAAAAATAAACATAAATAAAAAAATTATGGAGATTAGACAATTATATACATACAAACCAAAATTATAGTAACAGCTCAGATACTAACATAAAAATAAGGACACACTACAAAAAAAACTTACTATAATTCAGATCAATCGGCCAATAAACTTAGGCCTATTAACCTAAATTATAGTAACAAGTTTTTTGAACTAGTGTGTCTCAGTCCTTAGGTTAATATTGTGGAATGGGCTTCATTCATTTGGAGGTTTCGTCTATTGCGCGTGCGCAGGTGTGCTCAAACAACTACAGTTGCCTTCTTTCTACCGCGCAAGTTGCTCGTGTCACAGAGCGACTCGAAATACGCGCGTGTAATATATTTTTTAATAAAAATAATAATTATATTTTTTTTTGTGTTTTCGTTTCATCAACGTCGATTTAAGAAGGTCAGTCTTTTTGTCGTATTATGTGTTTAAAATATAAATTATATAAATGTGTGATCAATAACCTTATTTTTTATATAGTGCTGCAGTACTTTTGTGAAATACGATTTTGTGTGTGTTTTGTTTATTTTCGAGAAATTATTTGTGTAATGTGTCTTACGAAGATAATTTTATTTAGATCTGGATTTCAAATATCAGGACTTGTCACTGATACACACGCAAAGTTTAAAGAAATTCTATGTTATCATTTTACAAAGAAACTAAGTCCCAATTGTATCGTCAGCCAGATTTTTAAATCAAAACCTTTTATATAAGTTTGTCAGATAAGCCTCATCTTATCGTTCATAAAACGGTCTTTAGTTAATTTATTTAAAATACATCACTTCTGAAGCTTTTGTAAGCTCTACATTTACTTCGCTATTGGACTATAAGTAAAATCTATTACAATTAACGCAAAACAATTATAACGGAATAGTTAATAGAAAATACGCTCTTTTTTAGATGAACTTTCGAAACGCGCGTCTTCAATCACTACATTACAACATATGTATTTATCTCGTTCGGTGTTAATAGTACTAATTCAATTACCCTTTAGATATCCTACTACATCAGTTTACCGAAAGACCGGTGTCCTATCTGTAAGTAAGATATACATTTACGAAAATCTGTGACGTTACCATAAGAAATATGTACCAATCTTACCTCGTACATCAAAACGAGTAGAGCGTTGTCCAATGCCTAAAGTTTAAACTACACTTGGGCAGAAGCATTTCAACTTTCTATTCCCGTTTATATACAACAAACGTAACAAATAAAATAAAATAAAAGGACTAAAGAATAACAAAATTAAAAAAGTTGTTCTCAAATGGTTGAACAACACAGACATTGTCGTAGGGCCAATCATCGAACACACACTCTCACACACACACACACACACACACATACACACACACACACACACACACACACACATACACACACACACACACACACACACACACACACACACACATGCACACACACACACAAACACACGCACGCACACACACACACACCCACAAACACACACATACATTAAGCAATCGCTTACTAGTGTAATAGTACTGAATTGAAGTGTAACTTAATTACTAATCCTTTTTATTGTTTTGATTTTTTGTGAAACTAGAAAATATTCGTTTTCATATGTGTTAATTTAATGACATAAAATAATTGTAACTTGTAATAGGGGAAAGACACTGGCTCCTGCAACACAGTTTTTACTAGTGTAGGGTTCAGAGAATTCTAAATTACTGTAGCTTACGTGTAGGTGTATAATTTGTTAAGGTTTTGTACTACCCGTGCGAAGCCGGGGCGGGTTGTTATTGAGAGTATAAAAAAGTAGAGAAGCAATTAATTAATAAACATAAGAGTATATCTAATACTGCCTCTGTAGCACAGTATTAGTTACTGTGACTGTGCATCAGGTCTCGAGTTCAATGCCGCGGTCAGACAGCGATATATAAAAAACATTAAGTGGCTATATTTTTGTAGTTGCATGTTGCAAAAAATAACCGCCTAGATTTTTTGTTTGTCTGCCTGTACAAGCCAATCTTCAAAATGGCAGAAGCAATCGTAATTATACAACGGCAATACATAAATATCCATTCATACACATCAACATTTTATTCTCTTACAATTTTAGCAATAGCGATTTGGATTAAAGGTAAAATCCTATTAATATTATAAACGCGAAAGTTTGTGATGATGTTCGGATATTTGTTACTAAAAATCATTACACGGATTTGGATAAAACTTGGCACAGAAATAGACCTGGTTCTGGATTCATACGAGAATGAGATCTTGTATCGAAGTACTAAGTTCCTGTAGGATTGAAGAAAGAAAAGCCATTATCCTCTTACCCTGATCTCCATTTAATTTTGGTTGGCGCAGCATGCCTTCTTTCATATACGTCTTTTTATCATTCGTCAATACACTCCATCAATATTGCTTTACTCAAAATTGTTGTCCCTGTTATCTCATCAAATTATGCGTTTCATCTGTTCGCATAACATGTTTTTATCAACACAAACAATTCCCTTTTTAACTTTTCACCACTAGTGCTAGTATTATAGTCCAAACATACAGAAGAGATGGTACTTTAAAAACATTGTCACTGCAGGCGTAAGAAGAAATAGAGCTTTTATATACACTGTTACGCAGTCTTGTTCAATATTTAAAAAAAATTCAAG